>OU452213.1:0-600000 GCA_911728435.2 Apoderus coryli | reverse complement strand
AGAAATGTAATATGACAGGTGTTGGAAAGTAAGGTTATGTTTCGAAGATATCATTTACGATACACACAAGAAGTTATTATGAGTTTAATTTGAATAAAATTATATAAATGGACTACTTCTATAATACAATGATTTAAATTTTATGTACTGCCCACTGTAATAGAGCCATCTCCAAGATCTGGATTGACTAGAGCAGATGCATTGGCAGGAACAAAGGTAATTTGAAAGTAGTCCGCGAAAGCATTGTCCATACTATCTGGAGGATTTGAGATTGGCGTTTTTTGGTTTGAATAAATTACCATAGCTGTCTAGGGTCATCACGAACGGAGCCCTGTACCTGCAACAGATATGTTGTATCGGTATTCCTATTGGAACACCAATTAGTAATAACAATAACAAGAAAAATGAAGGTTGAAAGCGAGAATTATGCCACCACGTCACTGGCAATTTTATGCAGCCATCATCATCTTTATTACGTTGCAAAATGCATTTTAGCTGAAGGTCAATGAATGTAATAACTTTTACTACTTTACGCGCACAACAAAAACTAGAAATAATGTTAATTTACAACAAACAATGTCACACTTGGAGAAAAAAAGGATATTAAAATAAATAAAAAGTTTGGCGTGAAGGTTTTCACACAGATTATTATGATTATTTTATTATTGTTCGCCAGTGTAGTAGGTACTTACGTATTGGATAAATACGTGCGTTTTGTTTCATCATTTCTTATTTAGGTTAACTAAAGGCGTACTCTATGTACATCAGTTGTCGTAATTTATATTTTGTTTTTCTGTTTTGTTTTATTAAAAAGGGCATCCGGTTTGTTCAATAAACATAGTATAATTTAGAGGTTAGGTCCCGTGGACGTATGGTCATTTAGCTATTACTAGATACGGTCCTGTGATACAGTAAAGTGGGAATAATTATTTCTGGTTAGGTAGGTACCTTTCCACAACTATAAACACATGTAAAACACATTAGAATTAAAGAATACAATCTGAGAATAATTATTTAATGTCTGTCTTCTGATAGAAGTACATGACACCGGTGTGATAAGATAGACAAATGCAGGAACACAACACGAAAAAGCAATAAAAAATTAAAATTTCTGAGACGTACATTTGTAAAATAATGAGTATGTGTCAGTTCTAACACAAAATGATTGATTAGTGTTTATTTTATGTTTTCTACTCTAGTCACATCCCCGAGTATTGGTGCGGGAACTGACGAAATATAGAAAGAAATATACCGACTTACAGTTACTGTGAACACTTATAAATAATATACAGTCTGTCCAAAGTTATTCTTGATAAACAATTTTGCTTGTCAAAAAAACAAGAACTACTCTGAACAAAATGATTTTTATTAAACATGGGAAGTATATCATAATATACCTACATGAACTATCTTTAGAATGTTGGGGCGATTCAGGATGGTTTTTATCGGAAATTAAATAAAAATGTAAAACAAAACGACTTTTTATTTCTCATCATTTTCACCGCCCAAAACGCTCTCCTCACCACCAATCTGACAATTGACATTTGACATTTTTAAAATAGTCTTCTTCTTACATCTAGGCACATAACACAAATCACAGAGTATACACTAAAATAGAACATAATAGATATAGGTACTAGACTTATTTAGCGCCAAATTCAAATACAACAAGAATTATTACAAGTAGAATCCAAAAGAATATAATTAATATAGTCTCGTATTTACAATAAAGAAGTACCTAGGTACTAGATTCTTGAAAACATTTTAGCTGAATTTCCCCCGTCGACCTAAGTAGGTACTACACCAGATGTTCAAATTGTTCCACAGTGTAGTGTCGCCATAATCGATAGAAACCCTTGTCGGTGGGACAACCGGTACAGTTAGTTACATATTACATTCGCCCAAATCAACTCAAGGGTTTACGAGAATTGGAATTGTGCCGAATTTTTGGGTGGTGCATTAATGTTGATGTTTAGTGTACCTATTTGTTTAGTCAAATCAATTAATGTTGATGTTTAGCCAAAAATTATTGTCTTTTTAAAGACAATGGCCAAATCAAACTGACAAAATAATTTTTCCAAAGCATTAACTGGTCCCTACGTATATCAGAAGGTTTTTGTAAAAATATGCTATGTGTTTCCGTGGTGTAGTGGTTATCACATCCGCCTAACACGCGGAAGGTCCCCGGTTCGATCCCGGGCGGAAACAAATTTTTTTTTATTAGCTAAAATTAAATTTTTAGAGATATAATTTTTTTGTTCTACGATTATACTTTAATAACCCGTACATAACAGTATTTTGATTTGACTTATTGTTTTTATGTGTGATTTATTGTATTGTATATACAGGGTGAGTTATTAGTGCGTCGAAGTTCGATATTACCTCAAAGATCAAAACTAAGCAGCCAGTGTGTAGGCAGTCATAAAGTACGTATTGTAAAATTATTGTTATTTGTACAGGGTGGCTCATCTCATCAGGGTGAACCAAACTTACGTTTTTTTAAATGGAAAGCCGTATTTATTATTCCACAATTTCATTGGTTTAGACTTGACATTAATCATACTAAAATTTTAGAAAATTATACAGAGTGGTTCAAAAGTTACCACTAGTATTATATGCAAAACATGGCGAAGTCTAAGGCTTCTGAACTGGAACTGAAATAAATTAAACTCTGCTTCTTACGGGCATAGCTTTTTGATAGTTATCAACTTTTAGAATCCGATATTGTTAGTATACAGTACAGTATAGTGCAAAGCCTGGATATAGGGTGAGTCCAAACTCAAATTTGCGTTTTACTCCAAAGAGACGCCCTGTATATAATATCAAAAACTGAAAGGAAAATTGATAAGCTTTTATTCTTATATAGCCTTTCTTATACCTAAAGCTATTAGTTTCTCATTTAAACAAATTGAAATTTTTGGTGTTTGAGGTAATATCGAACTTCGACGCACTAATAACTCACGCTGTAGGTATATTATGATATGGAGAGCTAAAAAATGAAAGAATCCAAAAAAACAGGGAATACTGTAAGTTACGAGTGTTTCACTATATTTTGTTGGTGCATGTTTAGTTTTACGGGATGCACAAACTTTGACCAAAAATAACTTTTTGTCAAAATACCCTTAATAATAATAAGTTTTCCATATGGTGCATACTTTGGGGATGACTTTGTATAGTTGATGCGTCACAACGCTTCAAATTAATGAATCATCATCGACTAACTAGCTGGCATACAAATATCTAAACCATATTTGGAAAATATATACAATATATACATACGTTTTCATAACAGCAAATGGTCATACGTATTATTTCTATTATAATCCGGGAGCTGGCCTCGAAAATGTGCAAGAGTTTTCTGAAGGCTAATATTTTTAGATTCGGCTGCATTTTAGTGATGAAAAGTAACTGTAGAATCACAGCATAGCGGTCTCAGAAGGAGACGGGCTGCGAGGAAAACCTGCTCGAATTATCACCATTTTGATAATATATTTTCACAATAAAAATTCTTTGTTCAAAAGTGTAGTGTAAACAAGTGCCATATATATATTGGCAATAATATAATAATAATAATAATAATAGCCTTTATTGCTCAACAGATTTCTCCCTTAACAGAGCAAAATTATAATACAATAGGTAATTCCACAAAAAAAAAAAACAAAATATTATACATAACACAATAAGCAATCCATTAAAAGTAAAACATGATTGATCTACACTAATTAAACAATTAACAAGAACAAAAAGAGAAACTACGACGCACAAACAGTCAGAGCAGCCCTACTAAGTGCTTCCCTTAAACAATTAAAAATGTCACAGTCAGCTCAAATCAAATTAAAATTATTACACATGACATATACGGGCGATTTTGTATAGAGGTTAGTGCAAGGGCGCTGAGAGTAGAAAGTTAAAGGATTGCGGGCTCCAAGTCTGGGCACGTTAAAATTTATTTGAGCCAGGAGTTCAGAACAGTCGATTCTATTATGTAAAAGATCATACAAAAATTTTAGAGAAAAAACTATTCTTCTAAACTCCAAACTCTTGAAATTGAACTTGTTCAGCAACAACGTATATTCAATCCCTCTGTCAGGATAAATACCGTCTGCCTTAAATGAAAGGTATTTCAAAAACTTTCTTTGGACACTCTCAACATTCCGCACATGAATCTGATAGATCGGGTACCAAATCAAGGAGCAATATTCGAGCTTCGAACGCACAAAAGAGTTATATAAAACTTTAAACGCATCAATGCTATGAAAACTCCTACAGCTTCTCACGATAAAACCGTAGGATCTCACAGCTTCACCAGTCCTAGCAGCCACATGAGGCACAAATGATAGACTAGAGTCGAAAAGCACGCCCAGGTCAGCAGCAGTCAGACACCTAGCTAGTGCGGTCCCACCAACCGTGTAGCGAAAACTTATAATATTCTTCCTTCTAGTGAATGTCATACATTTGCATTTATTCTCGTTGAGCGATAGATTATTAACGTTACACCAATGTTCCACAGCTCTTAGATCGTCCTGCAACCGAAGACAGTCTACATGAGAAGTAATAGGGGCGAACAACTTAAGATCGTCGGCAAAAAAAAAGCCGTTTTACACACAGACAATCATCTAGATCATTTATAAAAATAGAAAAAGCAGTGGACCCAAATTGGATCCCTGCGGAACGCCTGAGGAAGCCCAATACCTCTCTGACGTATAGCCGTTATAATATACATATTGAAGTCTGTTCTGAAGATATGAAGTAATTAACGACTTCAAACCATCATCAAATCCGAATCGATCGAGCTTTTGAACAAGTATTCGGTGATCCAAACGATCAAATGTTTTAGCAAAGTCTGTATACAACACATCAAATTGCCCACCACCATCAACAACCTCGTTCACTTGCTGAGTAAAAATTGCAAGGTTAGTGGCAGTGGACCTCCCGGTGAAAAACCCATGCTGATTAAGGGAAACTTATTCTGTTATACAGCACAGCTTCAAATAATTTAGAGAAATTGGATAATATAGAAATCGGTCGATAGTTATTGATGAGCGATCTGTCGCCTGCTTTATAAACAGGCACAACTCTTGCCTCTCGCCACCGATCTGGAAACTTGCCTTCGTTGAGAGCCCTATTAAATATTGTTGCTAGTGGACTCATAATAAAAATAAATAATATTGTCAATAATATAACCTCTAGCTGATTGCGTTATCATGCTATCTTGCCACGCGACAACTTGTGTTTTTTGTTTCACTTGCATTGAGAGCAAGTGTACCGCTGATTGGGACAACATTTTGCAGCACACACATGTCGTCCCTGATTGTTCATTGTATTAATCACAAGACACGTTAATAAAAATAAAATCCTTTTAATTCTCATGAACACTATACCAAAACACACACACAATGAATTATATATTGAACACAGGAGTGAACGGTATCTATCTACGTCTATGCGATTATTGTGACGTTTTAATCCATAATGGCGGCATGCGCGACGAGATGCGCAAGGACGCCTCGCAAGCGGAGAGTCGGAATACTGTATTATTTATTATACTGTGATTACCTGTTAAAAAAAGATGTCAGTCAAAGTGTTTTCGGAATTCGGAAATTCTTCAAAACATTAAAGGAACTAATGCCCCTACCGAACTGTTTTTTTCTTTATTAAACAACATCTGGACTACCAAGAAAACTCAATTGAAAGTGGAAACTTAGAACTTCTTGTACATTGTCAAAAATAATTTTAATTTAAGCTGTATGAAATTCTATGAGAATATTCAGGACAACGAATGTTTGTTAAAAGCAATTCATTCCTCAAAAAAAAAACTACATATTATTATAATCACACGATTATTATATCAAAATCATTTAATAAGATGTCTGAATCGAAAGCAAAAATAATATCTAGAGTGTTCAATTTAAAAAAAACGTAAGTTTGATATGCTAGGGGATAATGTAACACCCTGTATAAATGGCACCTATTTTAGAATGTAGTCCTAATAGGTTTACAAAATTAGACGTTCAAAGAATTTTGAAAATCTGAATAGTTTTGCCACAGTAGACCGTCGCGTTTAGGGTAACTCACCCTGTATAGTTACACCCTTATTATTGTATCACTTGGGTTAGCTGAACAGACGGCTATAGCTGAACTGAAACTCGCCCAATTAAAAATAAAGGCCCTTATTATTATTATTAGAAATTTTTGTGATGAAAGCCAAAATTCAGATTCAGAAGCCTGTGGCTCAATGGCCAAAAAAAATACGGTTTAGACTGTACTCTATATAAAAATGTAACAAAACAAAGACACACTGGCAATAGAATTTACTTTTGTCCTACCTTGTATATATATTTGGGTAGTTTTGGATATTTTCTCTTAGTTTTATAGTTTTACACCTAACATGTCTGAAAGTCTAATATTTTTGTAAATATCATACAACATCTGTAAGTAATAAATTTATTATCTTTGGTGCCTTTAACAAATGTTCCTAAAAGAATTGTTACTTAAAAGAGGGACCTTTTTCTTGTCGAAAATATTATCTTTGTTTATGAGTTGGTCGAAAAGTAATAAACACTCTGTAAAGATAAAGAGGACTAGAAACAGATGGCTATGTTTTCTTGTTCGAAGAATGACATGTTTTAAATACAGAGTGGTCATTTAACATTCAAGATTCTCGAAATGCCTTCATGTAAATAAAATGTTTTCTTATTATATACAGAAGCTAGTAGTTGGGTAGTTAATAATACCCGCTAATTCAAAATGGTTACAAAAACATCGAAATTTGTCCACCCTGTACATTTACTTTTCATCAGTAAAACGCAACGGATCGAAAAATACCAGCCTTCAGAAAACTTTTGCTGCACATATTCGACACTGGCTCCTAGACTATTATGACTATTACCTATAATAGTGTATGTGGAGGCAGGCACGAAAAACATACAACATCTACCGTAAAAGGCCTGCGTGAATGCGAAAGAAAGAATTGACTTCAATGAACATACCAACGACGATTAATTTCTTGCAATTACTAGACTTTTACAGCAAAGCAATCACAATATTAATGGTCAGTGGCGTATAATATATAATTTAGTTCACAGATAGAATGACACAATAATTTAGTCTATTGGGTCTTTGTGTTTCTTCTTAGAAAATTGCAGCCATCATTGGATTAATTGCACAGCAGATAAAGTTATTTACTAGTTTATGAACTATTGTTAATGGTTGCTTAGGTTTAATTGAGGAAATACACCAAATACACTGTTTTCCAAAAGTGCTGACATCTTAAGCGATTACTCTCTAATTTCAAATGGAACACCCTATATATTATTATATTTTTGGATTCTCTGTTCAATTACGAGTGTTTTTTCTTAACCCTTTTCTATACCTATATTCAATTGTTTTTGAATAAATAATTTATGTCGATGTTTTTTTGGTCCAAAACGGGTTTACCGAAAACAAATCGTTATTTCATAGCCTCAATAGATAGAATCTTCAAATTTTTAAGGTACTTTAAGAACATCTTAGAAAAGTGATTTCTCTTGGTAAGTTCAACCATAAGGTTACAGGGTGGTCCCAATTTACTCTAGTCTTATCTACTAGTAATAATAGGCATAAATCATTTTTCTTAAATGGAACACCCTATATATTTTTATATTTTTGGATTCCCCATCAATTTTGGAGTGTTTTATTTTAATACTTCCCTACACCTATCTTCAACTGTTTTTGAATAAATAATTTATTTCGATGTTTTTTTGGCCCAAAACAGGTTTTCCGAAAAAAAAAATCGTTATTTCATAGCCTCAATAGATAGAATCTTGAAACTTGTAAGGTACTTTCAGATCGTCTTAGAAAAGTGATTTCTCTTGACAAGTTCAATCATAAAGTTACAGGGTGGTCCCAATTTACTCTAGTCTCATCTACTAATAATAATAGGCATAAGTCATTTTTCTTAAATGGGACACCTTATATATTATTATATTTTTGGATTCCCCATCAATTTTGGAGTACTTTAGTTTAACACTTCCCTATACCTATCTTCAACTGTTTTTGAATAAATAATTTTTTCGATTTTTTTTTTTGGTTCAAAACAGGTTTTCCGAAAAAAAATCGTTATTTCATAGCCTCAATAGATACAATCTTGAAACTTTTAAGGTACTTTCAGAACGTCTTAGAAAAGTGATTTCTCTTGACAAGTTCAATCATAAGGTTACAGGGTGGTCCCAATTTACTCTAGTCTCATCTACTAGTAATAATAGGCATAAATGATTTTTCTTAAATGGGACACCCTATATATTATTATATTTTTGGATTCCCCATCAATTTTGGAGTATTTTATTTTAACACTTCCCTATACCTATCCTCAACTGTTTTTGAATAAATGATTTGTTTTGAATTTTTTTGGTCCAAAACAGTTCTCGGGGAAAATATTCGCCATTTTGTCGGTTGAATAGACCGAATCTTGAATTTTGGAAGGTAGTTAAATAACATCTTAAGAATAGCAACTGTCTTGAGAGATTGACGCACTTGGTTACAGGGTCGTCGCAAATTACTGTAGTATGCTCTATACTACTAAAAATAGGCATAAGTCAATTTTCTCATATGGCACACCCTGTATAATATCAAATACAATCAAATTATTGATAAATTCCAAATGATAAATTATTATTATTAATTCAATCATTAACGTTTATGAATGTACTTGCAAAATATTTATCTCCAATTTACTGTCCACTTTCATTTGCTGATTATATTGCAAGAAATCCTACCCTGTCCCTTCTACAGTATACCTCTCTCTGTCTCTGCCGCTTTATCTATCCCTTTTTCCTGCTGCTGCAACCACCTGACCGACGACGGCGGTGTCGACAGCAGCAGCAGCAACCGGGCCAGACGGCGGTTCTGCTGCCGCTCAGGTCATTGAACTTCTTTAGCCCCCCAATTCTATATTATGTTGTAGCCTGTCTCTCCCGAAAAACTCCCGAATCATCATCGCATCCGGAACCACATACGGGCGAGTCAAATGTGATTGACCTAGCAGCCACAGACATGGCCTCATACCATAGCGTAAATAAACTGTATTAAGTATCTAAATTTGAATGATTTGCTATTTTATGATAGATTTGGATGGTAAAAGGATCGCTAGGTAAGCTTGAAGTACAGTGGAACGTACGTTACTAAAAAAAATCAACTATTTTGCGTACAAGAACTTGGGCTAGAAGATCTGAAATATAAAATATGTACGTATAAATAGTTCCTCGAAAGAGAAGAAAAAGGAACAAAACCCGATACTTACAAATTTTAGATAAATGACAAAAATGTCATAAAATTATTACTTTTACACTTAAATATGGAGAGCTATTCGTGCCTCGAGGGCAACAGTTTATTTTTATCAATAACAAACGTTGCTTTACACAAAATGCTATAATTCACGAATCAATAGTCGGATTGCTGTCAAATTTATACACGTATCGTTGGAAGGTCAGTACTAAATAAAAATCATATGGAAAAAAGTCTAGTTACGCCATCTATGGGCCTTTTTGAATAATACATTAAGAATGTTCCAATACTTTTGGAATACCTATAAGCGAACAGAGCAAATGAGTTTTGCGGTGTTTCTTTTTAATTGTAAAACAATTAAAATTCCAGGCGTTGTACATAGTACCACAGAGATAGAAGAATGCGTGCATAATATTGTATAGAGAAAGAAGTAATAAAAAAAAATTAAAAGATTCAGCGCGTTCTCATCTCTGATGCTATGTGGCTGCGAGACGATCGTAAAAACAGGCGCGAGAGTAGGGCATCGACTCGTAGTAGGAAGAATTTATGGTGCGGGCGGCGACCAGACAATTATATTATTAATATACTTAGTGACGAAATAACTGTTCAATGACTGTACTTAAAATAGTTAAAAGTTGGGTCAACACAGAAGAAAAACGAAGAAAACTTCCGGAAGACGAAGGAAAACTAACATGACGTGAAGAGATATTGCGTCGAAGATTCAGACTGACGTGATAAGCCTATTGAACCGCAATCCAACCCGCTTACGCATTTAAATGATCAAGAAAATTTGGAGAATTGACGTATAGTTTAGATTTGAAATATACGCTATAGGAAGAAACCTGTTAGCTGATCAGTTTCTGTATAATACGGCAGTAAATAAAAATAATTAAAAGTTGCAACTCGCCGTGCATAGGGACGAGAGGCAGTGCCTCACGCTTCAAATTATTTAATTACGGCCGGATGGATGTTTTTATTGACGTTGGCCTACTCTCGTTCTGCGTTCGCTGACGGGCAAGCCGCGGGCAGGGCATTGTTGCCTCATTGGATAGCGAGCACGATTTATATGACAGTTGTTTTGATAATTTAAAACAAATCATCAACAAAATTAAATAAATTTAACACAATTAATATTTCACAAAAATAAGTAATTTTAACAAAATCAATAACAAATAATTATTTATACCTAGCCGGCCAGTTTTTAGGAGCATCATTTCCGCGCCCGTCCTTCAAAATTTTCGTTTAACCACTGACGACACCATCTACTATAATGTGGAGGGGCGCCATCATGCATAAACCATAAAGAGGTGCGACGAGCCAAGGAAATATTTGTTTGATTAAAACTAATACATTTTGTATTGAAAATTATTAAACGTCAGATTGACAATCAAATTTTTGATATCTACAAAGTAAAAAATTATCTTATCGAATACTCCTCGGGCCTTGATAAATACTCAAAATTTTGTCATAGAGAATCCTTCAAGAGAGTTGCTGAAGGATAATAGCCCTCGGCTTGCGGCCTTGGGCTATTATCAAGCAACACGCTTTCGGCATTCTCTATGACAAAATTTTATGTAGAAAACTTTATTTTATCATACTTTTGACACAAATGGAATAAAAGTCACAAGAAAAAAAAGTTACGTGATAATTAAGGCAAGGGTCCCCCCCGTTTACCCGCCTATGGTCATCCTTTTTTGACGACCTATTTTCTACTTTCATTCGTGGAAAATTGAAGAAAAACACGTTACTTTCTTTTTACCCCTGTATATCACATAAATCCAATTGCTTAAAATCAACTAAAGGTCAAGCTTGTTGTCCAAGAATCAAGCTACATTTCTGAAGAAAAATCATCTCAATATGCTACAGGGTTCATGAGTAAATTGATGTTAAACTTAAGTAAATTTTGATCGTGTGTATTTTCAGTCTCCTTGACACCCCCTGTATATGATTTTCTCCTATTCTATTGATGAAACTGTTCTTTTATTTCAAAACGTGACGGTATAATAAATCCTAATGGGAAAATTAATTAAAGTTTTCTAATGGACATAACTCTTTACATGTAAGGGTTTTCTTTAGCGCAAAGAAAAAAAATGTATACGAGTCTGATTTAAATGTAAATCAGGTTCACGCTTGACATAACCGTATCTGCTGGGATATATTGGGTTTTATTTTATATTTAATTCTTCTCCAACTATACTTAATACTTTTGAACTGTATCGGATCCTGCTGACTCGCTTATAAATAGGAGTAGAAACATACAGTGTATGGCAAAAGTGTTGCAATGTTTTTAGATGTTACAAATTCGAGGGTTGCCTTTTATATTTCGAATAAAGTTGGACATTTTTGAGGTTATACGTACTTGTGTATGTTGATCCTAATTTATTGAAGGATGGGCATTCTGGATTAGAATAGGTTAAGTTTTAGTTAGTGGTGTATAATTTATTGTATAAGTGCATAGTAATTTTGGTTTGTATTATTTGGTATCATTTGTTAATTGCCTTGTAATTGGGCGTAAGCCTGTTAGGCAATAAAGGATTATTATTATTATTATTATAATTCGTCATTTCCTTATTTAGACTGGGTAGTCAAAGATTAAATTAAGGTAAGAAAACAGTTGAAAGTCAGTTTAGTTTAACTGGGTATAAAAGACAAAAATCGATGTCAAACTTTGCCTGCTTCTTGTTATACCACCATCTAAATCAGTAATTCTGCAATATACAGATTTGCGTTTTGTGAGGTCTCTGAAATTAAATAAACTATGCGCATACACTTTTTCAGACCGCTTAGCAAAAAACTATCCCATTTACAAAACAGTTTATGAACTGGTCATTCCACGGAATTGCAATGTAATTGGTTTGTCAACGAGTATAGTTTACAAGAATTTTGTTTCGTAACAAAAAACTGGTTATATCTGTCTACTGACTGAACAGTATTAAACGCAGTGTAAATCTTATACAGAGAGTCACTTTATTATGATACGAGAGCCATTATGTACAGGGTGTGTAATGTTACACAGTATCTCAGGCACTTGCAGACTGTAGTTTAGAGGCAAATTCCTGCAAAACCTTTCACTTTAGACTCGTAAAATTCCGAAATATAAAAGGCAAGCCTCGTAATATTCAAACATTTATTAAACCATACATGTTTCAGTAATCATAGTTCCCATTATCAGTGGTGTAATCCCGTTCCAAAAAGCCTTCTGCATCATTTCAATATCTTTTCTTCAAGTTGAAAGCCATTAACGGAACATCATCGATCGAGGGTCGTATTGAGTTAAACGCCAGCTGCACATGCTCGATCTAAGGCTGTGGTAGGTACTGGACTCGATAGTCTGTCAGAACTCTGTACTCTCATTTTTTTATTGCTTGTAGACGTCTCGAAAAGCCTTCTGCATCTTAAAGTTGAAAGAGCACATCTCGTGTGTGATATTTCCTATAAGTTGGCATAGATACATAAACACATTAAAAAATGCAACGTTTCGCAACTGCATTGTCATTTCCTCAGGCAATTAAAAGCAGTTAAAATTTTTATTTGTTAGTTTGGCATAACAAAGGTCAGTGTTGCTTAAATCTCTCATTCACCTATTCTAAAAATTTGATAAGAACAATTTCTATTATTTGCCTATGTGTCACCCTGTAGAGAGTACTAGAATGATTGAGTGATTTGTTTATTTGTCTTCTTCCCTTTCTTCTATTTTTATTTAACGTTTTAGTATGTCTTGCGTGCAGTACACATCTATACTCATTGATTGTGTTTTCTCACGGGCTTTTGTAGTTTTTTGTTATTTTTCATTGTTTTAGCTTTGATCTATTGCAAGACCTGGTTTTTAATCGGATTGCTCGTATTTGACTACGTGATGATATGTCGAACGTACTTGTGTTGATAAGTCATTGATCGATAGTAAGTAGATTGTCTAGACTTTAGTTTTGCATAATAAGGTAACACCCTTTACTAAAAACAGTTTCCAAAATATCTCATTTTATTCAAAATTCGATGTGTTAGAGATCACATTGTCGTGGTGAAGAGTGATCCGTCTTCGGCGGTTGGTTTTGAGAATTGACTGTTGAGAACACCGCAGCCAACAGACACCACAAGGTCGGGACCGGCACCAGGGCCGGTCACCAACTTGCATCGGGCGTGCTTGCTACGGGCCAGACGCTAATAATAGCGGCTTCGTGCCTTTCAGGTATACTGTCAAGCATGTAGGCCAGAACATTACGGGTTACATAAAAGTCTCAACACCACAAGGATATTGAATTTACGAACTCCACCGCATATGTCTTAAAGACCAACGCCTAACAGATCACGATGTCCTACTAGGGGAAAAGTGCACGCGTTCGACAACAGTATTTTATATTGAATAGAAGGAGCGCTATATGTGTTCAATAAAGAACACTGTAGGCGTCTCTTAATCATCTAAACAATTCTGTCAGTCGATGAACACGAATGTATTTCCCCATTCGACCTTTCGGGTTTACCCCTAAACGGTTTCACGTACTCTTGAACTCTCTCTTCAAAGTGCTTTTCAACTTTCCCTCACGGTACTTGTTCGCTATCGGTCTCGTGGTCATATTTAGCCTTAGATGGAGTTTACCACCCGCTTAGGGCTGCACTCTCAAGCAACCCGACTCCATGCACTGTTGCTGAGTTAATCCACATCGAAAGTTTAGACAAATCTTTCACTTGGAATCAATAATTTAAATCTGGTCATCATTCATGCAAAGAGAAAATCTGCATCCTTATCATTTCTCGAAATGTTTGAGAGATATTAAATCGACGTTTTCTCAACCAATGGATCGATCGTGGAGGACCTATTTCTTGGCCTCCTAGCCCTTGTCTGGTTGACGATTCGAAAAACTCGAACAAAGATCTATTTTTGTGGTCAAACTTGGCACATCAGGTACGTATAGAGAATACATCGTCAGTACTTCAAGTTCTACAAACCTTCCCCTGCAGCTACATCTTCGAAGCAATCAATCAAATAATTCTCAGTGCTCGTTTGTGGAGAATAAAGTGTTGCTTAGCCCTACTTATAGAAACAGTTCGTGCTCATAACCTAATCGACATTGACGTCTTTGAAGCAAAGCATTTCCTAATATTTTTCAGGAGTCGAAATATCGGGCGAGCCCTTTAATACCTCATTGCGACTCCCCAGGGGATTGCGACCCACATTTTGCGAATCATTGAGTTAGGATATCTTAAAGCGCTTTCTTCTCCATCCCACATAGTCTTCATGTGAGTCCTTCGGTTCTCATTTTGGCGTTGCCCTACTTAGCCCTACTTATAGAAACAGTTCGTGCTCATAACCTAATCGACATTGACGTCTTTGAAGCAAAGCATTTCCTAATATTTTTCAGGAGTCGAAATGTCGGGCGAGCCCTTTAATACCTCATTGCGACTCCCCAGGGGATTGCGACCCACATTTTGCGAATCATTGAGTTAGGATATCTTAAAGCGCTTTCTTCTCCATCCCACATAGTCTTCATGTGAGTCCTTCGGTTCTCATTTTGGCGTTGCCCTACTTAGCCCTACTTATAGAAACAGTTCGTGCTCATAACCTAATCGACATTGACGTCTTTGAAGCAAAGCATTTCCTAATATTTTTCAGGAGTCGAAATGTCGGGCGAGCCCTTTAATACCTCATTGCGACTCCCCAGGGGATTGCGACCCACATTTTGCGAATCATTGAGTTAGGATATCTTAAAGCGCTTTCTTCTCCATCCCACATAGTCTTCATGTGAGTCCTTCGGTTCTCATTTTGGCGTTGCCCTACTTAGCCCTACTTATAGAAACAGTTCGTGCTCATAACCTAATCGACATTGACGTCTTTGAAGCAAAGCATTTCCTAATATTTTTCAGGAGTCGAAATGTCGGGCGAGCCCTTTAATACCTCATTGCGACTCCCCAGGGGATTGCGACCCACATTTTGCGAATCATTGAGTTAGGATATCTTAAAGCGTTTTCTTCTCCATCCCACATAGTCTTCATGTGAGACCTTCGGTTCTCATTTTGGCGTTGCATTCACTAAGACACCATGGGCCATCTGTTGCGATTCCAAACTTTGGCCATCTTTTAAAGGGTCTTCTTCAAAATTTTCGCCGTTCGTTGGTCTTGGACTTACGAAGTGGTTTGCTTAGCATCGGGCAAGCTTCCTCGTTACCAGTGACTTCAGAGTATACTGGCAGCTAAACTAATGTAGTTAAATCTTCAAAGCTCTCATCAATCTGGGCATAGATACTCCATTAAAAGTGTCAGACTGAATTGGATACACAAAATGTTATAACTGACGAATCAATAGTCAGATTGCTGTCAAATTTATACATCATTTGAAGGTTAGGACTAAATACAAATCATATGGAAAAAATTCTAGTCCTAAGGCCTTTTTGAATGGGCTAATGAGTTTGTTAACCAAATCATTGACAAACATCAAGGACAATAATACCATCGACCAGCAATCACCCTGTATTTAGCTCAATCGCCATGAAATCATGTTCAGATTCAGAATTTTCCATTGTTTAAGAAAGACGCAAAAATTCACACATTAGACGATTGAAACTAAAACAAATTGTGAAGCTGCATGGTTTACGATGACGTAGTAGATAAAGTAGGACAATCAAACGTCGCAGTGCAGATTCAAAACATTTTGTCGGTTTGGTTTCATCGTGTCTGTTGCCTACGCTACGCCGCATGGCTTTTTGGACCGAATTTTCGGCCGATAATAATTCTATTTTAGAGAGACGCGACGACGGACTACCAGTGCATTTCACATTGGCGGCGTCACATAATAAAAACAATAAACACCAATATAAACACGGCGTCCCAACGAAAATTCAGTAGAATAGATTGACAATCCAAAATTTCAAGGAGAACTGATGTTGAAAATGATCTCCAACTATCGCATGCTTAGCCATACGCTCAAGAAATCTTTCACTGTACAACCGCGTAGCTTCTAATGCATTGCCATCAGTGTCAAATTCATGTTAAGCGACTTCAACAAATCTGACTGATTCATTAATTCAAGATTTGAATTTTTATCTCATAAACCAAGTAACATATGAACAAATTACAAGAGATAAAAAAGTTGTAGTTTTCGTTGGTTTATCTCAAGACAATATCGAAATTAAATTACAACCAGTGGCGTACATTTTTTTGTCAATTATTTTTATTAAGTTGCCCCCCTAACGCCACTGCACTCAAAAATTTTGATCTAGTTAGGGCCATATACGCTCCCTGTTTCTAGCAATAACGTTGCCAAATTTCAACGAAATCGGTATGGAGACTTGTGTGCAAAACAAAGTAATATTATGGGAATCCTACGGATTATAGTATATGACTTCGAAGATCTGTTTCCTTTCTTAAAGGATGCAGATTCAAATCATGCACGGAAAATAGTACAATGAAAAGCTTCCCAAAACTCCTTATGACAGAAAAATTAGATCCTCTTAAATCGTAGCTACAAGTAAAAAAAAATATGTTAACGCTTTCTCAAAGCTTCTATAGTACCATTGACCTTGAATCACGCTGTATACACCTTCAGATCAGACATTTTCCGACAAACAAAACCATGTCAATCATAAAAATGATTTATCACCAGAATTCCTCATGAAATCTTCATAAATTTGACACGCTGTGTACGAGTAACACAAGCGATATTCAAATAATACTCGTATATATTGCGGTTGGAGTTATTGTGCAAAAGTGCACGTTGGCAGAGAACAGCCCTGGATTTAATAACGGCCACCATCCCTGACAGTCGTCGCATAGCGACCCCGGAGTCGCTTATACTATTGTGGAGCATTGTTGCCGCCAAAAGAGAAAACATATCCTACTACAGACATAGTCGGAAGCGCGACTCATCGGGGTGTATACCGAAATCCTCTAAATAATGATGAAGTCTACGTATGTAAAATGTATGTTCATTATGTAAAGCTCCACTTTCTGTTTGTAATATGCATTATTCATGTTACAATGCTTATATATATTATAAAGTATGATAAGTAAAATATGCTCATGTAAAACGTTAGTTAACAGCTATCAGGTCAATTGAGAGTATTGATGACTGTAATGAGCTTCAAGCTGATTTGGATCATGTATGGGAATGGTGTCGGGAAAATAATATTGAATTAAATCCAACACAATGCAAGAGTATGAGATTTACAAAGAAAAAAAGTAAAGTTCAGCATTTGTATTGAGTAGGTAGGATAGTCTTAGCGTCCGTTGACTCTGTGGTCGATTTTGGAATTGTTTTTGACCCTGGACTTGGTTTCGTGGCCAAAAAAACATCCTTCCTTGGTGGTTTTACCTATACAGGGTGAATTATCACTCAGTATAGGTAATAAGATTTAACAGAATCGCCTTTCAAAAAAATTCCAACATTTTTATTAAAGCAGAAAATATTTTTTTTGTAAATCATATTAAACTCCCTTTTTACGACGCCTATGACCGCCTGCCCAATTGAAGTTTAAATTAGACATTAGTTTAAAGGTTATGATTCAGCACCATGTTGCCAAGTGTATCGATTTACCGCGCATTTAAATTAAAAAATTTATTTACAAAATGTAGATAAGTAATTATTATGTGACTACAATCATACCAAATATTAAATAATTATGTTAGCACCTACCTTTGGGATGTGTCTAACATGCCATAGAATGATTTTTGAACTTCCTGGGGACCGCTTGGTTGTCCTCGTTCAGTCTTCTTGTTTAATGTCAGGTACTCAGAGCGACGACCAAGACAAGGTTGATCCCCTCCGTCAGGAAAACCCCAAGGGGTAACAAAAACGCACAAATGCAAATAACACTAGCACTTCAAAGCACTACAACAGCAAATGTGCAAAGAGGCCACTGTTAACTTCACTTTATTTACACGTTTAATCACTGAACTTCGGATACGTGCAAAAACACCAGGATTATTGCGGATTTGTTGATCAGCTGCCCCTCAATTTGTAGTCGTAACTGCTGTTCATTACCAATCTCCGTTTCATGTAGATAACTCGTTCATGTTTTACAACAGGAACTTCTCGGGCATCACTCATCACAATAATAATATGTAGGCCTACAACCTATACCATAAATTGTTGTGAAAACGATAAGGAATGCTTCAAATTGTTTCTTAAAGTTACGCTAATTCGGTCGTTCACGTTCATCACAAAATTTAAACAAACAAATCATAGATAAGTGTTTATTGAAACAAATAAAAAATACGGTTAATAATCTTACGGTATAAACCTGCATTATAATATGATAAATATTTTGGGAATTTGTTTTTGCAAAGCAGCAATTTTATTATTAACGAATACACTGATACATCTTTACTGTTCATAGCAAAAAATAACAATTTTTGCGTAAGTTACATTGACATACAAAAGATAGTTGACAGTTCACAATATCATGAAAACTAAAACAAAGTCGAATTCACGCCATGCCCTATTATAACCGGTTTAACATAGTTACGTGAGAAATTAAGATTAAATTGTTTCGTAGCTAATGATAAGTTTTTGACAGTTTCACGTTCCTTTTTGAAAAAAAATTTCAAGTGAGGGCGAGTGGTAGGTGAGATGCCACATCAGCCAATCTGATCTGAGAAATTTGTGAGGAATTTCTTGCGAACGTGGTATACACTTGCAAAGCACATGCGGAGGTCAAGGATTAAAAGTAGCATAATATGACTCGATACACAATACACATTGAGTTTGAATAAGTTATTTTTTTACTCAAAATAAAAAGCTTAATATGTGTGTTATAAACTTGGCAACACCTTAGGCTGTTGGTTGACAGATGACGTCGAAGTTGTCTGCACTCTGCACAATAGATCATGCAGGTGTCCCGGGCGGTTATTAACCTATTAACCGATATTTTATTATTTTTGTGTTTACATTTTCGTCCCGATTGGAAATAAGCATGAGCATCTGGTTAAAATTTTTGTACTGAGTGATAGTTCACCCTGTATATAATGCTTACATTCGTTCTAAACTTGAGTATGGTTAGTATAATATTTTTATATAAAACGCCGACGCATCATGTCCACTGACAGAAACAGATTACGCTACAACTGCCATCAAGTAGCAAATTAAAATAAGCGATCTTAATTCACCACAAAAGGAACTTACTATTAAGTGAGGTGATATGAAATAATTAAAAGTCACAGAACTAGCTGACCGTATACAAATAAATTGAAAGTGAAACATAACCTCACATTACGGCAAATAATAATACCAAAGACGAAATTAAACTTTCACGAATTCCAATTCCAAATCCAATAGCCACTGTTTTGTGTCATAGCCAGGATTAAAAACAGTGTATACCTACTAAGTGTGGTTTCGGGAACAAGCCCAGGGCGCCCACGAAGGAAACCCAGCATAATTATAGCATATTATGCCAAACTAAAACCTAACAGATAGTTTCAACGCGAAGATACCACCGCCGTCGTGCGCAAACGAACTAAGAGGGTATGATCTAGAACTGTCCAAAGCTGGAATGAGACAGGCATAAGTTGCGCAGACCGTAAAACGCAGCGGAAAGCCTCGTTCATATGCCCTCCGGTCGTATAGCACACAGAGAGACAACCCTCACCCGAAAGTGCAAATTTCCCCACGACAGTACCTTCCCGTTGAACGAATTAATACAAAGATAATGAAAAGAAAAACATA
The DNA here is from genome assembly GCA_911728435.2 of Apoderus coryli. Lineage (NCBI taxonomy): Eukaryota > Metazoa > Arthropoda > Insecta > Coleoptera > Attelabidae > Apoderus > Apoderus coryli. The sequence continues at coordinate 580,088 of OU452213.1, read as the reverse complement.
CACTACAAGATAGGATAGAAAATGCCATGGAGCCACTAGTCGACTTTGCCGTCTAATACGATAGAACTACTCCCTCAACGGTTCGTCAAATGCTGCCTTCCGTCAACCACTCTTCGAAAGAACCTCACCATTCAAGGCAGCGCTTAAGGATCCAGCAGCACCTGCCGTTCGAAAGCCGGTTATTCGGCAAGTACACCTTCAATTAAATTTTATGTAACTATAGATAATAATAAAAATAATTTATTCCAGTTAAAAGCAAGGAATAAGGAATATATAAATCAAACTTCATACAGGACCGGACTAAATATATCTGCCTCAAGTATTATTATGCATTTTCATTTTATTTTTACTGGATCGACTGTATCAACGTAAATTACAAGATACTACCTTCACGTTACACGTATTGTTTTGAAGACATTTTCATAATTAAGTTGTACTACATGAATTGCCCTTGTTATATTGTACCACAATATTATGCCAATAAAGCTGAAGCCAGTGTATAACACAACAACATAGAGGGTACGTGTAAATCTGCATTAAAAATAAAAAACACGTCCACGGAAATTACTCGTATCAGACCGGTGTAATGCTTGACGCTAAGACATACCGCGGATGTTGAAAAAAAAAACAAAACTAACGAAAAAAAAAAAAGAGATAGAAGAAAAGACGAGGTTCTTTTATGTCTTATTAGTCATCCTCAGTTGCTTACCGTTTTCTTTTGAACTAAAAGTCAAAGTCCTATTGCGCTAGGATTCAATTTGACGACTGGGGTTAATGAGAATATTTATTTATATTCTAAAAGTAGTGGCCTATTAAAGTGCGAAGCTTTCAACACCATAGGCGTAGTTAGTGGGGGCTTGCTAAATCTCCCAAAACCAATGTTAACTCATCCAAAAATACTGAAACTATACTTCTGGATAAATCCTGCGTCAAATTTAAACTAGCTAACGTTTCGTTGATCATCCTGTCAGCTTCTTCAGAGCAACTTCACGTAAACGCGGTTAAACTGAAACTAAATTCTCTTACTGTGTACATATCCTTATATAGTGGTGCCATCGGTCTGTGCCTTGCTTGTCGCTTCGTGGTTGGTCGGTGTTGGTAGGGGTGGGGTTGGGTTCTTGATGACTGCGTGCCATATGGGTGAAAGATATAAACCCGTATCACGGTTTAAGTTTATTGGTTGTTTGAAAATTTCTATTGCCTCCTGTATTTTTCTTTGATAGTAGAACTTAGAATTCTGAAATAAGATTTTATGTCCGGTTTCGACAAAATGTTCGGCGAGTGCTGATGAAGTTATATTTCGAAGTCTGACCGATCTTTCATGTTCTTTCAGTCGTGTTGAAACTTTTCTTCCTGTTTCTCCAATGTATTCTTTACCACATGAGCATGGTACCGTATATACGCCTGATGCCTCTAGAGGTATTCGATCCTTTATTGGTCTTAAATAAGCAGATAATTTCGAACATGTTGCGAATCTAGATTTAATGTTATAGTTTTTCAAGATTTTTGAGATGCGGTCAGTTGTGCCTTGTACATACGGAAGAACTACCTGAGCCACTGGAGGCTGAGACTGGCTACTGTTATTTCTATTTGAAATAGGTGATTTATATTTCCTTATCGATCGTTGGATATCTTTTAATTTATAGTTATTGGATAGTAGAACAGATGTGAGATGTGATAGTTCTGATTCAAGCGATTCTGGTTGTGATAGAGAAATGCACGATGAACTAATGAATTTATTACGGATGATTTCTGCCTTGGATGATGATGTGAGTCTGCGTTGAGATATCTATCAGTGTGTGTTGGCTTCCTATATACTGAATAACCTAAAGTCATGTCTGGTTTACGGCTTATAAGAAGGTCTAGAAAAGGCAACTTGTTGTTTTCTTCAATTTCTATAGTTAATCGGATACTAGAATGTATAGAGTTTACATGGGTAAGAAAATCCTGAATAGTGTCTCGTCCATGAGGCCAGATTATAAAAATGTCGTCAACATATCTTTTCCATATTTTTGGTTTAAGTGGGTAAGAACTTATTGCTTGGTTTTCGAAATTTTCCATGAATATATCTGCGATGACTGGAGAAAGTGGAGATCCCATGGCAGCGCCGGAAATTTGCTCGAATATTTGGTCGTTGAACATGAAATAAGTTGAGGTGAGGCACTTTTCTATGAGTGTTAGTATGTCTGAGCTCATATTGTTATCTGCGATGATGTCACTGATGATGGTTAGCGTGTCTGGAATTGGGACTTTGGTGAACAGAGACTCAACATCAAAACTGACTAATATATCATTCTCCTCCAATTGAATGTCTTGCAATATTTGTACTAGGTGTTGTGAATTGAGTACGAAACTTGGAGTGTGGCCCACATAATTTTTTAATTTTGAACTTAAATATTTTGCAAGATCATATGTTGGTGAACCAATTGTACTTACTATTGGACGAAGTGGAATATTCGGCTTATGAATCTTAGGAAGGCCGTAGAAACGTGGAATTTTACAGTCCCGTGGAATAATCTTTCGTCGAATGTCTTCTGGTATAGACGACTCTTTTATTAATTTTGCAACTGCTCTTTCTATTGAAGACGTTGGGTCTTTGCTGATTTTTCTGTAGGAGCCGTCTGATAAAATGCTATTAGCTTTTTCTTCATAGTCTTCTGTGTTCATCACCACTGTTGCATTTCCTTTATCAGCTTTAAGAATAGTAACATTAGGGTTGGCTTTTAATGATTTAAGAGCTTGAAATTCTGATTTTGAACAATTACTTTGTGGTATTTTGGATTTTCGAAGAGTTCTAGATGTTTCGAAACGAATTTCGTTGGCTGTAACAGTTGGTAAACTACTGACGACACTCTCTACCTTTGCAATTATATCTTCTTTTGGAATCTGTCTTGGACCAAGAACAAAGTTCGGTCCACGAGAGAGAGAACAGCTTCTTCTGCGTTAAATTATGGTTAGACAAATTTACCACGGTACCTGTTAGGGGCTTGATTTCTGGCTTGGCATGTTGTTTTTCTGTTATGAGTTTTTCAAATTTGCGAATATGGCGGTCCTTCACTGAAAGAACATGAAAGATCGGTCAGACTTCGAAATATAACTTCATCAGCACTCGCCGAACATTTTGTCGAAACCGGACATAAAATCTTATTTCAGAATTCTAAGTTAATAGTAAATACACCGTTCTACTATCAAAGAAAAATACGGGAGGCAATAGAAATTTTCAAACAACCAATAAACTTAAACCGTGATACGGGTTTATATCTTTCACCCATATGGCACGCAGTCATCAAGAACCCAACCCCACCCCTACCAACACCGACCAACCACGAAGCGACAAGCAAGGCACAGACCGATGGCACCACTATATAAGGATATGTACACAGCAAGAGAATTTAGTTTCAGTTTAACCGCGTTTACGTGAAGTTGCTCTGAAGAAGCTGACAGGATGATCAGCGAAACGTTAGCTAGTTTAAATTTGACGCAGGATTTATCCAGAAGTATAGTTTCAGTAAGTTCAATCGCCTGTGGAAGTTTTTTGTCTAAAATATCATCTAAAAATAAAATCTGACGAACGCAGATGCCTTTTTTACATAGAAGAATCAAAGCCCTGAATCTGCCATCATGAAAACCAAACTATTATTGTCATTAAGGATAGTTTCTTAAGTCTTGAATGATCTTATCCCAAACAAAAGCATTAAAGAGAGATGTATTTGGCGACACCTAGCGTGAACAGGCAATATGCCGGGTGAAACACAGTTCACAAACGATGGCCGGACAAGAAGTAACAACTCCACTGATGAGTCGTGGATCGACGAAACGGCCGTCTGGTGGAAGCATGGTAGTGTGAAACAAATTTCCAACATAACTTAAAGTCTTGTTGCTTTATGTAACAAGCAATTCTTAAAAGCATTAAAATTGAAACCTGTTCTGGGCCTGATGGGCTTGTGAATTGTAGGCAGGGCAATGATATTATGGGGGCTATCTGATTGCCAAACGACAAGCGTGGAATGGGCTATTAAGGATAGTTTCTCACGGCTTGACTAGTAATATTTCTTTGTGAATAATAATGATTGGTCTTTTTGTTTCATTCTCTACTTCTGGACAGTTCCTTTCAAGCCAATTGTTAATCATACAGGATAAACAATCAAAAGCTTGCTATCTTTGTTTCTCGATTACTTTTATTAGTGTTTTATTCTAATACAATATTTTTGAGATCGAACACAGCAAAGTTTTTTTGCATTTCTTAAACATTTTTCTTTATCTGAATGGTAGCTATGGCTCCTTTTGGATTATCCTTATAAATCTTATATTTGCAAAAAGAAATATATAGAAAACAATACAAAATTTTATAATTTATACAATATTTAGTCTTAAACTTATTTGCAAAAAGGGTTAGGAGGCAGATAATCTGGTATTTAATCCTAACCCAAAGGTATACGAAATATAAAAGGCGACCCTCGTATTTTTAAGTATTTTTTAATAAAACTATTTAAAAACCAATATGACTAAAAACTTCACTTCAACAATTCTATCAAAAAACAAGAATAAACGCCAGGGTTGAGTTTTTTATAATTTGTAGGTTGTACTATTAGCTTAGTAATATGTCCTTGCTGAAAATCAGCTTTGCTGAGCTTGAACCTTTTGGCATTTCTCTTTTTAAATGGAATTGTATCTTTTTAAAATAATCTTAATCTTTAATTGTTATTATTTTTTGTTGTACTCAAATTATGCCAATAAATTCATTTATTATAAATCTTGGGGCAATAGGCCAACACCTTAAGTCAATTTACTGTTGAGAGAACTGCATAACGACCAGTATAGCCTTATTGACGTCATCGGAAATGCCTTACATCGCAAGACAGCTAAAGGCTGAGGAATGTCGGAGTTTTGTGTGCTGATCGGTCGTTTATATTATTTTTTATTTGTCATATTTATAGGAATACATTTTGTTTTTATTATTTTTAGTACAACATGTACCTATTTAGTCTATGTGTAGAATAGAATACAGTATGTTTGGGAAATCTTGTCTAAATATGCCGATAATCGACAGTTGTTACGAGGGACATTCAAATTTAATAAACTCTTTTAAAAATAAAAGCTCGAAAGACATTTTTGATTTGAATATCGTAATCATTAAATATATTAAGGATATAATGATTATACCATTGACAATATTGATTAATTTGGCGATCTCATCCGGTATGTTTCCGAATTGTCTGAAATTTAGCAAAATTATACCGTTATTCAAAAAAGGATCTCCAGATGAATTGAACAACTATCGCCCTATTTCTATAGTGCCTGTTCTAGGCAAAATTTTTGAAAAGATACTCTTTAAACAATTAGCCAACTATTTTGAAAGAAATAATTTATTTTCTCCGAAACAATTTGGATTTAGACCGAAACTTAACACCGTTTCAGCTATAGAAAACTTTATAAATAGCGTTATAACCGCTTTTGAGAGTAGAAGGCTTGTGGGGGCTTCTTTTCTTGATTTAACAAAGGCGTTTGATTGCGTTTCACACGATATCTTGTTGGGTAAACTGGAGCGATACGGTATGAGTGCGAATTCGATTCGTTTGCTGAGTTCCTATCTCACTGGTAGGAATGTCGTAACGATGTTTGAGTCAAAGACTTCTCAGCCCTTGTTGAGCTCTTGTGGAGTCCCACAGGGCTCGGTGCTCGGACCTCTATTGTTTTTGATTTTCATTAATGATTTACCGCTACATCTGACCTGACATTGTTTGCAGACGATTCAACAATTGTCGATGTTGAACTGTCGAGTGATGTTCTGGCCTCAAGTATGATTAATTCACAGTCGAGGGCTGCGGACTGGTTTGCAGCTAACAAACTCTGTATGAATGCCAATAAAACAGCTACTAAAATATTTACATTACGTGAGACGGATGTTGCTGTTTCTGATGGTCTGGTAAAGTTTTTGGGTGTCACTTTGGACCAAAAGCTAACCTGGGCGGGTCATGTCGAGGTTACCATTGCCAAGTTGTCTAAGGTTGTGTTCATGTTGCGAAGCTTGAAGGGTGAAGTCTCTTTTAATGTTTTGAAATCAGCATATTATGGCCTTTTTCACAGTGTGGCTTCATATGCTTTGTCAATTTGGGGACACTCTTGTCATGCTAGTCGGGTATTCGCAATCCAAAGACGAGTGGTGCGAATAATGACAGATGTAAAGTTTAGAGAGGATGTCAGACCTAAATTTAAAGAATGTAAAATAATTACACTCCCGTGTCTCTATATCTACAATTCAATTATGTATGTGAAAAATAATTACAATCTGTACATAAGGCATGATGAAGTTCACAACCACAATACCAGAAATAAAAATGACATTCTTCCTGAGTATATGAGGTTGGGTATGAGCAGAAATTCTGTGAATTATTATGGTCCCACATGCTATAATCATTTGCCAGATAGTTTGAAAACACTGAGCCTTGCAATGTTCAAAAATAGATTGAAAAACTACTTAATTGACCAGGCTTTTTACTCCATTGATGAATTCCTCAGCACTGACTTTCTGTTTTGATTAAGTTATATACATTTCTATGTTTTTATGTTGTGTTCTGTAATATTTTTAATATTTAATATGACTTGTGTAAACCTTTTTTGGTAATGACATGTAATGACAATAAATAAATAAATAAAATTTAACACAGGGTGTTCCTCAAGGGAGTACCTTGGGTCCGGTATGATATGTTCTTTAAAAAAATAAAATGGTGCCATAAAAAAAGCTAATTTGACCACTAAATTTGGACACCGTGTATCTCGATAACGAAGCATTTGCCGACATGAGTTAAATGGCAAAAAATGCTTGAATTGTTTTCAGGAATCTCCCTGTATACAGATCGATTTGGTTCCCCTGCCCCAGGGCGCTGAGAATCATGCTTTGGGAACTCCTGGTCTATTGGGAAAATTCGTTATTCATTTTTCTTTATGCTGGCCTGGTTTTCCTATGACGAATGCACCCAGGATGCAAAGGAAAAACCAGAATGAATAAATATCCATAAACAAAAGAAAATATACCCCGCAATTTCGTAAAATACAATTTAATAAGTATATAGTGTGCGACTGACTATAGGACGACGCCTAGGCGTCACGACGTCGTCCGGTTGGTTTCGTGGGTGGGCATTATTCTGTATATGAGTGTTTTATTGCGTCAACTTGTATAAAAACCGTTTCAAACTTATTGGGAAAACATCTAGATTACGCTCACGCACATTCCCTGTGTATCATTCATTATATTATTCGATTTGGAATTTTGTATCCAAAATAAACTACAATTCATATCCATACAGGCTGTCCAACACTGCAGCTTCTTCAAGTCTCCACGAAAATCGTCTCTTAACACTTTTTTAATTTTGTTAAACTCTTTTTAGGTTGACAAGTAATTTCGGACAGACCAGTCCTGAATCGAATCCAGGTCCGTCTGAAGCCTCACACAGTCCGACAAATTACGGACACTTGTATATATTTTCAGGTCATCAACGAACAAAAGACTTTTGCAATTTATAACATTTACAATATCATTAACAAATATGAGAAATTAAGGGGCCAAGATTAGACCCCTGAGGCACACCAGATGTCACTGTAAATTCATGTGAGCTAAAGCCATTACAGCACACAAACTGCTTTCTGTTAGACAGATATGATTTCATAAAACAGACAAGGTCCCCAGAGAAACCAAAACACGACAACTTACTAAGTAACACAGAATGACAAACACGGTCGAATGCTTTAGAAAAATCGGTGTATATTACATCCACCTGACCCTGTCCATCCAGTACCTCAGACGCATACTGAGTAAATGTAGCCAGATTAGTGAGAGTAGATCTATTCCTCATAAAGCCATGCTGGTTAATGGAGATCTGACTCAAGATCAAACTGTTGATACGCTCACAAAGGATGATTTCAAAAAGCTTCGAGAAGTTGCATAAAATTGATATCGGCCTATAATTTGATATTTCTGCACTATCACCACCCTTCAGAACCGGACAGATCCTACAGTCTTCCAGAATTCGGGAAAACTCTTAGATTTCAATGATAAATTGAAAATGAGTTGTAAAGGCCTGGCCAAAGCACCTACACAGTCGCGAACAAATACAAACAGTAGAACGTCGCGTCTACGAGGGCTTTAGAGAATACCAGTTTGTTGCTGGTTCCGGAGTACCACAGGGATCAAATCTTAGCCCGTTCTTATTTACCATTTTCATAGATGACCTTCGGCAGAAAATGACCTCAAGCTTTATTCTGTCATCAGAAATGAGGAGAGCAGTTATCTGAGTACCTATTAAGTTTGCAGTGAGGGGACTGTATCGCTACGTGATACATCCAGTATGTAGACTGATAGAACAATAAAAAAAATGCCGATTATATGAATACATTCTCGTGGAAACACCAAATTTATATCAGCTACTGACGTACATTCTACGCGTTCCATTCATAAAACTCATAATAGTGTTGTTTATTCATACTAAAGCCTACTCGTCGTAATAATAGAACAGATCACCGTTATTTAGGTACGAAACGCTTCATATCAGTGTTTGAACATAGATGACGTAATATTTTCTGAAATATTTGCACAGGATAGTTTATGATCTATTCATAAAACATGTGATTGTGGTTGATAGGTAACCGCCCGTTACGATGTTTACAATTTATTGTTCATAAGATTTACAATATATTTGTTGTTGCTAAATCTGTCCAACAGCTGTGAATAATATTCGTCGGTTGTCGTTTTACCCTTTTCAAGCTAAGCGATATGAATGACACCGCGAGTACCCCAGAAAACTGTGGCCGACAGACCTAGTGAGTGTGATCATTTAGAAAAGCTCAGGATCCATATTTACTGAACAGGACTCAGACATCATTATCAGATCGAGCTACACTTCCCAATCTTGTAGAAGAGGACTCTAAGGATTCAGAAGAGCATAATTATGCTTCTGTTGAAGATAATTTGATAGAATATCAGTGGATTGGTCAAGAAGTACTTCCTGATCATGCAGAATCCTCTGTCACCACTCAGAAATTATCCGAAGCAGCATTTAGTTCTGACAGAGTACAGAAATAAGTTGTTATAGACTTCCTAGATCAATCAAGTTATGAATCTGATCATGATCTCGTTTGTGCAGGTTCGCAAACAATCGTGAATCATTTAGAAGGGGATTTTAATTCTCGAAACGACTATAACCAAGCTAATCATTGGATTGTTCAACCAGTTGATCTTCCTGATCAAGTAGAATATGATTTTGTAGCGCAGGAATTATTAGTAGATCAGAAATCAGTTGCTATAGACTTCCTAGATCTTGAGAGTCAATCAAGTTCTGAATCTGATCATGATCTAGTTTGTGAAGGTTCGCAAACAATCCTGACTCATTTAGACGGGGATTTTAATTCTCGAAACGACTATAACCAGGCTAATCATTGGATTGTTCAACCAGTTGATCTTCCTGATCAAGTAGAAGAGGTTTTCCTGATTTCTTGGAAGACAACTGGCAAACAAATGGTTGTGTACCACTCAGAATTGACTGTTCTGCATTGTTCTAGTGCTACAGTTGCGACATGTCCAGTTTTTGCTAAAATACAGGCGACCATTTGCTTGGAAGTGCTTCGTGCGCGAACAACTTTTGTTGGATTTGGCTCATCTTGAAACACCCATACAGTCGACTGCTGTTTACTTTCGGGATCATACGCGTAAATCCACGATTCATCACCTGTCACGATGTCATAGGCGTGTTTCGAAGCACCGCCATCGTATTTTTTGAGCATTTCTTTCGACCAATCGACACGAGCCTTTTTTTGAGCGATTGACAACTTGTGTGGGATCCAACGCGAACAAATTGTTTTGACAGTCAAATGTTTATGCTATATTGAATGTATGCTGGTCCCACCAATGCCTAAGGTTGTCTCAATCTCTTGATAGGTCACATGACGATCTTGCAATATCAGTTCGCGCACAGCATCAATGGTTTTCGGAACAACTGGAGTGAATATGTCAAAGCGAGAGAACACTAAGTAGTAAATGAAGCAATTTATAGCAATACAATAGAAAATCAACTTAACTAACTAATTAGTAAACATAAATTTTTAAATTAAAAAAAAAACTTTGTAAAACTCATAAAAATATGTGCAGTTAACTGTTAGCTGATCAGTTTCTGTGTAATAAAAAATCGGAGACTAATTTTAATCAATGTGGTAGTAGATAACAATAATTAAAAGGGGCAACTCGCCGTGCATAGGGACGAGAGGCAGTGCGTCTCGCTTAAAATGATTTCATTACGGCCAGTATGGATGTTTTTATGACATGGGCCTACTCTCGTTCTGCGTTCGCCGACGGGCAAGCCGTGGGCAGGGCATTGTTGCCTCATTGGATAGCCAGCATTAAATGGACTTGGATTTAATGGACTTAATATAGTTTTATTCTAATGAAAGTTAGCTGATATGGACTTAAGATAATGAATACAATATTTTGAAGACTTAAATTTATTAAACGAAAAAAAAAACACATTTTTATCAAAAGTGTACTTTAATTTAGTGGTAGATATAAAAAAAAAACATTAAAAAAAACTTATTCTTACTTGTTATTCAAACTGCACTTAACCATGAGGTTTTTTTTATCAAAATTTATGAATAATAGCGAAAAGCTAAGAGATAGGTAAAAACTAAAGTAAATAATTTTATAAAAAACTATACATTATTTACCCGTCGATTCTTCTTGCTGTTTTTTCGAGTTTTTTTGCATGAACCATATCCATAATTCTTCTTGATCTCTTTGAACTTATTTTTTTATGAATATCACTAATGATAAAACTCAAATACTTGCTAAATTCTATAGCAGTCTCCCGACTAACGCACATAATACTGTGACGAATATTAAAATATCCCCTACGCTTATAGATAAATAAATACATTCGGCAACACCGCCAGGCGTCTAGTCATACTCAGACTGCTATTGTCGTCGAACACCACAGAATAGAACAGAAGAGAATAGAAAGCTCCAGAACGTTCTTGTATGCTGTGGAAGGCGACATATTTTATTAAATAATAATAATAATATATGTTTATTAGTATTACATAAATTTGTACAAAAAAATGTATTATTACAACCATTAGAACTAAAGGGCGTGAAATCTCAGCCTCTCAACTAGGTTGAGTACTGTTGAAGCTCAAGAAACAATACACAATAAAAAATAACAAAAAAAAATCAGTACTACACAATAAATACAATATTAAAACACATAAGTATACAAAAATAAAGTGTTGGGTTAAAAACAGTGCAAATGAAATGCCTAAACGCTGTCAAGCAATATCTTTTTAATCGTAGATCTGAACTGAACTCTGAGAGAAATCCTTAATCACAAACCGGTTAACTAGCGTGGCGACATTATAAGAGAACAATCTTTTAAATATTTCCTTTTTATGAACAGGGACTGTTCTAAAAAGTCGACTTACTACAGTTTTATTCTGGGTGTACAGAATTACTAGTTTTTGCTCAATTTCCCTGCTCACATCTTTTGCAAACAGCTGTTTTCTGTACACTATTAGCCAGATGCTTTTTGACCTGTAATTGCACACCTTTTTAGGCTGATCGCTTCAATTTATTTACCATTATACCTAGTGCAATAATTGATGTAAGTAATAATATAACCGCAATATTAAAGTGGCATCAATGCTTATGCGAAATTACGTTACATAATAATCAACATAATAGTTATTATTTCGTATAATGTTGAAATAATTTTGTAGCATTTTTTTCCATTTCAATTTCACTCAGGAAATCGTACTTATTATACTGGCATATTGTTTGAAGGTCACTTATGTCAAAATTTCGGCAAATGTCTCCTTATGAAATTATAACAGGCAAATCGTTCACATGGAGTTATTAATTTAAATCAAGTCAAACTTGATAAAGACGGAAAGTAAATTTCGAATGTCAAAGTCTAGTTGTCACATAAATCGTAATATGTAGTGAAAAGTTGAAAAAGTGCGATATTTATTCACCATTTTATGTCACAAAACATGTATAGTACCTCAAACAAATTAATCAAAGTAACCAAGAAAGTCTTACAAACAAATTAAAATAGTAACAAAATAAAACAAACTAAAATCTCGAAAAAGTTTACAACATCGCTCCTGAAATAGTCCTCAAAGGCATAAAAAGCTTAGATATGTATATTTTTAATTTTGCATGGCAACAGCACATATTGGTAGTAATAGGAAGAATTTTTCAAAATTAGAATATGAAACTAATAGATTCAATTAAAAATTCGCCTAATACACTGCTCAAAAAAATTAAAGGAGCACTTTTGGATAACCCTGTAATTTTTTGGCTTGCCTGCAGGGCTGTGAATTTTAGACAGGACAATGATATTATGAAGGGCTAATTGCATGCCAAACGACATGCGCAGGCAGTGTCATTAAGGATAGTTTCTTAGGGCTTGAATGATAGCGTTCTATAGTCCAATACCGAGCAAAAGCATCAACCCTTGTGGGATATATTGGACAGACGTGTTCGACGTCGTCCAAATCCACCTCAAACCCTTCAGCAATTAACAGAAGCCCTAATCGAAGAGTGGGACAGTATATCACAGGAAGACATTCGAAGGCTGGTCAGAAGGATGCCAAGAAGATGCCAAATAGTCATTCGTGCTGCTGGAGGGCACACGCGATAGCGGAACATTGCCATTTGAAAAATGTTTTCTTTTCATTTTGTTATTGGCACTTTTTTTTAAATGTTGATCTTAGTTTACAAATAAAGGATTAGTTGAAAGTTCTATCAATCGGTTTACTACAAGAAAATATGTGTCTTTCAGAATCTACATGTTCATCTGTATATAACTATCACTTAATAAGTTACAGGGTTATAAAAAAGTGTTCCTTTAATTTTTTTTGAGCAGTGTATTGTTCCACTATTTACTTTTAATGTAAAATGAACCACCCTGTATTGTATGTATAGAAACTACTGAAGAGAAAAAGTCAAAAACACTATTACACTGAAATTAGGGTCCATCACAATGATCAGCCGCACAGAATTTGCTGTTCAAGACGCGTCGTTGAAATTCCTCGACCTCTGCCTATAGCGTCTAGACGACGAACGTGGCTCGCGATTATTGCCTTCCAGTTTCTCAATAATGCAGAGAAAACTCTTCGTGTATGTCTTTTTTTGTTTGTTTATTTGTTTTTATTTCTATTCGGTTCGTCTTTTTCATTCTCTAAACTGTTGGCTATACGAAAAATTGCTGACATACAGAGGCGTAGATATAATTGGTTTTCAATCGCTTGATTTTGATGGGGGCATACTTGGACCAAAAAAATTAATTAATACATTTATATTTATAAATGTATTAATTTTAGATAGAGTAAAACAAAATTGTTCTAATTTATACAATAGGTCTACCGATTTTCAATTCCTTAAGTATAATTGAGAATGTATTATATTTTACCTGTTTATGACCTTCAGAAAAACAACGCAAGCACATATGTTGGGAATTTCCCATTATATACCCACAAAACACGCTAAGATCACCCCCAATAAATGGGCAATAAAACCTGAGACGTGAATTTACTACCTGCTAATATCTATAATAGTTAAAATATGTAATTCAAATTTAATAAACACTGTCACAATTTAATCGAATTTTTGAACTCATCTAGTAAGATTTTTAAGCTCTCTTTTTAGAATGCTTAAGATGTATTCGACTTTTATGGGCAAATAGATTGACCAAGTTATAAAAGATAAGGGCCATTGTGCTGCGAAATAGTTTAACTTATAGTTTAACTTTCAAAGAAATCTTGAATTGAAATCAAAAAATTACTGAAAATATTACTTTTTTGTCATTAACAAAATAAATAAATAAATTTTTGACTCACCGCGTATATAAATTTAAAATGCTTATGCTAAAAATGTATGAGACCATTCTAGCAAACTAAAAAAATTAAAAATTTTTCTATTTATTAGGTCCTGCCGTGTCTATCTTGAATTGAAATCTAAAAAAATTAAAAAAATACTGAAAATATTACTTTTCTGTCCTTAAAAAAATAAACAAATACATTTTTGACTCACCCCGTATATAAATTTAAAGTGTATGCTAAAAGTTTTTAAACATTTAAAAGTTATTTGATTGCAATCTGGAAAATTTGTTAAATGTCGGCTAATTTTTTGCATCCTGTACATGCTGCTTATTAATTAATGTTGTTATTATCTGATAAATACTTAATTTAAATAATAAATCCGCATCTCTCTATTTGAAAGTCGTTGGTGTTAAATTAACGTTAACGTTAATAGCGGCGAACGTTATTTTTTGGGACTACCATATCTCTCTATTATGGTTCGTTGGTTTGTCATAATTTGGCAGTATTTTTTTCTAACGTTGGTGTCACTTATTTTAGTTTAGTTGACACTTCTAGTTCACGTTATATTTGGTTTTGGTAACAAATTGCTTGTGGCAAATAGTTTCTTTGTTTACATTAATAGCCTAACAGTTTTCGGCATGATTTCATGTTTAATTAATGTTGTTATAATCTGATAAATACTTAATTTAAATAATAAATCCACACCTCTCTATTTGAAAATCGTTGGTGTTAAATTAACGTTAACGTTAATAGCGGCGGACGTTATTTTTTGTGACTACCATATCTCTCTATTATGGTTCGTTGGTTTGTCATAATTTGGCAGTATTTTTTTCTAACGTTGGTGTCACTTATTTTAGTTTAGTTGACACTTCTAGTTCACGTTATATTTGGTTTTGGTAACAAATTGCTTGTGGCAAATAGTTTCTTTGTTTACATTAATAGCCTAACAGTTTTCGGCATGATTTCATGTTTAATTAATGTTGTTATAATCTGATAAATACTTAATTTAAATATAAATCCACACCTCTCTATTTGAAAATCGTTGGTGTTAAATTAACGTTAACGTTAATAGCGGCGAACGTTATTTTTTGGGACTACCATATCTCTCTATTATGGTTCGTTGGTTTGTCATAATTTGGCAGTATTTTTTTCTAACGTTGGTGTCACTTATTTTAGTTTAGTTGACACTTCTAGTTCACGTTATATTTGGTTTTGGTAACAAATTGCTTGTGGCAAATAGTTTCTTTGTTTACATTAATAGCCTAACAGTTTTCGGCATGATTTCATGTTTAATTAATGTTGTTATAATCTGATAAATACTTAATTTAAATAATAAATCCACACCTCTCTATTTGAAAATCGTTGATGTTAAATTAACGTTAACGTTAATAGCGGCGGACGTTATTTTTTGTGACTACCATATCTCTCTATTATGGTTCGTTGGTTTGTCATAATTTGGCAGTATTTTTTTCTAACGTTGGTGTCACTTATTTTAGTTTAGTTGACACTTCTAGTTCCCGTTATATTTGGTTTTGGTAACAAATTGCTTGTGTCAAATAGTTTCTTTGTTTACATTAATAGTTAAACAGTTTTCGGCATTATTTTCATGTTTAAGATCCATTCCATATAGTTGTAGTAAATTTAGAAGGTGTCATTGTGTATTTGAAGTAATTTTAGTGAGAAATTGTTAATAAAAAATAGAGGCGTTCAAAATGTGGACATACAGGCGTTTGTTTAAAATTTTGTGGACTATAAAGTGGTCAACAACGAAGCTCTGCTTAGCGAAGATCTGTGTTAGATTGTGAACAGTGAATGCAGGCGACATAGACAAAATCATGATTTCGTTCGGTTTATTATAATATTTTCAGTGTGTGTAGGCTATACCTACTAATTTACCAATGTTTTTAAAATGTGTGTGAAAAACCAGAAGAATCCACTGTCGTGTCTTTGCTTGAAATGACTGGCGACGTTATAAGGTAACTGCACAAGAAATTGGAATTGCTTCTAGTGTCGTTAGATTACCTAAAGAGTTTTGATACAATAGAAGAAGACCTTTTGTTGGTAAAAATGAATTACTACGGTTTTGTCGATGTGGTTATCGTTTTTTTCAAACACTATTTGTGTTAAAGGCCTATAACCGATGCTCAATAATTTATTACATTTTGTCGGTACTCTATGATTTAACAATTATTATTGTAATAATAATATTAATATTTCTTCTTTTGCAGGAAAAGAACTCATTTCTCAACTACAACGTTTCCTGCATCCTTACCTTGCCGCCATACCAACGACAGGGCTACGGCAGATTACTTATTGATTTCAGTAAGTAGACACAATATGGCTTTTGTTCTTTTCATTACAGACTATACAATGTAAGATGTATGATTTGGTGTATTGAAGACGTCTGTTTCAAACTAGAGCAAAGGCTCGTTCTGTTATTATTTAGTATATACCTACACATAGAAACTGCACAAAAGCAGGTTTATAATTTGGATTCGAATAAATCACTAACATTACATGTCTATTGTGCTGAATATCTTTCTCAAAATTGAAATACGTCTATTTTCATTATAGTTTTTTGCTCCACACGATGCTATGTCAGAAATTTTTATTTATATTTGAATTTGAGCATATACAATGAGAAGTTTCTGTCCCGAAATTTGGAACACCCTGTGGAGCGCGCCAGCTATAGCAGCTATTGTCAACTGGAATCAGATTGAACCCTGATCTTTTCTGAGCATTCTGTTTTTGTAATCACGACATTATCTCTATTTTTGTTGGAGATACACTGTTTCAAAGAGAACGCTGAAAAAAAAAACACAACAAATAAACATAAAAAGGTGACAACGTCTGAATCTTTTTTATCGCTGTCAAAATGACAAAACAGTCATCTTTAAATGAGTCAGATTGCTGTGAAATTTATACACGTATCGTTTGAAGATTAGTACTAAATAAAAATCATATGGAAAAAATTCTAGTAACGCCATCTATGTGTCATCCTATGGCTTTTTTGAATGGCTATTTAGCTAGTTCGATACGAAATATTAAAGCAAAAATTTTCTCACGTTTTACTTTAAAGTTATCACATAGATGGTATCTGAAGCTTCAGTAATAAACTACTGTATCTGTTCCCCTGATAGAACTTTTGACTTGTTCGCTTTATAGCCGTCCGACTTCGTAGATACCCTCTGTATATTATTCATTTTATCAAAATTACAAGAAATCCCTTGCGGGATTTCCCAGTCGTCTTGTGGTAGTCTTCTCTATGACATAAGTCATTGAGGGTTGTATGAGGGTTGTAAAAAAAATAAAAAAAAATTTAAAATTAAAAAAAAAATTTCCAAAAAAATAAAAAAAATTTTTTTTAAAAAAAAAACAAGAAAAAAAAATTCACAAAAAAAAAATAAAAAAAAAAAAAATCAAAAATCTGAAAATGTTTCTATCTATAACGATCTACCATACCTAAAAATATTGAAAATAAATAGAAACATTTTTGAGTTTCCCCGCAGATCACCTCTAAGAGCTTATAGTTTAACTTTCAAAGAAATCTTGAATTGAAATCTAAAAAAATCAAAAAATTATTCAAAATATTACTTTTTTCTCCTTAACAAACTAAATAAATACATTTTTGACTCACCCCGTATATAAATTTAAAGTTTATGCTTAAAATTGACTACCGTATCTTTCTATTTTGAAATTCGTTGGTTTAACCAGATGTTAAAATAACGTTAACGTTAATAGTGTTGGACGTTATTTTTTAGAACTACCATATCTCTCTATTTTGAGATTCGTTGGTTGCAGTTATTATTCTGCCATATCTCTCTAACTTGAAATTCGTTGGTTGCAGTTATGGTTCTACCATATCTCTCTATTTTGAAATTCGTTGGTTTGTCATAATTTTGAAATATTTTTTTCTTACGTTGGTGTCACTTATTTTACTAATAATTTGCTTGACAGTTACCTTTTGTGTGTGGTAGCTGTCACAGTTTATATGACATTTGGAATAGTGATATTTATAAAAGGAACGTAGTATGTGTGGAGTGAGTCATATTTTTAAAGATTAATATTTTTCCAATAGAATTTCCGAATGGGTACGTTATTCTTCTATACGATTGTGACTAAAAATATACGAAATTGCTTGTCCCATATGTTTTTCTAAGAATGTAGTCATGAAAATGTTTTTCAAATAAAAATCGACAAATTCCAATATAGTTGCACCTCTAGTTTCACGTCATAATTTGGTTTTGGTAATATGTTTTTACTAACACGACAGACAAATTGCTTGTGTCAAATAGTTTATTATTATTTTCTTTGTTTACATTAATAGTCTAAAAGTTTTCGGCATTATTTTCATGTTTAAGATCAATTTCTATCAACATGTTGTATATTGTAGTGTTATAAAATGGTTCTTCCATATAGTTGTAGTAAATTTAGAAGTTGTCATTGTGTATTTGACTTTTGTAGATGTAATTAAATTAATTAATAAAATAGTGTGGCCGCATTAAATCCCCTTGAAAAGTACCCGTTGGGATGGAGCAAAAACAAATTTTCCATATAGACACACATGCGGCTGCACCTTCGGTGCAGCTTTAAGTTAAGTCACATAGATAGCGGTCATTTTTTGTTTGCAGATTTTCGACGACAAAGACAGCACTATCAGATTTTATAAGGATTAAGGATTAATACGTCACTTTTGCTTCTCACTATATATTACGCACCGTTCTTTTATATGTACAGGTGTAACTTACAGGATGTGTCAATGATTATAAATTCGTTATCAAATTTAGGATTCACGTTAAAAGTTAAAATAGAAAAAAATCTAAT
Organism: Apoderus coryli; assembly: GCA_911728435.2. Lineage (NCBI taxonomy): Eukaryota > Metazoa > Arthropoda > Insecta > Coleoptera > Attelabidae > Apoderus > Apoderus coryli. The sequence continues at coordinate 561,404 of OU452213.1, read as the reverse complement.
CAGCAAATTCGAAAGGATGAGAATACCTAGCCTGGATTACTGATCATTTAAAAAAACAGAAAAATTAATAAAAATCAAAGGTCATAATTATGTCATGGAGTAACTTAGATGAGTTCATTTGGTCTGCTCTTGTTTCTACTATAGGAGGGTGGTATTGTTTTTTTTTTGTTATGTTTATTGTTTTATTTGTCTACATAGCTGCCCTTTAGTGTGACAGACTTTTCCCAAACGACACTCCAACTCCTTCAAGCTCTCAGACAAATAAGATTTCAGGAAATCTGCAAAATACTCCTCCAAGGCAACTATAATTTTCTCTCAGTTGACGTGAAACGCTTACCCCTAGCCAAGTTAAGCTGAAGAGTTATCTTGGTGAAAAACCACTTCTATACTTTTCTTTACATGTCTTTGATATATTCAGTTTTTGAACAAGGAGAAGGATTGTGTACAATTTCCACATGAACAGCCACAACCACGTCAAATTTTATTGTACAATAAATGTATGGTGCGCCATCTACTAACGCTCTAATAGAAGCTAGAACCGATCTTAATCAAGGCTTTTGAATGCATAAATGGACGATGTTTTTCGACGGAGGAAGTTTCCTCAACATAGCATATAATCTGAACAACGAAGGTTGATACGTTGTTACCATTCTTTTTGGTTTGACGAGTGCGTTTGATGCTAATAATACTAGCCTCTTATTTATTTAGATTACATCTACCCAGACAGAAACACATCCAATTACAGGGCAGGTACATTACAAAACGATAAAATTAACATAAATACACGTTTCAAAATTATAAATAAGATTATAAATAAGATGGGGCTCATCCTAGACAGTTTCCAGAAATTCGGAAACTCATTATATTTCAATGACAGACAGACTTATTGTATGATAAGGATCTGGAGATGCTCAAACATAAACTCAGCATGACACTTAACGAATTTGGGTTGGTTTGGGGGTTACCGTGGATGCGGGGTTGAGCTGGGCTGGGCACATTGAGAATAATAAATTCGTCGCCCCGTATACAAAAACCTGTTTTTGCTTAAAAATTATTAAATTCTAAAGGACTTTTGTTGTGTTGTGTTGTGTGTGTGAGGTACTCGGTTATAACTTTCACCATAATAAAACTTTGGTCACCCTGTACATGGCTGGATTCTAAACCCTATCTATAGCAATATTGTTAGGTATGTGTGTACCTTCTGTCGGTCATTGAACCCCTCTCACTACCACCACGCGGCCATCAAAATAATCCAAAGGGGGCTTCGGCACTCATTGTTACTACTGCTGCTGGCTGCCCCAGTTGGGGTAGGTCGGGGTGCAAACCGGATGTATTAGTATGTGCTGTATGCATGTGTACTTATTATGTACATGCATTTGTGAAACAGGGAGAGAACAACCCTTTTTTTTTGTAAAATAAAAGTGTCTGGTATCGAGTGCTGTTTTGTTGAGGCAGGTTTTTTTTTTGTATTAGACAACATTTGATATACCTGTAGGTACGAGGGTTGCCTATTATCTTTCGGGATTAGAGAACACAAACAAAATATTCCTCATGAAGATCTATAAACTTTTGCATGCGTTTGAACCAATGGTCGAAGCACTTTTGCCACTCTGATTGTGGTATCTGCAACCGCTTCTTCAGGTGTGTTTGAGCGTTAAGTTGTTATAAAACCTGGAGAGAGAGTTTTGGCACGAGAGAGATGTTGACGGTTTTGATGTTGAAGACTGACTGGGGTAAAATTATAGAAAAAGCATCTCTGTGAAGAGAGTACCACATCTGGTCGGTACGTGGCTTTAACAATAACCACTGCTTTTTCTAGGTACGGACTAGGGATTTCTTTTGTTCCCGAAAATGAAAAACATTAAAAAGAAAGTAGAAATATTCGTGCCAGATGTTTGAACATTTGGTGCAATTTAGAAAATATTATTTACAACTACTATACTAAATTTTTACAAAGAAATAACTAAATTTAAAAATACATATATACAGTGTGGCACAATAAAAAGGTTGCCACAGTATCTACAGAATAAAATACACACAGGCCAAATAAAGGGCAATAAGAGCATCGACACTCAGAAAGCCATACATACGACTTGCTTATAATGAACATCGAAATTTCTCGTTTTTTCTTGAAATACCTACCAAAACAGAAAAGGCTGCAACAAAGGGTAGGAAGTCATTAGTTTTTTACTTGAAATTTTCTCGATATATGAGAGACTTTTGGTCGTCCCTGTAGTGTATATATAATATAGAGCCAGACCATCGACCAGACACGCACAACCAATATCAAAGTGAGCCTCCCCTAACCCTAACACTAATCAACCCATCCTTTTGCTTGCTTTTGGTTTGCCTGTCTGTACGCATTATTATTACGTATTCAATGTGAGAAGGCATGGATCGCAATCGATCCATTGTTGGGTGCTGGATGTAACCGCAATACTGTTACGTATAGTTGTGAGTGTGGTTTTCCCTGTTCTGCGGCCAAGTTCTCATAAATAAAGAAGGGCAAACACGCACAAAAATATGCGCATAAATATGCATGTAGTTTATTCAAAATATGCAAAAAGGGATATTAAAAAAACAATATACACTGAACCGAAAAGGTACGTGATATTAATAAAAAAGTGCTTCAAATCAATGAACGTCAACATTAAATTTGAGCCGATGATGGGTGACATTAATACAATGAACGTTCGTACATAAATTCGGTAGCGAATTCTGTACGTTGAATTAATAAATAAAGAACATAAATTTATGCTCGCCGGTTATTGATCTTACGAATGATGGACATTAATTTATAACTCCTGTACGTTAAAACGATGTTACCAGGTTGTTAATGTTACGAACGATGAAGATTAGTTTATGTCTCCAATACGTAAAACCGATGTTAGCTGGTTATTAATGTTACGAACGATGAACATTAATCTATGACTTTTTTACATTAAACCGATGTCTGAAGGTTATTAATGTTACGAACGAGAAACATGAATCTATGACTGTTGTACGTTAAACCAATGTTAGCTGATTATTACATTGGGTTATAATAATTGTTTTACGTAATTGTGTTCGCCGGAAATTATTATTACGAAAGATTGAGATTATTGTTCTCTATTCAATCAATAATCGCGAGCATATAGGTACATATGTATTATGTGTACTGCAAAGTGCAGTATGGTTCAAATATACTAGTACCAATGGTTAGAGAACTTAAAAGCCCAAATAAGACTCAAAATTATCTTGATGTACGTCCATTGATTTGATGCACCTGCTTTGTAAATAAATTAAATCATATTTGTACGACACTCGAAATCTAAAGGCTTTATTTTTAATTTAGTTAATATTAAATGCTAAACATGTCAGATTCGTCTGTCGTCTGAGGTGAAAAGGGAGAAAAAACTATATTTGGAAACTAAAGTCCGCGGAAATTCTTCTAAACAAAATTGGAAATTATTACGAGATCTAAATATTTATGCAAGGGAAAATATCACAATACCGTCTTTTATTCATGATGTTGATAATATTAATGATTTTTTTGTGGCCACTTCTACCAACAATCCGGACCCAGGAACGATCAATTTTTACTTAGGTAATAAAATTAGGCCCGATATTAACTTTGAATTTACAATGGTGGATCATGGGGAGATACTTGATGCATTGCTTGGGATTAAGTCAAATGCTGTAGGCAGTGACATGATCAGTATTGATATGCTAGTAGTAATAGTTGTCCGTTTATAATGCCCTTTATACAGCATCTAGTTAATTACTATATAGAAACGAGGAACTTCCCAACATGTTGGAAAGAAGCCAATGTCATTCCAATCCCAAAATTAAAACTCCATCAACATTTATAGACCGATTAATATACTCCCAGCGATCTCCAAGGTTATTGAGAGAGTGATCTGCAATCAAATGAAAACATATCTTGATGGGCATGGGTTGTTGTCGGAGGTCCAGTCTGGGTTCCGTCAGGGTCACAGTTGCTCCACGACATGACTTAAAATACTGGATGATACATTGGGGGCGGTAGATCAGGGTCGATTGACGGCATTGCTGCTGTTGGACTACACAAGGGGCATTTGACCGCATTGGTCATTGTTTGTTGCTGGCCATTGTGGGTTACCTGGGCTTTGGGGAGTCTGCTGTGTCTCTACTCGGAACATATGTGAATGATAGAAGTCAGGTTGTCATTTTAGGAACGGCAGTGTCTGGGCCCAGGACATTGCGTAGTGCCGCAGGGCATCCAGGAATCATTGCCTTTTTTTATGTATCAGGGTTTTTGTTGTTGTTATTATTATGCAGTTATCTTTAGTATTGCTAATATGTTAAGCTAGGAGGCTATGCATCAACTTCGCCTTTTGTGTAACTTTATAGACTTATAGAACCCATAAGTACGGTTGAATTGCAGATTTTCTTCCTTTAAGGTTTATTATATGTTCTTCTATTTCTTGAACTGTTTTAGCACAAAATAAAAAAGATTCTTGAGAGTCTTTTATTGTGTACTTTAAATGGCTTCCCTTTCCACTGGCACCTTTGGAACATAGCTTAGGGGATAGCACTAAATATCCATGAAGAGCCCATAAAATTTCTCCCCTCGTATCGGCGGGTTTTCAACATTACAAAGGAATACCGCACTGTGTTTTTTTTCGTTTGAAACTGACTTTAGTTTTGTACTTTACTAAATGGTACTTATATAAAAGGATTACTACTTACCTTATATTTCTACATTTGTTGTATTATTTGTGAACAAATTTTAAAAATAGATTTAGGAACACACTTCACTTTTCAACTGTATACATTTAACTAAACAAAACAAAAAGGACGCGTAAACAAAAAGTCTATGAGAATGTCATAATGTCAATGTTTTGAGTATTCAGTCTATGGTCCGGGTGCATTGATTTGCGCGCGTTATTCAGAATTTAACGGTTAGGTTCGTAAAATTAATGCTTAGCATCCATTGAATCAACGATGATCGTTTATTAGTTTTTATGTTCGCTGTTCATAGGTGTATGATTTACAAATCATTGTGTTAAAGGCGAAGAGCATAAATTAATAAATTTAAAACATTGAAGCAATAAATAGTGACATTATATTGATGAAAAAAAACATAAATGTTCGATGTCTTGCATTTATTGATTAATGTTTCATCGTACATTGTTTCTATGTATGAAATTATTAATTTATGATCAAAATTCATTGTAACAGTGATCAATTCATAATATTAATGTTCAAAATATTGATGACAACCATTCATTGGTTTTACGTACAATATTTTTTTCAGTGTAGTGCGCAAAATATTATCGTAAAACCAACCACCCTTTGGAAACCGGATAGTTACCCGGGTGGATAAGGAAAAAACCAGTAGATAAAGCTGAGAAATAATAATAATAATACATTTATTTGCATTCAAATCATAACAACGTACAGATTAAGTCAGAATATCATAAATACATAACATAATAATGAATTGATATTCAAAATGGAGTTGAAAACAATTAAAAAAAGTTCTAAGCTCAACCCCAAAATTCATAACTTTAGAATCAAACTGCACTCCTTAGTCATGCCTTTTACTACAATCAAAGTTTACTACTTTCCACAAAAAATCTGAAAATCAAAATTAAACAAAAAATCTATTTGAAATCCAAAAGTCGATTCCTGTATTTAAACTTAAAAGGTGTTTACATGGTAGAACTTTTCTCTAATTTAAGTGTAACAAAATTGAATGTTCTTTGGACTATTCCAAACTTATAAATAATGATGTCTAACAAGTACGAAATAGCTTAATTTAAATAACATTTTTATTTTTATACCTACACATTCATTGAACTTTTCATTCGCCCACGATTAACTACATAAGCTAGCACATTTTGCGGAAAACGGAAGTAGGTGTGTATAATGATCCTTAGTAGGCGGTGGTTCTTGGTAATTTATTAATGTAAAAGGTAATCAAATAGCAAATCCGCGTTGTCAATTTCAATGAATTTGTTATTAGAAACATAAACAAAAGATCACCTAATCAAATATTTTGCTTATTCACCGATATTACGAGGCTGCATTGAAAAATGTTTGTGTTCGTGATTGTTCAGAAGTTTTGAGATCTCAAAGTCACAGTGTGTACGAATGCTATGCCAATTATTGCAGATTGTGGTTCAATAAGTTCCCTTTCAGCCCCGGTTCTTATTGCCAATCATCCACGTTATTTCAGAGTCTGTTTTGATAATTCCGCTGGGATTGTAAACAGGTAATTTTATGCATAAATATGTGGTTTCAAAAAAATGCCTGTTTGTCAGTCTTGGCCTAGAAGATCTGAAATATAAAATATGTACGTATAAATAGTGCCTCCAAAGAGAAGAAAATGGAACAAAACCCGATACTTATTGAATGACCTAATATGTACCTAATATTTTAATTTTCTCATGTTATTTCTGAAAGCATCTCTCATCCGGAAGCTCTGTTCTAGCCTTTAAGTACTGAAAACTTTATTATTACTTTTATGCAACCAAAATAAAGTGAGAAAAAAAAAGAAGTTCTATAGGAAGACGAGCCGTCACAAACCGGGCAAACGAACTCTTAGTAGGGATAGAAAACAACAAGAAAAGCAAATCGTAAAAGGGGCATCAGCCAAAAAACATAAAATATCCTCGCTGAATGTGAAATATATGACTGTTCCGTCGGCAGCTTTACCAAAATTGTCTGGATGTACTACTACAGCAGGGAGTTCAAGTTACAAGAGATATTTTAATCATATACCTACACGAACCGGCAATGAAATGATTTTTTTTAGAGAACTGTAGACAACAGGTTTATGATGTCTTTTCTTCAGGTTTGGGAACAGGGAATAGTCTGAGGGGGCTAAATCTGGAGACTATGCAAGATGAGGTAGCCTAGTTGACGACTTAAAGAAACACTTTTTTCAGTGTAAAATCTGTCCCCAACAGCTTGGTGATCGTTTTATCCTTTTCAAGGTAATCGATATGATTACACCGCGCGAATCCCAGGAAACTGTGGCAATGGCTTTGTTGGCTGGACCATGAATTGATCCTTAAGGCTGTGTTTCAACTATATTCCCCAAGATAATTCCCTTGTAACCTAATCTTAAGTAAGTAGAATTAATTTTCATAGAGAGAGAGTAACAGTTTTGGGTTTTCTTTGGAGAAGAGATAATATATCAAAACAGCAGAAGGCGCGGGAAACACGGAAGAGCAGACATCTACCCCCATCCAGTCTAGCCGGGTCAACAGCACTTACACGCTGCGTATGGATCCGTTTCCCTCTCACCATTTCTCTACCTTTTTATTATATTTTTGATGGCCAGGGGTGGCGGATGTCTATACAATAATATATTTTAGCACTTCATATATTATACAAGTAATTGTATAATAAAGGGTTTACTATTGTTTGGCAAATTGATCTGTAACAGCCCGGCGTCGGTAAGGGGAATGCAGTTGTAATAAAATATGGCTGATTTCATTCAGGGCGGTCTATATGAAACTAAGAGATTCAATTAAAAATTCGCCTAATATTATGAATATGCGCATTTTCCACGAAAACGTCAAGAGTTATACATAGGAAAGTATCATAATATTTGACAGATACTTACTTTGTGCATCTAATTTTGACCTCATATACCGGGTGCTCCATTTGAAATAAACAAGTTATTTAGAATTAAACTTTACGTTCATATAACTTATGTTATTGGACACCCTGTATTTAGTATTGGGGGTTTTTTTTCCCGGGGAAAAAAGTACTCACTTTTTTCCCGGCGATAAAAAGTGACATTTTATTACCTGTCAAGAGAGTAAATTTGTCAAACTTTTTTCCCGTTACAGAAAAAAGATACATTTCTGTATGGTGAGAGACAAAGCTGTTCGTACTTGAAGTTTATTTTAATTTTTTGCAAATCTCTAAAACAGCAGATGCATTGCGCAGATGCACTACAGTTTTAAATCTGCATACAACCGATTATGTTCCGGAAGGACCAATAATAAATTAATAATAATTGCAAATCGAAAATATGCTAATTACTATATACGTAAAAGACCAATTCGTTTCATGTTTCACCGACCGTTCGGTCATTATAAGGGTGATAAGGTCTTTTTTAAATTTTCTTTCATGGGAATAGATTGTCACGCAAGCATGTTGTTACTACTCTTTTTATTTATGCATAAACTATGAAAAAAGGTCTTTGACATGATATTGTGTCCTCGATAAATGATAAATGTTCTGCAGAACTAACAATTCAACAGGAAACGAAGTGAAAAGAACAATGGTAGTAAGATTCAAATTAAAATAGGGTGTATATCTTAACGCCCTTGAAGTTGAAAGATTATCTTTGTCTGTCTTAGCTGCCGAGGGCGACGTATCCATTTATCGGGTCCAATCATCTTCAGGCGATAGTGTTCGGTGAGAAATTCAGTACACCAATTTTTCACAAAATGGTTCAGGCCTTGCAAATGATCTTGCAAGGACCTGGATAGCGTCAGAACTTTTGTTCCAGAGAAGTTTACTATTCTGAATTATTCCCGACTTCAAGGTTTTGTTCTGTGATCTCTTCGTTCAGGACAATTAGTCTCGTTGTTGAAGCGTTCTTTTCCAGGTAAATGGTTTGGTTTTGGCTTGCGCTGAGAGAAAAATAAGTACGACATCAATAATTGTATCAAATATGGGTTTTGTTTTTTTCGTGTTTTGTGTTTACATAATTTTTATGAAATGACTTTGTGTTTTTTCTTCTTGTATGTACAATTGACCAACTAGCTTTTCAATAAACCCACCACTGATGATGAGGCCGAGTGCCTCGAAACATGTTTGATGACGAATGAAGATCCTTAGAGGGTTTTATTAAACTTATTTTGTGGAGATTGACTTTTATTTCCCCATATCGAATATCGCACTCCACTTAAATATGGACTACTTCTTTAAATCAAAAAAAAAATCAAAAAAAATCTCAAAAAAAGAATAAAAAAAAAATAAAATTCAAAAAAAATCCAAAAAAAAAATAAATAGAAAAAAAAAATAGATCACCTCTAGGAGCTTATAGTTACACGCTAAAGAAATCATGAATTCAAATCTAAAAAAAATCAAAAGATTATTCAAAATATTACTTTTTTGTCCTTAAAAAAAATTAACAATTACATTTTTGACCCCGTATATAAATTTAAAGTGTACGCTAAAAATTTCTAAAGATTTAAAAGTGTTTCGATTGCAATCTGGATATGTATCACCCTATACATGCTGCTTATTAATTAATGTTGTTATAATCTGAGAAATACTTAATTTAAATAATAAATCTATTTGTCAAAATCAAAAACCTTTTAAAATTTCATACTATAAGATACTATTCTATAGCGTCAAAATGGCTTCCTATAATATACCATATCTCTCTAATTTGAAATTCGTTGGTTTGTTCGATTAATTATTATGACAGATGGATTTATGTTATAATTTGACACTACGGAAAATCTCTACTTCTTTGGAGGTGGAGTTCAGTATATTTGCATTATTATTTAGATAATTAAGCATCAGTGTTGACTGGAAATTTTCATATAAGGTTTGTTAGCTTGGTGCTTCCAATACAAACCATTGATATCGAAATTTTAAATTCGTTGGTTGCAGTTATTATTCTACCATATCTCTCTATTTTGAAATTCGTTGGTTGTAGTTATTATTCTACCATATCTCTCTAATTTGAAATTCGTTGGTTGCAGTTATGGTTCTACCATATCTCTCTATTTTGAAATTCGTTGGTTGTAGTTATTATTCTACCATATCTCTCTAATTTGAAATTCGTTGGTTGCAGTTATGGTTCTACCATATCTCTCTATTTTGAAATTCGTTGGTTTGTCATAATTTGGAAATATTTTTTTCTTACGTTGGTGTCACTTATTTTACTAATAATTTGCTTGACAGTTACCTTTTGTGTGCGGTAGCTGTCACAGTTTATATGACCTTTGGAATAGTGATATTTATAAAAGGAACGTAGTATGTGTGGAGTGAGTCATATTTTTAAAGATTAATATTTTTTCAATAGAATTTACGAATGGGTACGTTATTCTTCTATACCATTGTGACTAAAAATATACGAAATTGCTTGTCCCATATGTTTTTCTAAGAATGTAGTCATGAAAATGGGTTTCAAATAAAAATCGACAAATTCCAATATAGTTGCACCTCTAGTTTCACGTCATAATTTGGTTTTGGTAATATGTTTTTACTAACACGACAGGCAAATTGCTTGTGTCAAATAGTTTATTATTATTTTCTTTGTTTACATTAATAATCTAAAAGTTTTCGGCATTATTTTCATGTTGATCATTTTCTATCAACATGTTGTATATTGTAGTGTTATAAAATGGTTATTCCATATAGTTGTAGTAAATTTAGAAGTTGTCATTGTGTATTTGAAGTAATATTACTGAAAAAGTGTTAATAATCTAAAGTGAGAGCCGTCAGATGGTTGGATGTGATTATATGTTTGTCAATAACCTAAGTCAGATGGATGGGATATAGTTGATATCTCCTTCTGCGTCGCACACAAAATGAACTTTTGGAGATGTAAATAAATTAATTAATAAAATAGTGTGGCCGCATTAAATCACCTTGAATAGTACCCGTTGGGATGCAGCAAAAAACAAATTTTCCATATAGACAGACATGCGGCTGCACCTTCGGTGCAGCTTTAAGTTAACTCACATATATAGCGGTCCTTTTTTGCAGATTTTCGACGACAAAGACAGCACTATCAGATATTATAAGGATTAAATCTACGACGATTCGACGATGTCGTTGTTTTAATTCAAAAATGTTCTGACATTAAGGAATACTTGGTTATTTATTTAATTTGTGATTAGTCTCAGCGCAAGAAAAACTGAAACGAAATAATGTAAATCCCTCGTATATTATCAAAGCGATTTCAGATTTAATTAAGCCTCGTTGGCAACACCGTTAATTGTAAGACAGATCCAAGTCAAAGTATTAATTAATGACAATTTCGTTTACTCTGATAAAAACATAAAGCCCACTTGGGAGCATAGCGCTACTCGCAGCTTAGCAATAACGTACGTATCCATTCAAAACGTTTTACTCTTTGCCATTATGGTTTTTGTTTTTGCTTTGAGTGTATTTTTTTGCCTAAAAACCACACACAACCCGAGACGGACTTTTCAAGTTTGTTGAAGAGGGTGGTGGGCTTTTTAACGAATTAACATTTTTTTGAAAGGGGTGAATTTTTAAATAAACCTGTTGACAGGGGATGCAGAATAAAAAATGCTTTTAATTTTGATTGAGGGATATATTAACTATAGTTAGTTACACGACTGAATATTAATTTTTTTGGGTTTCATACAGGGTCTGATAAGTGTTTGGAATAGAAAGCAAACTCGGTATTGTCGGTTTCACAATATTTCGTTGAGTGCAATTGTACCTACAGTTAGACACTCCCAAAAAATTAGGCAGACACTAATATAAAAATGTAGGTACATGAAGAAATTTAGATTGTCAGTAATACCCCTAGGGTCTTGATAATACCGAGACAATTTTGTCATAGAGAATGCCGAAAGCGTGTTGCTTGATAATAGCCCACGTTTTTCCAACCACAAGAACATCATCAAGGTAAACCAAACATGTTTCCCATGACAGTCTCTTCAAAACGGTGTCAATTAGTCTTTCAAATGTAGCTGGAGCATTGCACAATCCAAGGTTGAATTGCCACACCGCACCGTCACCCTATGATTAAAGAGTTTGAGTTCCTATTAGGCGCTTCAATGAGACGTCACTGCCTACAACAGCAATATAGCAGTGATAATGTCATACCCATCCCGCATGTAGTTTAGAATGAACTGTATACCTCTACTATTAACCTTCAACCGTTCAGTCTAAACTAAATGCAGGCACCTAGCGACCTGCCTGCTTCCTATTAATATACACGCATATAAGATTGTATTGGAGAATTTACAAAAATACCCTAACAGCAGGAAAAACTGTTTTCGCTTTGTCGCTTGGCCATTATCCGCTTTTTAAATTGAAAAGTTGAAAAGATTGAGGCTCCCGGATGGATAACTGTACTTTTTAGTCAAGTTGTTCAGCTGACGATAATCTCCGCAAAAACGACTTGTTCCATCCTTCTTCTTGAGTAATACTACGGGAGAGGACCACTGACTGTTGGAAGCTTCAATAACGCCTTCTTTCTCCATATCCCGAGCAATCGTTTCGGCCTCTAATTCAGTTCCATCATCAGTGGCAATAGCAAAAGCTTATACAAGATATTTTTCAACATTAAATTGGAGTTACTGCGTAAGAAAATGTAACACCTCGTATATATTTTTGTTTGTATATATTATCTAATTAGGTATCTACGTTGTAGACTTAACAAATCATTGAATGTTTAAAAAGTGACTTTGTGATGTGATACAAGTTAAAATTTATTTGGCAACTAGGCCCAGACACTAGCGCGACCCCATCGTCGTTTGTCGGGCGTGGTGTCTGCTGTGACGTCATCCATTGACGCCACCGTAATTTTCTACGCATAGCGATAATATAGAGCGCGAGAAACGCGCGTGCCGACGACGCCAGACGTCGGCTATCGACCGCGACGGGAGGTCAATAGTCTCTCCCTGGGCCCCCCTTTGCTACTACTGTTCATTTTTAAATTTTTTGGTGTACCTTTTACTACATACATAGGAAGAGATTGGGAATGTACGTACCTACCTGACGAGATGAGTTTCTTGATCTTGATAAATCCTACTCAAATACAGGGATTGAAATTGCAACCCCTATTTTTTAGAGCACTTTTCAGTTGCTGCTGTCGTCCAGGGTATATACATGTGGGGGCAACAAGAAAATTTTTGGTAAATGGCAGGTTTTCCTAACAAAGTCAATTTGAGTATGTACCTTTTACTACATACATAGGAAGAGATTGGGAATGTAGGTACCTACCTGACGAGATGAGTTTCTTGATCTTGATAAATCCTACTCAAATACAGGGATTGAAATTGCAACCCCTATTTTTTAGAGCACTTTTCAGTTGCTGCTGTCGTCCAGGGTATATACATGTGGGGGCAACAAGAAAATTTTTGCTAAATGGCAGGTTTTCCTAACAAAGTCAATTTGAGTATGTACAGGGTGGCCCCAATTAGACGTTTTCTTATGGGGCTCTAAACAAAAGTCAGTTGTTTCTAAAAAAGCTGGCCAAAATTTGTGAGCGAATTGGGGACATCTAATCATGAAAAAAACCTAAATTGTAATTTCTCGAAAAGTCGTTATTTACAAAGATACAGGGTGTTAAAGATGACTGCCTGAGGACGATTTTTTTGAAATATTTTCGAAACTAGTAAAGATGATTTAACCAAATGTAGCATAGTTATTCACCTAGTTAAATGTCGTAAACTGACATTAAATTGAATAAAAGAGGATGGTCATAGGCGGGTAAACGGGGGGGCTTTTGCCTTAATTATAACCTAACTTTTTTTTCTTGTGATTTTTATCAATTTTGTGTCAAAAATGTGATAAAATAAAGTTTTCTACATAAAAAAGGCATACTTCATTTTTCTCGAAAAACTTAAAGGTTTTCGAGAAATTTGAGTTTGAAAATTCGCTCACAAATTTTGGCCAGCTTTTTCATAGTAAGAAGCGTGCAATATCTGTGGCCGAATGCGTTTTTAAAATGTGATTTTTCATTTCAGGTTATCTTCTGACTCGTGTGGAAGGCAAGATCGGTTCACCAGAAAAACCACTCAGCGATCTCGGTCTGATATCCTACCGCTCATACTGGAAGGACGTACTTTTGGGTTACTTATGCGCCCGTCCAGGTACTCAGTTGTCCGTTAAGGACATCAGTCAAGAGATGGCAATCCATTCCTATGACATCGTCTCCACCCTACAGGCATTAGGCATGATGAAATATTGGAAAGGTAAACATATTATCCTTAAGAAACAGGACGTGTTAGACGAGTATGTGGAACGAGTCAAACGGAGAGGTTCAATGCTGAAAAAAATTGATCCGACCTGCTTAAGGTGGAATCCTGCGCAGCCTGCGCCTGTATGATTAAGACTTAACGAATAAATGACAGTTAAAAAGTAATACTCAGCCTAAGCCTTCTTGCCCCCTTGTCACGTCATATTACCCCTAAGTTTCCACTTAAATATGTCCAAGGAATATGACCTTGAGACTTAGCAAATGCTCCAAATGTATCGCGTTTTGGACTTAGACAATTATGATTTTGTTGAGATTTACAGACATCTTGAATCCTGCAAGAAGCAATTCTTTCTAAATCATCAGCGTATGCGTAAAGCTAAAGTCTCTTTCATTCTAGCCCTACTAGCCCTGTGGGCAAGTCCTACAGTTAACGGTTTTGTTGGTGAGTTTATGATTCTGTTTCTAAATATGTGACCAATTCAACCATTGCTGATTTTATATATTCTGGATGATTTTAGCGACTGAGTGCCAAATGTGTTGATTTGCCGTTCGTCCTTGCCGTACTTTCAAGTACCTCGTGGTTTCCAACGAAGCTTCAATCGAAAATTACATACCAATTTGGAAGTTTCGTGAAAATTTTGTCTCCAACAGCATCTCTGGACTTTATGTTCCATTTGTCATTCCATTGGCATGACAAATGACAGTTTGACGTTCGTTTTACAATGAAACTACAAGTAAGTGATAAATCGGATGATGATTTTTTCGCAGCGTGTCTCGTAAAAGAAATGACACTTTGGGCAAGTCGGGAGAGGATCGGGATTTTGTCAGAAATGCTGATTTTACTCTAATATTCCATCCATCTTGATTCATCTTGTATAAAGTTCGTTTAGGCTATGCTCAAGGTTATTTTAGACAGTAAGGTTATGTATGAAAATTGAATATTGTATTTTTGTATATTAAATGATTAAATTTTATAATAATGTTTATTTAGTTTTATTTAAAGTGCATTAAAAATAATCTACAGCCGCAAAATTTGCAGAAGTGCAAACCGTCATCCTTAATTTATGCATTACGCGAAAAATGAACAACACCAGCGGCGTGCAAAACCAGGTATAAAAACACAAGATGATAGCATTAATACTGCCTTAGTTTGCTCGAAATTAAGCTCATGGGAGTTTTTTAAATAAAAATGAAAATTTTAGCTTTTTCGAGAAATTTTGAAAAAACTTCAAACGCAAATATCTCGAAAACGGTAAGAGTTATCGAAAAACGGAGTTGGTTCTTTGAGAGATATCGATAGTATACATTTAGAGCGATAGTGGAGCCTTTAAGGAATGCATTTTGATTGAAAAATATGAAGAATTTCGGAAATTTTGTAGATTTTTTTTGAAAAAACTTCAAACGCAAATATCTCGAAAACGGTAAGAGATATCGAAAAACGGAGTTGGTTCTTTATAATTCCGTCCTTTTCTGCTACCAATAGGCCCCTCTATCACTATACCAAGTTTCAGCCATTTTGAAATCATCAGATTTTTTGAAAATTTATGAACGTTTTGTTTAGATTAAATCAAATTTTTCTCAATCTTTGAAAACCAAAAGAGATATCGATAATATACATTTAGAGCGATAGTGGAGCCTTTAACGGATGATATGTTGATTGAAAAATATGAAGAATTTCGGAAGTTTTGCAGATTTTTTTGAAAAAACTTCAAACGCAAATATCTCGAAAACGGTAGGAGATATCGAAAAACGGAGTTGGTTCTTTATAATTCCGGCCTTTTCTGCTACCAATAGGATCCTCTATCACTATACCAAGTTTCAGCCATTTTGAAATCATCAGGTTTTTGAGATTTGTTGTTTTCGTAGATAATTTATTAGGTTGTGTTAGATTATTATTATTATAAAAGCAAACAACATTGACGTTACTTAATTAAAATTGACAACTGCTGTTTGCTACTTGTTATCAACATGTCTATTCCATTTAAGAGAAGTAACCCTGTATATTTAGTATAACAAATCCCAAAGTACGTTACCTACAATATGTGCTCGGCATCTTTAATGTATACTTACTTTTTGTGGTAAAATCCATTTCATACACCTGCTTTTACTAACGATTTTCTTTTGTTAAAAACTCTCTACCCACCTGTCGATCAGTTCCAAATGATTAATCGAAACGGACCTTTCTATGCTGTGTTGACGCGGTATTGTTATTTGGATTTGGTAGTAATGTAGGTACCTAGTTTTTGTTTTGTTGCTTTTTTTTTCGTCTTATGTTAATTCAGACAGACAGATTGCTATCGTACAGGGTTGGACAAAGACACTAAGAATAGAATTTTGTCTACAAAGTAAGCAGGTAGATTTGTGCCAAACATTAGTACATACAGGGTTTTCGAAAATCATCATCGAAACTACCTCTAATTCTACCTTAACTTCCTTATTTTAATAAATAAAAAAAATACTTTTAATAGACGCAACAAATAGGAATACAGTGACTTAGATTTTTATTTTTGCGGCTTGGTTTGTTATACACCTGTTTCTTTAATGGAACACCCAGTATATTTTAGGGTATTTTGATCCCTTTTTTTTAATTCTATTTCATCAAATGTAAGCTATAATCTAACAACACATAAGTTTGAAGAGGTGAGTGTAAAGTATCAGGAGAAGCATATTCTGCTAAAATTTTATTTTCTAAAAATCTCGATTTCGTACCAGGAACACATAAGTTTGAAGAGGTGAATGTAAAGTATCAGGAGAGCCACATTCTGCTAAAATTTCATTTTTTAAAAATCTCGATTTCGTACCAGGAACACATAAGCTTGAAGAGGTGAGTGTAAAGTATCAGGAGACGCTCTCATCACAATTTCCATATTCTAAAAATCACGATTTCGTACCAGGAACACATAAGTTGGAAGAGGTGTAGTAAGTATCAGGATTTTTTCGTTAATTTGCATTTTTATTTATGTACAAAAACTATTAATAGAGCAAAGGCTACAATGGACCATTTACTAATATAGTATTGATAGGTTAACTTTTGGTACGGTCGTAACAAATTATAATCTCCATGTGTAATTGATACAACCGTAGCAAAAGTTAATGTAGCATTATTCTATCGCGATGGTCGCATATATTAACCAGCTAAATGAATTTAGATTGAAATCTATCTTAGCTGCCCACCACTTTTGTTATTATTATTCATAACTCATTTTCTAAAAATTGCGAATTTGTACCAGGTACACATAAGTTTGAAGAGGTGAACGTAAAGTATTAGGAGAGCCACATTTTCTAAAAATCTCGATTTTGTATCAGGAACACATAAGCTTGAAGAGGTGAATTTAAAGTATTAGGAGAGGCACATTTTGCTAACTTTCATTTTCTAAAAATCACAATTTCGTACCAGGGACGCATAAGTTTTAAGAGGTGAATGTAAAGTATTAGGAGAGCATATTTGTTAAAATCTCATTTTCTAAAAATCGCGATTTTGTGCCAGGACCACATAAGTCTTAAGAGGTGAACATAAAGTATCAGCAGGCGGTCTCCATCACAATTTCCATATTCTAAAAATCACGATTTCGTACCAGGAACACATAAGTTGGAAGAGGTGTAGTAAGGTATCAGGATTTTCTCGTTAATTTGCATTTCATAAAAATCACAATTTCTTACCAGGAACACATAAGTTTGAAGAGGTGAATTTACAGTATTAGGAGACACATTCTCATTAAAATTTCATTTTCTAAAAAATCACGATTACGTATCAGGAACACATAAGTTTGAAGAGGTGAATGTAAAGTATTAGGAGAGGCATATTCTGCTAAACTTTCATTTTCTCAAAATCACGAGCAGAATACTAATACTTTACGTTCATCTATTTAAGCTTATGTGTTCCTGAGCTTAAATAGATGAACGTAAAGTATTCGTATCCTGCTAAATTTTAATTTTAAGAATATCGATATTGTTCTTGTTCATCCATTTAGATTCGAGTAGCGTGTTTCGATTCTTCCTCTTTTTTTCTAAACATAAAGTTCTTCCACGTCCCATACTGACAACCAACTACTGTCACAACTGGGAGCTTTCCATTGTGGATTTTATAAATAATGAACAAAGCAGAACTCTCTACTAACGCCTACGGTTTTTTGGGATACACGAAGAAACATCCTCATTGATTACTTGCAATAAGGAAAACATACAATTTTTGTTCACATCGATTTCTACACAAAATTCCAAGAAAATTAATTTTGATAATAAATATTGTAACAGACTTCGTAAATTCTTTTCCTATTTGGCAAAACCGAATAAATGTATTGTAATTAAATTAAAATCAGATCCGCCATGGTTTAGTAAAGGTACCTACTTAAAAAATATGTCAGCTTTCTCTCTTAGGCAACGTTCTTTTCGGGTTTCCCCAAACTACGTTCCGTGGTGTCGTTTCTAATTTAAGAATATTATAAATAACGCAAAGGTTACAAATAATGACAAAGGAATGAATAAGCCAAGCGGTTGAATTAGTTTTTAATCATATTGACTAGATCATATTTCTTCAAACAATCTGAACCGCTTTTGTTAGGTATATTAAATGAATTTTTTTGTTACAGTTACAATGTCGGGTAAATTAGAGAAAAGTTATACAATTTAAACATCTTTTAAATGGTTTTGTCAAAATTAAACTAACTTTAAACGTTTTCGAGAATTTGTGAAAAATTGATTTTTGGCGATTTTAGTTTTTATTTATTTCTGACATTATTTTTGGAAATATAAAAAAATGAAAAGCACTTTCTCATTGTTACTTTTTGTGGAGAAAAAGATAACGTTTACAAATTTTCACTACGACGTTTCGTTTTAGAAAAACCATCATCAACTTCGTATTTTTTTTTTAATACGGCACTGGATTTTTTATTGTTAAATTGGAAGCTATTTTCAATTTGAAAATAGGTGGTATATCACGCATAATAGTTTAAACAAGTTTTCAGTGTTTTCAGCTGTCATTTAAACTTATTCAAGAAAAATCGCCATAGTTTGGCACTTACACAGTAAAAAAAATCGCGTAGAATTTTACACGAAAAGTGGTTTATATAAGTCCACACCATTTCGTGTATATTCTATACTAAGATTTGTGGTAACTACCGTCTACAATTTACACAAACCAGTGTTATACATAACACACCATATTGTGTAAATTTTACACCAATTCGTGTTAAAAATACACAGAGCAGTGTAATCTACATCATTTATCCGTGTTAAATTTACACTAAACAGTGTTAAATAGAGTACACTGAAAGGTGTAATATATTTATCTACAGTAGGTATTAAGTATAGAAAAAAAAAAACAAATATTGGATTTTATTGAGACTTGTTTATTATATTCAAAAACACATAAAATATTTGAGTCATATTACAAAGCAACTTATGCAAAATATCAAAAATATACAAAATTGCAACAGTACAACTGAAACATTTCTAATTAAAAAACAACAAACTACTTAGGTAACGTTTTGCACCCAACCCAAACCTAAGGCGTTGCAAATAGCGCCATCTAGCGGAGCCCCAAAAAACAATTATGATTTGAAATATTTTTTTTTCATCAGCAAGGCTTCAGTTCTTAAACAAAAATTAGATTGATAAATTCGGTTAAGTCAAACCAAACTTATACACATTATCATAGGTAAAATTTCGTCCTTCCCTGCTGCCTTTATTTCAAGCCGCACAATAAAAAGTGATACACCAAAAAGATGCCGAATCTCAGTAGCATTACCGTGGTAGTATTGTTTTTCTAACTGATATTGCGACATTTTCAATAAAAATGCATTTTACGCATTACTGTATCTATTACGCCCCCTAGTGGTATAGTTAGGAACTAAAAAACTATTTCCAGCGATTTCCCATGGTGAATTTCCCGAAAAGAATTTTTTTCCCATTGTCCTACGACTATTATTTCCTGAGATATGCTACCTGTCCACCCTTAATGGACAAGTTTTTAACTTAGTAATTCTTCGATAGTCAATTATTGGTTTTATATTTAATTTTGACTTAATTTTGTGCTTAATTGTATAGTTATTTAAGCTTGTATATATTATTTATGTAAAATATTTGTATAATATCGATATTGTTTAAATAAACATTTATGAATAGTATACATTGAGCCCTAAAACTTTTGTATTTAACATTTTCTTCTACAGGGTGAAACAACAAAGTTAAAGGGGGTCTGCGTTTATAAAGATTACCCAGTACTTATACATCATTTTAAAATAATAAATATAACTTATGGCTTATTAACGATATCAAAAAACCCGCCCTGTACGAAGAAAAGCGATTGAGAAAGAATAGTTAAGGCCATTAAGGCATATAGATTAAGGATGGAGCTAACATTTAGTCAAAATTAGTCATTTTTTCGGCTAATAATATTTTAATATTTATATCAAACGTTATAATATGATACATATTCATCAATACCACAATGGTCGGGGTGCCATTTTTTCCTTTTGGCTTCCGAACGTCCACGTGTGTACACTGATCTCCCCCTTACCCGTTTCCACACACCCTGTTTCAGCATTATGATTATACATATATATATATATATATGGGAAAATTAAATTAAGAAAACTATGGAAAACCGTCGTCCTTGTATGATGCCACGCCTGCTATGATATATTGCGCACGCTTGGACAAGCTGCATAACACTAGCTGCAGTTTCATCTCCAATACGAAAATCGCGCCGCTTTTTATCTCTGTTGTAGTTGTATTTTCATTTTTTACGCGCAGTTTTCCCTAATTTACGGTAAAACTAATCTTAATTGGCGTTGAAAAGGTAAGTTGTATGATAGTTTACACTGTTTTGGAGCATTGAATGTTTTTAATAATAATTATGATACAATAATATTCGAAATTAACTTTATCTATAGATAGGACTGCATAATTGCGTCGTAGGTTATTTAAAATAGATTACCAACCAGTGGCGGCGTGTGGATTCATGTTTTTAAGGGTAAAGACGGTTAATCTCGATTTCCTGTAAAACTGCAAGTCCTATGAAAAAAAGTTAAATAGCAAAGTTGTAGGTAATAAAAAGATCTACAACTTTTGTATCGACACTTTTTTCACATAACCTCAAAGTTTATGTGGAAAATTCGAATAACCGAGTTTTTGGTTTTTTATTTTTATCCTTTGCAAAAAATTTTATTTTTTCACGAAATTTGGTGAAAACTTACCTTTGTATGTCCCAAATATACAGTAATTTTTTTGATTTGAAATATTCATTTTTTCACCTTATTTTGACTTAATATCGAAAAAGCACCTTAATTTTCAATCGAAAATTCTCACGTCAAAATATCTGCTTTTTAAAAAAGTTGGTGTGTTTTTTGTTCTTTGAAATCTTTACTTTCTGATGGTATAAAAAAATGTACACTACTATGGTAAATGTTCTCAATAATGAAAAAAACTCGAATCCGAAATTTTTTTTACTCATTATGTATAATTTCGACCTATTTATTAAAATTTGCCTTTTAATTACTCGAAAAACGTAAGATTGCATGTTATATTGATAAACAAAAAAATTACAAATCCATAAAACATCAAGATTGCAAAAGACATGCGAAAATGGTTGTTCTAAATATTAAAAATAGGATTTAAAAAGGATTTCATCTAATAAATGTGACTGCTGCAATTTTTTTTCAGTAATAAAGTTGATTTATTAAATTCTCATTACATTTATGTCATAGAAAATCTCATAATAGATAAATATACATGTAAATGGTACCATTGAATTTAAATACTTTTTACTGATGACGTTATTTATTATAATATATTTTAAAATACAATAATCTCCTTATTTATAAATACCTTATCTTGCATTATAATTACTTCTCCATTAGTTTTTGTCTCTTTGATGGCATTTCTTCATCGTTAGATTCGACAAACCTTCCTGATTCTAGTGGATCTTCGAAATCTTCAAGACCATCACCGTCTTCGTCTCCAAGATTATTTCCGGTCTGCATTGGTTCTTCATCCACAATTTCATCTGAATCATCAACTTCCTCGTAGTTTTTTTAATTCCTTGTCTGTAAATTTGGGCATAATGCCGCGTTGCTTCTAGCCCCAATCTGTTGTAACAATGTTGTTATGCTGCACCAAATAGATTTGATTAATTGTAATCCATTTTTTTTATAATAACTTCTTTGTTCGCATCTTTTTTATAAAAAATATTGGCCAAATTTGACACATTTTTAGGAATTCCCCAGGTGTCTCACAGAAATCTACCTGCTTTCTTGCCTACCATTAGGCGTTATGAACGCGTTAAGAACATTTTCAAAAGAATGCGATATAAAAATGTAAATGGGAAACCCGAAAAGGCCAAGATCTCAATAAGTGCATAACTGGCAAACAAATGGTTGTGTACCACTCAGAATGGACTGTTCTGCGTTGTTCTAGTGGTACAGTTGCGACATGTCAAGTTTTTCCGAAAAAATAGGCGACCATTTGCTTGAAAGTGCTTCGTGCGCGAACAACTTTTGTTAAAAATTTGGCGGTAAAAAATTTATTATATAGAGTGCTACTCATTTTAAAGGGTCACTATATGCAGGACTTTTTAAACAGTGTCGACTGTATTTAAAACCATCGATTATAGAATAATTTAATTCATTTGATAGTACGGTACTGCACATTCAACCAAATATCAAACAATCTATACTAATTAGACGGATCTTTAGCAATTCCGTCGTACCTGCCTAATGAATGGAGTTTTTATGTACGGACGCGTCATCATTATTATCAAAATGGAAAAAACGTTAAAACATGAACACGTTTATTAATAGTGCCATACAGTGCATGACGGCCGCACAGTTCGTCGACATTCTCGGCATGTTTCCGAAACAGCGTTGCCACGCATTTATTTATACAATACTTTTACTTACTACCGTTTTTCAAGGCACAAAATTGTCGTCTTTGTTTGAGGAACATTTTTCTTTTGCAAATGTGGCCGTTTCTTTGCGATTTCAACCTTCAATCGGTGGTTCCTTTTTGGAGGTAGTTAAGGAATATTATACCATTCGCCTCCCAAACTACTGTCGCCATCACCTTACCGGACGACTGTTGCGTCTTTGCTCGCTTAGGGATCGGTTCGTGGATTGCTGCCCACCCAGCTGACTGTCGTTTGGATTCTGGTGAAGCCATGCTTGATCCTTTGTCACATATCGACGATATAATTCCATTTTATTGCGGTTGAACAGCGCCAAACACTCCTCTGAAGCATAGTCTAATAAATAATATAATAGTCCCCGCACTGTAAGTAAATCCTTTGTTATATTGCGATCTAAATCGTGCCGCCGATTTTAAGACTTGTAGGGCCAGCACAAATAAACTGTATGAATACGGGTGAGAGAAAAGTGAAAAGGAGAGTGTTCTTTTTAGTCGACTGTGAGCTCACGCAGCACCCACTTTGCACAGAGCTGTCGCATACCCAAATGTTAGTGTAAAATGGTAAAAACACTACCATCTCATCTTTACAATGTCAGTTACCTCGTGCACCTTCAATTTGCGATCGTTCATAACCAATTCGTGTTTTTTTTTGACGTTTTGTGGCATAACAGCCTTATTTGGGCGTCCACTGCGCTCTGCATCGTTTGTGCTGGTACGACTACGTTTAAATTCAGCAATCTACTTCTCTACCATTGGTCTCGATAGAGCACAGTTCGGATAATGTTTATGAAGCCATTATTTTGTTTCCACTGTATTTTGTCAAATTATTAACTGAAAGAAACAAACAACTAATAACTATCAAACCTTTTTTAGATGACACAGCAATCGTTGGCCTCGTTCACAACACTTCAACCTTGTTTAACACTACTGTTTCAAGATTTATTCATTTTGTTTCCCCTTCGTAATAAAACTCAAATTTTTGTGGGATCAACTTTATATTTAATTAAATTAATAATAAAAAAGAAAAGAAATAATTATTAAAAAGAAAATCTAACTATACCTAAATTGAAACTAAACATCGAAAAATAAATAAACTAAAACACAGAATAATCGACAATTGATTATCAAACAAAAGCTCTTACTCTAAACTTATATTCAAATCGATGTAAATACGAATAATTACATTTATATTAATAAAAAGAAAGAAAACAAAAAACTAAAACAAAAATTAAAGCAATTATACCAATAATTCAGCTTTGATAAACTTCTGAATAAAAAGGCAAAGAGTAAAATAAAAATAACTTTTAGTAATAATCAAGAATATTAAATTAAGAAATTAATAATCTTAAAACAGCTTGCAAGAAAATATATTTAGCAATGACTTACTTGAATCTCGAACAAGAACTTGTTAGAAATTGGAAATTCTCAGAAAGAAGTGCCACCCATGTATCCTAGGATTAAATAATCTGTAAGTTTGTCAGTGGTGGGTTCTATTTTGTTACAAAGTTTCTTTAGTGATTAGGCTTGTGTTCGTATTTGGCATTTCTGGAGCTTGTCATTTGTGAAATTTGCGTAGTAACATTAGAAGATGATATAGAAAATTCTGAAAATTTAGTAGTTATAAAGCCTCATTCAACCCAAAGGAGATAAGCAAGTCAAAGATTTGTAGTTACTGAAGGTTATGTTAAATATTATAAAAAGGACATAGCAAAGCATTATAACTTAGTATTTCTGATAGTAATGGCAACGTTGCATATTTAAGTCGCGTCTGCCCGCTGGTGTCTCATCGGAATCGCAATCAGCGTAGCCTTGGCCGGCTTATATGTTGGTGCCTCCATGTGCCTATAATATAGCTCCTGCTATATTGATGCATGCTGTCTCCAAGGCTGTCTTACTTCTCTGCACTGTTTCTATGGCTATAAATGCATACGGGTTTCGGCAAAAGTAGAAAAAGGAAATCGATAATTTAATAGAATTATTTTTAGTGGAATTTTGAAGAGGCGATCAGAACTTTAATAATAGGATAAGATATTCTTGAGAAATTATTTCTTATACCAAGTGAAGATGAAGTAAGATGGATTTCCACGGGATAATAACAGTAAATTCAAATAAAATTTAATCCGTTTAGTTCAACAGCTTTTTCTATATTCGATTTGAAACATAACTAATAACACATTAACTATTATAAGAAGTGTGTTAAAATAAACATGCCCTTTCTATACTAAATCTTATAACATTTGTTACTGTCCGGATAAGTACGATCCAAGGTGATGGAGATGTTGAAGCATAGCTTTAAATAACAGTTTTCCTGAAAAATGGATCGGAAGAAGAAGGGCGACATTTGAAATAACTTATCAGCCAGACAGAATCTTAGTTTCCAAGTTATGTTGCCGTACGCGGACTTTTTGAACTCGGTGCATATTTCTATATTTCTGCAGCATATGTAAGTATGTACAGAATTTTGTCGGTACCTGTAAAATCGGGGTCAACAGCAAGCAGATTTTAGAGAGGCTATTGGGGTCAATCAAGAACGTAAGTATATATCTATGTTCTGCGTCTATGCGGATTTTTCGATACACCTCTATTATACATTTACAAAAGAAAATATTATATTATGCTTGGTTGTCTGCCAATAATGTTGGTGGCATATTTATTATACAGGGTGTATTTGAATTCGATTACAAGATGCATATTAATACCAAGAAAACGGAAATAACTAACTTAAAAACATAAAAATGAAGTTTTTGTAATACGCTCCCAAAAATTGCTTCTTTTCCGGCATAGTCCCTAAAAGTCGTCCTGGCAACCTTTAGGGACTATTCCAAAATTCTAAGAAGACATCTAGGTATCCCTCCATTCTTTGGGAAAGTAGCAGGAATATTGGCTTGCTTTGAAAAGCCTTTGTACCTAAATTTCCATGGTTTTAATTAGAAAAAAGACTATTAGGATTATACGTCTATAGGACTTAGGGACGCAGATAAATGCCATCCTAATCTCCCTTCATGCTTTGGGAGTATTGCCTAAATATAGGCTTGCCTTTATGAGTCTTTGTTAAACGAAACGGTACCTAAATGTCCATCTGCTTTGGGAATGTAGCCTAAATATTGCCTTGCAATGAAAAGCCTTTCTATCTAAATTTCCATGGTTTAATTAGGAAACAGACTATTAGGATTATACGTCTATAGGACGTAGGGATGCAGATAAATGCCATCCTAATCTCCCTTCATGCTTTGGGAATATTGCCTAAATATAGGCTTGTCTTTATGAGTCTTTGTTAAAATGGTCGTACCTAAATGTCCATGTGCTTTGGGAATGTAGCCTAAATATTGCCTTGCAATGAAAAGCCTTTGTATCTAAATCTCCATGGTTTTAATTAGGAAACAGACTATTAGGATTATACGTCTATAAGACTTAGGGACGCAGATAAATGCCATCCTAATCTCCCTTCATGCTTTGGGAGTATTGCCTAAATATAGGCTTGCCTTTATGAGTCTTTGTTAAAATGGGCGTACCTAAATGTCCATGTGCTTTGGGAATGTAGCCTAAATATTGCCTTGCAATGAAAAGCCTTTGTATCTAAATTTCCATGGTTTTAGTTAGGAAACAGACTATTAAGATTATACGTCTATATGACTTAGGGACGCAGATAAATGCCATCCTAATATTCGTTCATGCTTTGGGAGTATTGCCTAAATATAGCTTTGCCTTTATGAGTCTTTGTTAAAATAAACGGTACCTAAATGTCCATGTGCTTTGGGAATGTAGCCTAAATATTGCCTTGCAATGAAAAGCCTTTATATCTAAATTTCCATGGTTTTAATTAGGAAACAGACTATTAGGATTAAACGTCTATAGGACTTAGGGACGCAGATAAATGACATCCTAATCTCCCTTCATGCTTTGGGAATATTGCCTAAATATAGGCTTGTCTTTATGAGTCTTTGTTAAAATGGTCGTACCTAAATGTCCATGTGCTTTGGGAATGTAGCCTAAATATTGCCTTGCAATGAAAAGCCTTTGTATCTAAATCTCCATGGTTTTAATTAGGAAACAGACTATTAGGATTATACGTCTATAAGACTTAGGGACGCAGATAAATGCCATCCTAATCTCCCTTCATGCTTTGGGAGTATTGCCTAAATATAGGCTTGCCTTTATGAGTCTTTATTAAACGAAACGGTACCTAAATGTCCATCTGCTTTGGGAATGTAGCCTAAATATTGCCTTGCAATGAAAAGTCTCTGTATCTAAATTTCCATGGTTTAAATTAGGAAACAGGCTATTAGAATTATACGTCTATAGGACTTAGGGACGCAGATTAATGCCATCCTAATCTCCCTTCATGCTTTGGGAGTATTGCCTAAATATAGGTTTGCCTTTATGAGTCTTTGTTAAACGAAACGGTACCTAAATGTCCATGTGCTTTGGGAATGTAGCCTAAATATTGCCTTGCAATGAAAAGCCTTTGTATCTAAATTTGCATGGTTTTAAGTAGGAGAGAGTATTAGGATTATACGTCTATAAGACTTAGGGACGCAGATATATGCTATTGTAATCTCCATTGATACTTTGGGAGTATTGCTTAAATATAGGCTTGCCTTTATGAGTCTTTGTTAAATGGTACTGTACCTAAAAAAAAGGACTTAGAGATGCCGTTTTGCTTTTGTCGTAAATACAATTTTCCATGCTTACAAATGTGTCCTAAATATCGACTTGCCTTGAAAAGCTTTTGTCGTACAATGTATACAAAATAATGATCCCACAAAGAGAGAGAGACTTTCAATTCTGTTTGTTGTTGATCAGCCTCTATAAACGGATACACAGCAGAAATAAAACAAAAGATAATAAAAAAAAGAAGGTGTCAGTTGACATTGAAATCGGGCGCGACCTTGTTGGATTCTGGCGATATTATAATATGATTATTACTATCGGTGTTGCTATTTATGTGTATTTTGTGAGGTTTTTTTTGGAACGAACACCAGAACGGCCGGCGAGGCCGACAGCCTGTTCAAGGATATTTTACCATAGAGTAGTTCGTTGTTTGTCTAGAACTGACAAAGAATTTGCATAATTATTTATAATTTCGTCTCTACCAAAACGCGATCAATGGTTATACCAAAGACAAAAGTACGTTATTTATACATTTAGATTTGGTTTAATTGGTAAGGTGTCCGTTTCCAAATATCGAGAAAGCAGTAGTGTAACCAGGTATCATGTATGAAAATAAAAATATCTCCCCTGTACCCCCGAATGGTTGCACCTTGTATATACAGAGTGATCCCTTAGCAACTAGGTACACACAACGTTGATAGGAATATTATTCTTGGCCCAATTCATACTACTCTGTATTTTTATATCCTTTATTCGTTCTCTCATGTTTTGCCCACTAAATGGCATTAGTTTTCCAAAAAAAAGCAGTTCTGGACTTTCCATTTAAAATTTTTGGACTTCTTCAAAGAAAAATCATCAGTACCTACCTATACAGGGTAATTCACGCTTTATGGCGCGGAATATTGTGGCCAAACTACTTGACTTTGAAAAAGTTTCATTTGTTGGACGTGTGGGCATCTACTATGGCTACTTTTTAAAATTGGTTTCACATTATACAGGTTGGCCCAAGTAACCTAAAAGTATCAAAGTTATGTTTTTTTAAATGGAATCCCCTGTATATTATTGCACTTTTAGATCCTCTGATCAAATTAAGAGTCAGTTTCATTAAGGTTTATAATACCTAAACCTTAACGTTTTTTAAATAAATTGAATTTTGTCCAAATTTAGCATAGATAGATAGATATATTTATTCACCATCTTATGTTACATAACATGTATAGTACGTCAAAAAAGAACAAAAATTAATCAATCAAAGTTACAGCAACAAAGAAAGGTTTACAAACAAATTAAAATAGCAACAACATAAAACAAACTAAAATCTAGAAAAATCTTACAATATCGCTTCTGAAATAGTCCTCAAAGGTATAAAAAGCTTGAGATATCAAAAATGATTTAATACTTTTGTTAAACTGGACTTCACCAAGGTTCTTTATGTGAGACGGCAGCTTATTATAAAATTTAACACAATAATAGTCAGAACCTTTCCTAGTCCTCAATAGGCGGTGAAATTCAGGCAATATGTCATTGCGATTTCGCGTACCATAATTATGCATATCAGAGTGAAGAGTGAAAAGCGAGGCATTGGTTCGAATGTAGCCAAGACAGTTTAAGATGTACAAGGAAGGCAAAGTAAGTAGTCCGTGTTCAACAAAATACTTTTTACAGCAGTCACGCCAACCGAGCCCCAACATTGTACGTAAACATCTCCTCTGTAGCTTGAAGATTTTCATTGCATGGGAATTATGTCCCCAGTTCAAAATACCATACGACATACGGGAAACAAAATAACCATGATATACCGTCAACAGACTGGCGATTGAAACACTCTGCGCAAGCCTTCTGATGAGATATATGATCCTGGACAGCGAGCACCCAAGTTCTCGAACATGACTCTCCCAGTTTAATTTAGGATCAAGATGAACCCCAAGGAACTTCACGCGAACATCGTTCTGAAGATCGATAGGCGCAGAACGCAATGTAAAGTTCATGCTCTGAGTTTTAGCCTGATTCAAGCTCAGTTCATTTGCAAGAAACTGTGCTGTGAACATATTCTACAATGTTCTATAATTTCGTCATTCACTCTCGTCCCTACCGTTGTTCCTAAGGCCAATATTTTCCATTTTATACACTCTTGCATTGCAGGATCAGCGAAAAGTTGGCAAGATACATTAAAAATAACTTGGCTCTGCCGTATATAGAACTTATATCCCATATATGTCGTGTGCCACATATTTTCTATTTAACGTCAGCTATATAATTCGTCATCCACTTCACTAAACGCATACAAGTAATAATCCACTCCCCAGACACTCTGATTGTTATAATTAAAACATTAAATCAACACAAGAGTAAATTAACTGCAATTAAGCCAAACATTATTGTTGTTAGTGCAGGCAATCAGACACGATCAATTACTAGTTAATTTTTTCAACATACATAAATGAAACTGCGCAATATACATTAAATACAGTTCTCTATTCATGGGCTATTATTAAATTTTACCGTTAAGATCAACGGATCATAATTAGGGATGTACAGAAATTAAAATGCATCGATTGAGAGATGATCGATGTTGGAAAAAACATCGACGAAAAGCAGCGACAGTTATTGACTGGAAATTTTTTTCCAAATCTTATTAAATTTAGGAGATTTCGCAACAGCGTCTGTTTTCGCAAATGACGTTTCTCGTAGTGGGAATATCTGTCAGAGTCGGCTTCACAACAATTCAGATAGGTTTTATAATTGAGTTATGGTTTTATTCGTGGTATATTTTAATTGTTGATAGATATACCTATTTGTGATTAAAATTCTTTTTAACATTTGTTATTTTGGTTTTAGTTCGTTTATTTAACAAACAATGAGGTGTATAGTGTTGTGGTGTAAAAATGAAGGTCTCATTCCTGGTATTAAATATTTTCAGTAAGTTATTGTTTCGGGTTTCTAACAGTCTCAGTTTGAGTCAATATGATACCATTGACATGATACTCATTTTTAGCTTGACAAAAAAAAGACATTATGTTTGGATGCGCGCATTGGGATCCTAGTACAGAAAATTTATGTGATGGGAATGTCATATGTAGTAAGCATTTCGCTGCAGAAGATATCATTTGTAGAGAAGACGGCAAGAGGATCACCCTCGTACCCGATGCAGTTCCCAAACTTTTGTTGAAAAGAAGAGATTATGTAAATGAGAGTGGAAGTTAAATTCTTAATCGTTTGATATCAAGACACTGGTTACTTAAAGGCAGTCAGTCAAAAATGCATGATATTTATGTCAAGAATATATTTCCTACGTTGTGTAGGTATACAAAGTTCGTTTGAATTCTGTTGTTAAACTGGAATATACTTAATTATAGTTTATACTTAAATACCACTGATGATGGAACAATTGTTGTTCCGAAACATGTCTGGTGATTGTATCCTAATGTAAGGAAGATTGAAAATTATATATTTGGATTTTGTGGAGCAGACGCCTTTTATTCATGTAATGAACCCGCTCCTCGTTGATGATGGATTTACTTCAAAAAATATCACTAACATTTCGATCTATATTAGATCATCCTCAGAGTGCTGCAAAATACAAATTATTTGTATATCAAGAAGGAGAGAATCAGCTGCGTTTTTTCA
The DNA here is from genome assembly GCA_911728435.2 of Apoderus coryli. Classification (NCBI taxonomy): domain Eukaryota; kingdom Metazoa; phylum Arthropoda; class Insecta; order Coleoptera; family Attelabidae; genus Apoderus; species Apoderus coryli. The sequence goes on along the minus strand of OU452213.1, from coordinate 530,359 downwards.
CAAAAAAAAATTGTAAGTATTACCTGTCTTCAGATATTATAATTTGATTGTTGTTTTTTTTTTTATTTTAATGTTTTGAATTTATGTTCCTGTTTTAATGTGTTTTGTTTTTTTTTTCTTATGTAATTTTTAATTAATTGTTTTTGATAATATTTTAAATGTATGCGTTCCTTCTTGATATACATATAATTTTTATTTTGCAGCAGTCTGAAGATGATCTAATATAGATCGAAACGTTAGTGATATTTAAAACTGAGTTTTATTGTTTACGACCTACAACCCAAATAAAGAAAACTTACATAAAACAGTAATGATTGTTAGAAATTTCACACGGAACGCCACTGTTCTTAACGTTGAGTTCTCGACAAATATCTGATATTTTTTATGAACCAAAAATATTTCTTTGTTTGATTCGATTATATCAGTGCGTTATAATCAGAAATATGTTTAAAGGAAAATTGGTCCATTAAAAATTATCATTATTCATTTTGTATTAGTAGTTTCTGCTTGCTTCGTTATGTTCTTGGAATTTGTCGTCATCGTCAGTTTTGTGGATCGGTCAGTGGCAGTTTTAATATCTACACCTTTTCCAAAGGTACCTATTTCAGAAAGGTTCTAATGTATTTCAGATTACTCATCAAATTTTACCGAAAATTATGTTTTAGAAAAAGAACACCTTTTAATATACAGTGTGTACTAGACAAATGGAATAAATTATATTATTATTATTGAGCTGGTCTAGATGCCTGTCAAATCTTTTAATGCACTTTTCAGAAACTTCCCGTGAACCGATTTTGGTCAAAGTAGGTTCGGTGGCAATACAATATTATAAAAAAATTGGGGCGTAAACGCTGGGTGAGGGGTGTAAAAAGGGTAAATTCATACACTGAACCGAAAAGATACGTGATATTAATAAAAAAGTGCTTCAAATCAATGAACGTCAACATTAAATTTGAGCCGATGATGGGTGACATTAATACAATGAACGTTCGTACATAAATTCGGTAGCGAATTCTGTACGTTGAATTAATAAATAAAGAACATAAATTTATGCTCGCCGGTTATTGATCTTACGAATGATGGACATTAATTTATAACTCCTGTACGTTAAAACGATGTTACCAGGTTGTTAATGTTACGAACGATGAAGATTAGTTTATGTCTCCAATACGTAAAACCGATGTTAGCTGGTTATTAATGTTACGAACGATGAACATTAATCTATGACTTATTTACATTAAACCGATGTCTGAAGGTTATTAATGTTACGAACGAGCAACATGAATCTATGACTTTTGTACGTTAAACCAATGTTAGCTGATTATTACATTGGGTTATAATAATTGTTTTACGTAATTGTGTTCGCCGGAAATTATTATTACGAAAGATTGAGATTATTGTTCTGTATTCAATCAATAATCGCGAGCATATAGGTACATATGTATTATGTGTACTGCAAAGTGCGGTATGGTTCAAATATACTAGTACCAATGGTTAGAGAATTTAAAAGCCCAAATAAGACTCAAAATTATCTTGCTGTACGTCCATTGATTTGATGCACCTGCTTTGTAAATAAATTAAATCATATTTGTACGACACTCAAAATCTAAAGGCTTTATTTTTAATTTAGTTAATATTAAATGCTAAACATGTCAGATTCGTCTGTCGTCTGAGGTGAAAAGGGAGAAAAAACTATATTTGGAAACTAAAGTCCGCGGAAATTCTTCTAAACAAAATTGGAAATTATTACGAGCTCTAAACGTTTATGCAAGGGAAAATATCACAATACCGTCTTTTATTCATGATGTTGATAATATGAATGATTTTTTTGTGGCCACTTCTACCAACAATCCGGACCCAGGAACGATCAATTTTTACTTTGGTAATAAAATTAGGCCTGATATTAACTTTGAATTTACAATGGTGGATTATGGGGAGATACTTGATGCATTGCTTGGGATTAAGTCAAATGCTGTAGGCAGTGACATGATCAGTACTGATATGCTAGTAGTAGTAGATGTCCGTTTATAATGCCCTTTATACAGCATCTAGTTAATTACTATATAGAAACGAGGAAATTCTCAACATGTTGGAAAGAAGCCAATGTCATTCCAATCCCAAAACTAAAACTCCATCAACATTTATAGACCGATTAATATACTCCCAGCGATCTCCAAGGTTATTCAGAGAGTGATCTGCAATCAAATGAAAACATATCTTGATGGGCATGGGTTGTTGTCGGAGGTCCAGTCTGGGTTCCGTCAGGGTCACAGTTGCTCCACGACATGACTTAAAATACTGGATGATGCATTGGGGGCGGTAGATCAGGGTCGATTGACGGCATTGCTGCTGTTGGACTACGCAATGGGCATTTGACCGCATTGGTCATTGTTTGTTGCTGGCCATTGTGGGTTACCTGGGCTTTGGGGAGTCTGCTGTGTCTCTACTCGGAACATATGTGAATGATAGAAGTCAGGTTGTCATTTTAGGAACGGCAGTGTCAGGGCCCAGGACATTGCGTAGTGCCGCAGGGCATCCAGGAATCATTGCCTTTTTTTATGTATCAGGGTTTTTGTTGTTGTTATTATTATGCAGTTATCTTTAGTATTGCTAATATGTTAAGCTAGGAGGCTATGCATCAACTTCGCCTTTTGTGTAACTTTATAGACTTATAGAACCCATAAGTACGGTTGAATTGCAGATTTTCTTCCTTTAAGGTTTATTATATGTTCTTCTATTTCTTGAACTGTTTTAGCACAAAATAAAAAAGATTCTTGAGAGTCTTTTATTGTGTACTTTAAATGGCTTCCCTTTCCACTGGCACCTTTGGAACATAGCTTAGGGGATAGCACTAAATATCCATGAAGAGCCCATAAAATTTCTCCCCTCGTATCGGCGGGTTTTCAACATTACAAAGGAATACCGCACTGTGTTTTTTTTCGTTTGAAACTGACTTTAGTTTTGTACTTTACTAAATGGTACTTATATAAAAGGATTACTACTTACCTTATATTTCTACATTTGTTGTATTATTTGTGAACAAATTTTAAAAATAGATTTAGGAACACACTTCACTTTTCAACTGTATACATTTAACTAAACAAAAAAAGGACGCGTAAACAAAAAGTCTATGAGAATGTCATAATGTCAATGTTTTGAGTATTCAGTCTATGGTCCGGGTGAATTGATTTGCGCGCGTTATTCAGAATTTATTCGTTAGGTTCGTAAAATTAATGCTTAGCATCCATTGAATCAACGATGATCGTTTATTAGTTTTTATGTTCGCTGTTCATAGGTGTATGATTTACAAATTATTGTGTTAAAGGCGAAGAGCATAAATTAATAAATATAAAACATTGAAGCAATAAATAGTGACATTATATTGATGAAAAAAAACATAAATGTTCGATGTCTTGCATTTATTGATTAATATTTCATCGTACATTGTTTCTATGTATGAAATTATTAATTTATGATCAAAATTCATTGTAACAGTGACCAATTCATAATATTAATGTTCAAAATATTGATGACAACCATTCATTGGTTTTACGTACAATATTTTTTTCAGTGTAACTGCGAAACCAAAGCAGATACGAACATGCGGTTTTCACTTTTATCATTTGATCTGTGGTCATAATACAATTTAATACAAAAAATGAGATTAGCGCACAGTTTAATATAAAGTTAGTTCACCTCGTGTCGGCACGTTTGTAATATCTGTCTTAAAAGCAATTCGCCGCACTTATAGTTATAGTATAGTATCTTATAGTATATAATATGGATATAGTATACAACTACTACTACCACCACGGATAGAGTTTGGAAGAGAATTATTTGTCGATTAATAGATAGCGCAACCTTCGGGAAACTTTTGGGGTGACACGAGCGATTTTTTTTAATAAGACTTCATGGGAATCAGTGGTTACCTTCCATACACGCCTTTGGTGAACAATTTTTTCTTGTTTCTCATTGTTGCCAGGTAGAGAAAAGAACCACCAAACACGTTTAGAGTTGTTACGATGTACGGCGGCACCATTTCAAAAATATATGTGTATATATATATATATATAGAAAAGAGTTGAGCGATATTTAAATTTCTCGGAACTCTTGCCAATAAAGTGTCTATGTTAGATTATTTTTTGTTTTTGTTGTATGGTTCGCCCATTAAATTCGACGTGTATAAATTCAAAATGACATCGTAAAATATTTTTTATTACCAATTTATAAATATATTTTCTTTTACTAGCTGCATTGTAATTAGCCGAATATTTTATCACAAATAGGTACACACTAAATGTCTTTGAACATAAACATCAAGATTTCAAGATGTTGCGGTAACAAATTACGAGGAATGTGCCGAATATAATTAATTAATTAAAGAAAATGAGAGATTTTGGTATGTGGTTATTTACAAGATCATTATTAGATAGTGTTTTATTGTGAATATTTTATCTAATTTTTTTTATTATTTATTAGTAGATATAGTACATTGCCAACTCGCTAATTAAAATCGTCAAACCAAATAAATGCATAATATTATTTAATGATTCAAAACACAAAATAAATAAATACACGTTGATAATTTCTTGAAAAATATTTACGAAACTAGTACATTTCCCCTGGATTCATTACTGTTACTGGGATTTTCTTTAGTATCTTCTTTAAAACTATCCAATCCTCGGAATCTAATATTATATTTTTCGCGATACTCGTTCAATTCCTGTCCCTTTTTTGTTATTTCTGTATTAAAAGTGGTTACTAACTCTTGCAATTTTTCCCTTTTTAAAACTAAATCTGGTAATACGTCTTTAACTGTACGTTCGGTGAGGATTCCCCCGATATCGATGTTTTTCAACGTTTCTATGATCAACTTGTGTTCGTTAAGGTCTAATTCAATTTCGGAAAGTTTTAAAGATAGATTTCTTTGATCTGTGCGTAGTTTTTGGAAACCTTGTATAATTTACTGAGCATCAGTTTGTGTAGCAGGTTTTTTGCTTTTTAGATTTCCAGTCATTGTTTTACGCAATATACTAAGTCTTCCTAATATTTGTAAGTAAAAATACGCTTCGAAATCGTATTGTTTAATGAATGTATATTAGGTCATTCGAAAAGGTCATAGATGGCGTTACTAGAATTTTTTCCATATGATTTTTATTTGGTACTAAACTTCAAACGATACGTGTTTTGATTTTGAAAAATTTTTATGCAGTCCTTCATTACATGACTCCTGGATCCTAAAAATGACCTCAGTTCAAAAGTTTATATATCAGGTCGGACAGTACATTCGCCTCGGTCTCTCATAGCCTAACAAAATTGGAATTGCAAATTTTGTTTACGTGGGTGTATGTAGGTCTATCAGGAGCATTTAACAAAAATGTCTTTAAATATACCGGGTGTCCCAGAAAAGTGTGGCATATCAAAGTTATATTTTTTTAAATGGAACACCCAGTATTTTTTGGATTTTTTGAAGACTTTGGATAAAATAAAGTAAAATTATTGTTGTTATGATCCCTATACCTAAATCTACCCTTTTGTCCAATTTTTGCGTTTTTTGCAAAAAATAGGGTCATTTTGAAAAACATTCTGTGCGTTTATTTTTTTCACTAAACCGTTTAAAATTTTAAAATGGCAAGTGGATAGGACATGCATGTGGTGTTTTCAGTTTGGAGTTTTTTTTATTAAAAATTAATTAAACGTCAAACTGACAACTGGTTTAAAAATGTCGCGAAGATTTGGTATTGCATCTAACGATGCAACTAATGATATTATATCTAATAATATACCAAAAAATACAATCAAATCAAAAGAATATGTATGGAAAATATTTGTCGAGTTTTGTGCGACCAGAGAATACGAACTGAATGCTGAAACGAGTTTGCATAATTTGGCTAATATATTGAAAGATCATGCGGTAAATATGAGAAAGCTGACGGAACTGAATATAAAGAAACAACTGTAAAAACAATTTGGAATACTACAAGTAGGCTACTCCAGGAAAACTAATTCAATGACTTCAAAATTGTATTCGACCCGTTTACCAGTGTGATATTCAAAAATGCGCGAGATGCAAGAAATGCAAAACGTAAAAGATTACAGCAGGATCCAAACAAACGAAAATGCAGTTCATCAAATTTGAGTTCAAGTGATTTGGCTAGAATCATTGGATTATGGGATGAATGTACACCAGAAGGTTTACAAAATTTTTTTTACCATCTTGTAGCTGTTGAGTTAGCTTGGCGAGGTGGTGAACCAGCTAATTGTCTTATAGATTATTTCACGATTGAGAAAAATAATGATGGAACGCCAACCAACACAATTGAATACAATCCAATATTCAGTAAAACATGCCGAGGAGGATCGAAAAGTTGTATGGAAAAATTGAAGATTTTGGATGGAAAATAGATTTCCCTGAAAACTTGTACGATTATAGAGTTTGATGCGCTGATTCCAAATATATATATAATGCGGGGGGTGGCACTAATATTTAGAGCAGTATGGACCCTCAAAGGTAGTCAAAACCTTACATTTGTACTAAAATCTCACTTTGAAAAATCATAAAAAAATAACCAATCCTGCTGCACACCTGAACTTTGGATACGTCCATCGGACATCTCTATTCTGATCATGCCAGGGTATAAAAAAATCGAGAGGGGTTCTAGTATCCCCAGGGTAGGTCATGAAGTAAAAGTCTACACCCCACCAAATATAGTTCAACTTTGAAAAATCATCAAAAAATAAAAAGTCCTGCTGCGCGACTGAGCTTTGAATATGTCCATCGGACATCTCTTCAAAAGGGGGAAAAATATTACTTCCAGTCGCCTATTCTTGAGACCAAATCGTTTCTGGAAATCCGAAAGTGATAAGGCTATCATCATCAAGCAACACGCTTTCGGCATTCTCTATGACAAAATTATCTCGGTATTATCAAGACCCTAGGGGTATTACTACTGAAAATACAATTTCAAATACCAAATTTACGATTACTATACAGGGTATATCAAAAATAACATTTTTAATCATTTAGATTTTTCTGTTTTTTTTTTAAATTTTATGAAAATATTTTTCAAAACCGTGATTTATTACACCAATTGTGCAAAAAAAGCTAATAAACCTTTCCTCTTCCGAACTCTATCCGTGGACACATTGTAGAAGTGATTCATGTCATTTGCCTCAAATGGAACTCTGTATTGTTCTTCTTCAGCCGAGCATCTTCTTGTATAATTTTTTCGACAGCTCCGGACGCGGCGTCTTCGAGTAATGACGACATCTCTTCCATAATGGTTTGAATAGTCTTCCCTGGCCCAATCTTACTTACTTACTTTTCTTCGAGTTAGTTGCAGGATCACCGATATTTCAAGAATTAATTATTAATCAAGGCTTCCTTATCTAATCCAATCGAAAGTATACAAATGAAAGTATTTGAGTTTAAAAAATATTTTAATAATATCTAGCTATGAAAACAAGAGCTCTATAATTATTATTAAATCATCAAATATACAGAGAGCATGAAAAAATTACCTAAAATAAAATAACTGATTTTTGTCTACCTTAGATCACAATATATACTGGGGGGTTCTTCTTTGATCAGCATAGTTGACGATATTGGTAAAGCAAATCCAAATGCACAAAAGGTCCAACGACTGTTAACCAAGACACTATGGGATTCTGACTAAAATTAAAAAAAAATGATATAGGTTTAGCTGTCAAAAAAAAAAAAAAACAACAATATTTTTTTCTTCCTTGAATAACTTCTAAATTACCCTGTATAACATAACAAAATTTTGTATATGATGAACACAAGTAAGGAACTCTAAAACAGTGTTCTTGAAATTAATTCAGCTTTTTTAATTTTCCAGAGACGGACTTGAAAAATATTAAGCTTAGAATTGTTTAATAAAAACAACTTTTTTTTAATAAATTAGAAAAAAAAACTAAACGATAGTCTAGAATAGAATTTCCTAATTTCAAATTTGCAAGCAAACTAATTATAAAATACGAATTAAAGTTTTTTATTTTGTGTTTAAACTATCTAAAGATTTTTGTATATTATTTAATGTGTTTAATTTTTGTTTGATATAGGATTTTGTCTAGTTTTTCTAATTTATTACAAATATTCTTTATTAAACAATGACTCTAAGTTTAATTATTTTCAATGATTTCGTTAAGAAGCCTTCTCTGTATATTTAATTATATTTTTTTCTAAAAAATGGTTCATTTGGTCAACAGCTGACACGTAGCAACAATAAGTATTGCCAAGGCTCAGAATATAAATAATATTAAAATATAGCAAACAAAACGTCACTTCCACAAATTTATTCTGCCAAAAATTATGTTAATTGAAACATGTTTCGAAAGCAGTAGCTTTCATCATCAGTGAAGGGTCAAATATAAATCATGGTTGCCCTCGTAATAAAGACTATTATTAAATTTATTGAACACTGCTCGTAGATTCTAAAAATATGTTGGCTAAATATCTTTGGTAGCCGGCTCTACATCGGTTCTAGATGGTTATTCATCTAAAATTCTAAATTCCAACAAAAAACTATTTGTATATATACAAACCAATACCCAAAATCAAGAAAAACAAAAAACCACCTACCTGTGCATGAGAAATTGCACCATTAACTCTTGCGTTTTGCAAGGATGCAATGTTAAAAATGGCTTTAGCAACACCGGGTGGTCCTGCACAAACACAACATAATATCATAAATACCAAAAATATTACGTTTGTTTATCATATTGTTAGTGTGAATGTAAATAAACAAAAATACGAATATATAAAAGGTTTATTTTTTTTTGTGAAAAGGCAGGTATTATACCGGTATATTGGATTTAGTCACGTTTTTGAAAATTGATGTAACACCCTGATATTTATTAGAAAAAAGGTTAGTAGTATAGAAGCAACCTGAAAATTGATATTTTATAAAAAGATCGACACCGAGGGTGTATCAGATTTAATCTTAAAATTACACTGAGGATCAACAATAAGAAAAGCGTATTAATAAGTTCTGCAGCATATACAGGGTGTCCCAAACTGCTGCTATCGATTTCTCGCATGGTTGATAAAAATCATGATTTAAAAAAAAAAAAAAACAAAAATCGATAATTTAGATCAGTGGTCGCCAACCCGTCGATCGCTCCCAACATATCTATCTACATGCCAAACCACATGCGGATGATTCCTCATTAAGGATAGTTTCTTAGGTCTTGATTAGGTCCTGTATGATAGCGTCCTATACCAAACCGAGGCCCTAAAAAAAGAAATCTGTTTTTCTAATAATGGGGTCGTGAAATTCACGCAGAACAATGATATTATGAAGGGCTATTTGCATGCCAAACGACATTCTTCGGAACGGCCATTAAGGATAGTTTCTTAGGTCTTGATTAGGTCCTGTATGATAGCGTCCTATACCAAACCAAGGCACCAAAAAATTGAAATCTGTTTTCCTAATAATGGGGTCATGAAATTCACGCAGGACAATGAGATTATGAAGGGCTATTTGCATGCCAAATGACATTCTTCGGAACGGTCATTAAGGATAGTTTCTTAGGTCTTGATTAGGTCCTGTATGATAGCGTCCTATACCAAACCAAGGTTCTAAAAATTGAAATCTGTTTTCCTAATAATGGGGTCGTGAAATTCACGCAGGACAATGATATTATGAAGAGCTATTTGCATGCCAAATTACATTCTTCGGAACGGTCATTAAGGATAGTTTCTTAGGTCTTGACTAGGTCCTGTATGATAGCGTCCTATACCAAACCAAGGCCCCAAAAAATTGAAATCTGTTTTGCTAATAATGGGGTCGTGAAATTTACGCAGGAGAATGATATTATGAAGGGCTATTTGCATGCCAAACGACATTCTTCGGAACGGTCATTAAGGATAGTTTCTTAGGTCTTGATTAGGTCCTGTACAATAGGGTCCTATACCAAACCAAGGCCCCAAAAATTGAAATCTGTTTTCCTAATAATGGGGTCGTGAAATTCACGCAGGACAATGATATTATGAAGAGCTATTTCCATGCCAAATTACATTCTTCGGAACGGTCATTAAGGATAGTTTCTTAGGTCTTGACTAGGTCCTGTATGATAGCGTCCTATACCAAACCAAGGCCCCAAAAAATTGAAATCTGTTTTGCTAATAATGGGGTCGTGAAATTTACGCAGGAGAATGATATTATGAAGGGCTATTTGCATGCCAAACGACATTCTTCGGAACGGTCATTAAGGATAGTTTCTTAGGTCTTGATTAGGTCCTGTATGATAGCGTCCTATACCAAACCAAGGCCCCAAAAAATTGAAATCTGTTTTTCTAATAATGGGGTCGTGAAATTTACGCAGGACAATGAGATTATGAAGGGCTATTTGCATGCCAAATGACATTCTTCGGAACGGTCATTAAGGATAGTTTCTTAGGTCTTGATTAGGTCCTGTACAATAGGGTCCTATACCAAACCAAGGCCCCAAAAATTGAAATCTGTTTTCCTAATAATGGGGTCGTGAAATTCACGCAGGACAATGATATTATGAAGAGCTATTTGCATGCCAAATTACATTCTTCGGAACGGTCATTAAGGATAGTTTCTTAGGTCTTGACTAGGTCCTGTATGATAGCGTCCTATACCAAACCAAGACCCCAAAAAATTGAAATCTGTTTTGCTAATAATGGGGTCGTGAAATTTACGCAGGAGAATGATATTATGAAGGGCTATTTGCATGCCAAACGACATTCTTCGGAACGGTCATTAAGGATAGTTTCTTAGGTCTTGATTAGGTTCTGTATGATAGCGTCCTATACCAAACAAAGGCGCCAAAAAATTGAAATCTGTTTTCTTAATAATGGGGTCGTGAAATTTACGCAGGACAATGATATTATGAAGGGATATTTTCATAATTAAATCCTTATTTAATTAATTTAGGTTATAGCCTTGTAGGAAAGGATCTAATTTAGGTGATCTTGGATAATATTTTGATAATTATTAATAATACAGGGTGCGCGAAAAATTAAAAATGAAATTGAAAAAAAAACAGTCAAAAAACTTAAATTTGACAAGAATGGTAAAAGTTCCACAGCAACTGACTGTTATAAGAGTCCTGGGCAGTATTTATATAGGATAGAAAAATATTAAATTTAGTTTTTACATCATTTTTGACGTAAACTAATAAATATCTCAAAACGCCTAAAGTTAGTTATTTATTTCTGACATTATTTATACAAATATAAAAAAAAAAAGAAAATCAGTTTCTCATTGTTACTTTTTGATGAGAAAAAGATGGCGTTTACAAATTGTCACAACGACGTTTCGTTTTTGAAAAACCATCATCAACTTTGTTTTATTAAATACGGCCCTGGATTGAATAATTTTAAATAACAGCTAAAAACACTGAAATCTTGTTTAAACCATAACATGTAATATACCACCTATTTGAATTTGAATTGAAAATGGCTTTAAATTTAACAATAAAAAATCCAGGGCCGTATTAAAAAAAAACAAGTTGATGATGGTTTTTCAAAAACGAAACGTCGTGGTGAAAATTTATAAACGCTATATTTTAAAAAGTAACGATTAAAAAGTGTTTTTAATATTTTTAAAACTGTTAAAATAATGTCAGAAATAAATAAAAACTAAAACCGCAAAAAATCGTTTTTTTCAAAAAACTCTCGAAAACGGCTAAAGTTAGTTCATTTTTGAAAATACCATTTGAAAGGTGTTTAAATTATACAATTTTTCTCTATAGGGTGTCCCAATTAAAACAGAGAGTAAACAGCAACTTCCGATATAACCGGAAGTGCCGGATTCTTGAATTTATTTTAATATTCATTGGTAAACTGCCAAATTTTCAAAATTTTACTTTTTGAGAAATCGATCGCTTTGGTTCGTCGTGGGACACGCGGTATATTTTGATTTTCATACATTTCTTACCATTTGTGTTAAAGTTTCATACATATTCATATCTGATATCTCGCTGACACTTGACCAAAATTCTTCAACGGATAGTAGAGTTCCATCTAAAATTAAAAAAAAAATCGGTTGTGTCGTCCCAACACTTTCCCAACAAGATATAATATAATCAAAAATATACGATAATAATTATTATTATTAAAAATATATTATTTTGATTATTTCCAATAAACTAACCTAACAAACTCACTAGTTCATTCAAAAATAAGAAAAAAAAATAATGCCAGAGCCGGGATTCGAACTCAGACCCCTCAGCATGCGAAACGCACACTCTATCAATGACGCCAAATTACTGTATTATATTCTAATAAGATGGGTTCCGTATTTATCTCCATTTTTTTTTGAGCGAGTTCACAAGCAAAATGAATTAAAAGAAGTTGGTATACATAAAAACATACCATGTCGCCACGCATTGCAACAAAGTACAGGCACCCCATAACTCATATGGTAGGCGATGTGATAATCGATTGTGACCAGGACTTGTTGATCTGGATTGTTGCTAAGAAACAAAACCTTTGTCTTTCTTTTGGTGATAAATACTCCATTTGGACGTTCCTAGATAAGGGAAATAGATAATTATCCACCTCGTATAGATATCAAAAATTTTATTGTCAATCTGAAGTTTAATAATTTTCAATACAAAATGTATTAGTTTTAATCAAACAAATATTATTCATTTTTATTTAAAACTACCGTTGTGAAAAGTACAATTGGTAAATGTTAAATTGGAAGAAGAGTTTGCTGAAGTTGACGGATTGTTAATTTCCACTGTTGAAGAAATTCCTCGCATGGTGTTGATTATTTCACTATGGCGTTCTTGGTCAATATTCATGTACGGTTTAATTGAATTACCATTTTTTTACCATAAAAAAATTGTAAACCTTCTGGTGTACATTCATCCCATAATCCAATAATTCTAGCCAAATCACTTGAACTCAAATTTGATGAACTGCATTTTCGTTTGTTTGGATCCTGCTGTAATCTTTTACGTTTTGCATTTCTTGCATCGCGCGCATTTTTGAATATCACACTGGTAAATGGGTTGAATACAATTTTGAAGTCATTGAATTAGTTTTCCTGGAGTAGCCTACTTGTAGTATTCCAAATTGTTTTTACAGTTGTTTCTTTATATTCAGTTCCGTCAGCTTTCTCATATTTACCGCATGATCCTTCAATATATTAGCCAAATTATGCAAACTCGTTTCAGCATTCAGTTCGTATTCTCTGGTCGGACAAAACTCTAGAAATATTTTCCATACATATTTTTTTGATTTGATTGTATTATTTGGTATATTATTAGATATAATATCATTAATTCTTCGCGACATTTTTAAACCAATTGTCAGTTTGACGTTTAATTAATTTTTAATAAAAAAAACACCAAACTGAAAACAACACATGTAGGGTATTATCGCTGTAATCCAGAGGTGATTGGATGAAATTTGACACACGACTTAAAATTAAGTAATTTGATTGGTTACTATATCTAGAAAAACAAAAAAAGTTATATAGACCGAAAAGGAAATCGACAAACGCTCCATTGAGTTTTTCATGAAATTTGAGCCTGAAGGACGCATGTCACTTTTCCGGTATCTGTGATAGAAACATGAAAACTCGCCCACTTTAGACCACCCTGTACCATTAAAATAAATTAAACGAAATGATTATACTTACATTAATTGCATGTAACGTCCAACCATCAAATAATCTACCTGAAAGATCTACAATTTGTTTGATGTACTTCACGAAATCTTGAAATGAAATTCCAGTATCCATAATTCTGAAATGGACCAAAAAATCAAATAAATACCTACACGCTTCAGAGCAGAACAAGAGCAAACAAGTACGGAATCAAATCAATCAATCAAAAACAATGCCTAGGATTAAATTTGGCGACTGTGCACCCCACTGAGCATGCTCCATCTTGTTGGAAATGAATGATGCATTCTTCTAGAAGCTAGAAGATTATCAATAGCTTCAATAATAAAAAGGTCGAGGAAGGTCTCCAAAAGCTCGCTGTAAATGGACCCATTAAAGTTTATTTAACCACCATGGGTTGAAATGGTTCCAGTCTAATAGAGATCGCGACTGAAGCTCAGATTTATTGAGGGTATTTCTTTGAGATCAATCAGAGCAATATCTGAATATGTCAAAGTGTGGAATTCCTCTATTATAAAACTAGACTGTTTAACCAAGATTTTACGTGCAGATTATGCAATAAGGAGCCAGAAAATATTCATCAAAAGAAGAAGGAAGTGATCCAGATATGTTGCTTGAAGATATCGAAAGGTCCATGACACGAATTTCATTTCATCTTCCTTAGTTAATTGTTTCAAATAATTTCATTTGTGTTGTTAGGTACGGGGTATCATTGAGGAAACATTGTCCCAATGAGATCTTGATAAGGAACAGAAATGTATATACCATGCGGCTTTATTCAAACGTAGTTAAATAGTCTAGCCGATGATAAAGTGATGTCGTCGTGAAATGCGATGTATAACAGACAATATATGTCAAATACAGAGAATACAAAACACAAAACAAATGTGCTGTGCTGTGAGATTTGCAGCTGGTCAAATATATCCGTATATATATATTATGTTGAACTTGCCAGGAAGATAAGGATAATTTTGATGAGTGTCTTGCAAACATATGGACGTACAGGGTGTTCCGGTAAAATTTGCCCCTGGCTTAACTTTTTATTTCTAAATTTAGAAAGACACTGACAGGGTTACAATCAGGAATTTAACGACGTTAAGACTGTTTATAGCAGTGGCGGCTAATCGGGGTAGGCAAGGTAGGCATACCTTTAAAACTTCGCCCTAAATTAAATACTCAATTTATTATTATAGTCTCCATAATTTAAAAAATAATAATATCTCCTTTAATTCAATAATTATACCGACGTATAATATAACTACCGCAAAATAGGTTTATCGCTGGTGCTATAACCCATTACCGAGACTTCGCATTTTTACAGGCAACTGTCGCCTACACCGTATACTCGTATATATGTTACGGGTAAAGTTAGATAAGCGAGTAAACTTAGATTTACCTGTGTAAGCTGCGTAATACCCAAGACTCTTGGGTAAAGTCCAAAATATATTTGGAATGGTACACGTTTCGGGATTTACCCGGGTAAATCGCGTTTTATTCGCTTTCGCTTGGTTAAAGTTGGATGTACCATAAATGACAAGGCCATTAATGTTTGAAAAACATACTCGTATTTAATTCAAAAAACACATTTTACAAATAAAAATTAGAATTCTAAAACTGTATTCTCTTAAACGTAATCTACTCACGAGTGCTTATTTGTTCAAACAAGACAGCAAGCTGCTGTGACATTTTGAGTTGCAAAGATTTCCAATAGCTTTACATTTACATTTATTGGTCATGCATTTAGTTTTACAGTTATATCGTTTATAACCTTGAGCTCCTAAAAGTGATTGTTCGTTTGCAAGCTGAAATAAGCTCTTCTTTTCTGGTGATACACTTTCCAAATCTACAAGTTTCTCACTGTACACAGAAAATTGGTTCCTGGAAAACATTTCCTCTATTGTTCCTTTCTCGTTTACTAGCTTATAAAAATCGTCATCGGTTTTCTCGATAACCGTAATGAGAATGTTTCTAAAATCGCCTCTCCCTCGATCAACGTTTGGAATTTTCACTCTCACTGTATCTCCAACAGAATATGGAGGGAACTTCGATTTAGATAAAGCTTTCATCTTCTTTGAGTGTATTTTTAACACCAAGTCAACTAATTAAAACGTTAAATATATCATTTTAACAGTCCAATTTTTTGACCCTTTTTCTACTATTTATGAACGCCTATGTAAACAAGTTTTTTATGCTCCATTTTGTAGGTTATCTTATATCAAAAATATATACAGTGTGTGGTCAAACGACTCTTGTAAAAGATAAAACATTTCGATGTTAAATTTGATCTTCTGGAAAAAAATCAACTGTGCCTTGAAAATAGTGATTTTTTACACTAGTAAAATATCTTTTCGATTGAAATTACGACAAAATGTAGTTAAGAAAGGAAATTAAGAATGAACTGTACGAAATTTCAAGATCCTATGCCAATTTTGATTTTTTGCTCTTTTTATCTATCCCACTTTATTCTAAAATTCGAAATAAAAAAGGAAAAATTATAATTGTAACATCCTAAACCAACCGAACTACCTAACTACTTTGTTCAAAAGTTATAAATACAAAAAATAAAAAAATTGCAACAGCAGGGATCGAACCAACAACTTCCCGATTACAAAGCCGACAAGCTACCCGCTATGCTAGACACGGTAAACATCTGCAATGCGAATTACCACGAGCACATATAATTATAGCGCTTTAAAGGATGCGAGAGAGGAAATCAGAGATAGCGGATGATAATCCAAGATAGTTGCGTATTCCAAGTCTGATTTTTTAACTTTCTAGGCTATCCGAAAGTTAAATTCTATCAATTTTAAGCTGGGGAATTTTTTTTCATACACTACTATTTTTTTTTTCGCACAACCTGTATATTATATTAATATTTGTGATACTTACAACAAAGGCATTAGACTGATGAACTTGATAACGACGAAAATGAACAGCTGAGTCTTTATGATAGGCCAAGGCCACTGTTCGCACCACATTTATTTGTGCTTGTGTTGTGTTATTATGTTATTATACTGGTAGAGGAATTTACCATTATATTGTGTGAGACAATGTTTTAATTTAATTTTTATTTTATTTGCCGAATTAGTTGACGTCATATTTGAATGAAATCTATTATGAGAAATTTGTATCTCGCCATCATTTAATTTGGGAGGTATGCGTTATACAGGATAATACTCAAATTTGTGAGTAAAATTTAAGGGTCAATTCTACATCTAAATTAACTGTTGCCCTCGAGGCACGAATACCTCTCCATATTTACGTGTAAAAGTAATAATTGTATGAACTTTTTATTATGTACGCAAAATAGTTGATATTTTTTAGTTTTATTATAAAATTTATTTTGCCCCCTTTTCTACTATTTACGAACGCCTATGTAAACAAAAATTGTCAGCCAGTAAATGTCACTTGCTGTCATAAAGACGGACACGGTAAACAATCAAAAAAGGTCGGTGGTACAAAAAAGAAAATATTACAAAATGAGACCGAGAATTTTTAGGTTTTGGACTTCCCTCGTATCTTGATCATGATGGCAACTGTCTAAAAAGTATAATTGGATTGTTATAATGTTTTGGATTTGGATTTTGGATGACAAAGACCAAAGGTAGTTTACTCTTCAACGACAAAAGAATTGAACCCAATTAAAACGTACGCCAATGAGGTATCGCAGTTTTTATCTCGATGAAGATGTGTACTTCGTAACAGTATACCTTCATAACAAAAATGATAAAAAACGCTCAAAAAATAACAGAGTTATGGGCTTGTATCCATCTTAAGTGTTTATACATTTTTTAAAATATCGTAGGGCATGTATTGTTATGAAAAGTTAAAAAGGTACGCCTATGGACGGTGCGGTCGGTATTGTCATTACAAAGGGATGGTGTTTCATTTTAAACTAACTTTAGAAACACTATACCAATAAGCAGCTTTGTAACAAAACCCTATAACTTCCTTAATAAGTGAGTTGTCTGAGTGAATAAAAAAGCAAAGTTGCTCAGAAAAGACCAATCTTTAATTTCCCAATATCTAATCATTTCTACGTTCAAAAATTATCAAAAAAAAAACATTACTTTCATGTGTTACCAGGTTCAAGGTAAAATCTGTGTCTGTGCAATTTAAAAGTGTTAGAACAGCATTGAAACGTACTGTATTCACAATCAAACAAAAGTTAATTTGCAAATGAACGTTCACTCGTATCCCACCGCTGAAAATAGATGTAATGGATGCCTTTGGGCAGTCATCAATAAAAAGAGAGAATTCCAAATACAATGCTGAAATAGATGTTTTACATTTTATGTTTGGAAATATTATTATCTCATTAAATAAGTTTTAAAATCAGTAATAATACCTTGTGCAAACTGTAAACTGTATAGATATATATTTACAAAACACACATACATAAAGCATAAGATAGCTATCGGCTTTTGAGACGAAAACTGCACTTTATTATACAACCATATAAAAATTGCGAATAATAAATTATTTCTGTCTACTATAGTATTGTGTGTTATTTGTTTATTTTTGTAGTATTTGTTTATTTTTGTCCCTGCAAGACATTTGTTTCTAATGTACACTTCGTTCAGAAAGTATGGACTATAATAGGTAAGTGTATTGGCATTTTTTAACTGCTGCGAGGGTTTTTATTTATTTATTGTCATTACCAAAAAAGATTTACACAAGTCATATTAAATATTAAAATATTACATAACACAACATAAAAACATAGAAATGTATATAACTTAATCAAAACAGAAAGTCAGTGCTGAAGAATTCATCAATGGAGTAAAAAGCCTGGTCAATTAAGTAGTTTTTGAATCTATTTTTGTACATTGCAAGGCTCAGTGTTTTCAAACTATCCGGCAAATGATTATAGCATGTGGGACCATAATAATTCACAGAATTTCTGCTTCTACCCAACCTTATATATTCAGGAAGAATGTCATTTCTGTTTCTGGTATTGTGGTTTTGAACTTCATCATGCCTTATGTACAGATTGTAATTATTTTTCACATACATAATTGAATTGTAGATATAGAGACACGGGAGTGTAATTATTTTACATTCTTTAAATTTACATCCTCTCTAAACTTTAAATCTGTCATTATTCGAACCACTCGTCTTTGGATTGCGAATACCCGACTAGCATGACAAGAGTGTCCCCAAATTGACAAAGCATATGAAGCCACACTGTGAAAAAGGCCATAATATGCTGATTTCAGAATATTAAAAGAGACTTCACCCTTCAAGCTTCGCAACATGAACACAACCTTAGACAACTTGGCAATGGTAACCTCGACATGACCCGCCCAGGTTAGCTTTTGGTCCAAAGTGACACCCAAAAACTTTACCAGACCATCAGACACAGCAACATCCGTCTCACGTAATGTAAATATTTTAGTAGCATTCATACAGAGTTTGTTAGCTGCAAACCAGTCCGCAGCCCTCGACTGTGAATTAATCATACTTGAGGCCAGAACATCACTCGACAGTTCAACATCGACAATAGTTGAATCGTCTGCAAACAATGTCACGTCAGAGCATGGCAGATGTAGCGGTAAATCATTAATGAAAATCAGAAACAATAGAGGTCCGAGCACCGAGCCCTGTGGGACTCCACAAGAGCTCAACAAGGGCTGAGAAGACTTTCACTCAAACATCGTTACGACATTCCTACCAGTGAGATAGGAACTCAACAAACGAATCGAATTCGCACTCATACCGTATCGCTCCAGTTTACCCAACAAGATATCGTGTGAAACGCAATCAAACGCCTTTGTTAAATCAAGAAAAGAAGCCCCCACAAGCCTTCTACTCTCAAAAGCGGTTATAACGCTATTTATAAAGTTTATAAAGTCCCGATACTTTTTGGTTATAGCAAAGTAGACATCACAATATGCTATCTATACCGCACCAGACAGACCTTGAATATATTACAATAATAGACGATTAGTATATGAAATACAATGGAAAAAATGATTATAATTAATTGGAAAAATTATTCATTTTATCATGTGCGTTTTTCACTCATTGATCAACTACTAGTCATACCTAAGTAGCTATAAGATACGTTGTAAATATTTATTTATTATATGGAGATAAGTATCTTAGTGATTTATTTGATCTTCTTCTTGTAATTTGTTTGTAAGTCGGGGTTTTACTTGCGTACTGTAAGTTTAACCGACGAAAAGTCCCTTATTATGACTTTTCCACTATTTACGAACGCCTTTGTAAGCCAATTTCTTATGATACATGTCATAGGTTACTTTAATGTTTAGGAAATATGTTTTTTAACCCCCTTTGGAACGCCAATGTGATCTAATTTTTTTATGGTTAATGTGCTAGTTTAAGAAGTATACTTTTTAAATTTTTAAACCCTATTTAAACCCCTTCCCCACACTCAAAGCTTCCTAAAAGATCAAGAATCAAACACGTATTTCTGGGCACTAAAATACAACAAAAAAGAAAAACATAATTGTTGTATTTTAGTGTCCTGTGGATGACTTAATAAAAGTCGAAACGTCGACAGAGGAATTACTTTGTTTTTATAATTTACCTAAAACCAACCAACTTCAATTTCAAAACACTTAGAGGTCACTAACACACCAGTTAAAATATATTTTTTATGTTTTGCCCCTTTTCGACTATTTACGAACGCCTATGAATGTAAGTTATTTATGACACATTTTATAGGTTATATCCTATTAAAGCTATAAATAATTAGTTAATATTTCTGCTATGTTTAAGAAATACTTACGTTTTTTTTTAAATATTTTTTACCCCATTTTACACTATTTTCGAACGTCAATGTGGTCAAATATTTTATGTTAAATATTTTAGGTTATATTCAATTAAATGCGTAAAAAAATATGTAGTATTTCGGATAAGTTTAGGAACTATGATTTTTTTTAATTTTTGAACCCTTTTTTAAACCTCTTGCCTACGCTCAATGTTTCCCAAAATCTAATCAGCTCCTTGCCATGTCCTATAGTATTTTTGTACCAAATTTGGTTAAAATCTGTTAAGCGGTTTTTGCGATTTCAGGATACAGACAGACAGACATTTTTTTAAAACTATTTATTTATATATATAAAATGACCTAAAACAAGTATTTCCGGTGAAATTAAAAAAAAAATTCATGAAACTAATAGTCTCCATCTTTATTTATTTATTTATTTATAATATCCGAACTCTACTGAGGCCTAATTGACTTGTACTTGATGAGAATTCATATATTAAACTTTTTAATGTGGAAAAACAGCTGACTCACTCGGTACATTATTAATAATTTGAAATAAAAATTTAACTAATAAGCACTTACAAAATATAACAAGTACTAAACAATAATATATGCTAACATTCACTGACCATAGTTCCTATAAATTTTTTTTGGTAATTTATTTTGCTAATGACTTAAGCGTTTTATGTTAATTTCATACAATTATTATAAGTTTATTTACCGAATAACAACGTCATTCATTAATTTTGGAATAAATTATACACTTCTTTGAAAAATTATTGTTTTTCTCGATGTTTACATAAATTGGACAGACATCTGATCCTATACTTAAACGATCATGAAAAATTGTTAATTCACGCGTAAGTTCCGTCCTCGAAACTATTCGTCAGTGTTTGGTGTGAACCTGGAGATGCTTAAAAATATACAGGGTGTTACGTCCACTCGTTAATCTATGTTAATTTTACATTATAGAGCTTTTTTTTTTCTTTGTTTTCAATTTAAATCACTTACATATTTTAGATTCTATTCGGTACGTTTTAAATCTGTAGTGGTTTTGGATATCATTTTCATTAAGTTTCATTATTATATTTAATATGTTTAGTTTGCGCGAGTATGGTTCGCCTTAAGTACCTACTGTACTTCTGCGCGCCGGGAAAGGATATTTTCTCTCGGGACGATTCGACTTACAACCGCCATAGACCATTGTCGTTGTCCTATGAATTTTAAGTAAATTAATAAGTTTATTTTTCTTACACCCGCAAGAATTGTAATTGTGTATATTGTCAATCGCGAGTTTATCGTGTGTCGTAATAAGTGTTTGGGACTAATCGTACAGTAGGGTAGTGCGTGGCTGGCCAGCAAAAGAAGAACCCTGAAGCAGCACGGGTGGTGTGCGAGGGTGACTTTTTAAGTAGAAGTAAGTTCTTAAGGCGACCGTTTTGTTAGGATGAACTGCCCAGGTCCATTTTAAATCTCTACCACTACTATAAGTTATAATTTTCATGTTATAAAAAAAAAGTAAATTAGATCGTGTGTATAACACAACACAGGGTGTACTTTAAAATTTTACGGGTTGAATAAAAACATCTTGACTAATTAAATTTCTTAGTTTCGTATTTGTTTATTAGCTCTCCATATCATATAATATGTAATATACATATACAGTGCGACAAACTTCAGGGGGTAATTCTGCATGAAAAAATAATGACAGTTTGCTATATAAAGATATGTCCGCAAATGCTTCGTTTTCTGAGATACGGGGTGTTAAAGTTTTTCTTAAAAACTGAAGATTTATTGATTGCTCTGAAACCGGTGGAAATATGCAAATGAAATTTATTGAGTTTTAAGAGGTAGTTATTGCGCATTTTTTGGCAAGCAATTAAGAATTTTATGTTCATCAGTGGCGCGCATACGGGTAATGATCAATATTTTTAAAGAAAAAAATGATACGCCACTGGAATTTTTCAAATTAAAAATCATTTTCGAATTCCTCGTTCAATTTGTGATAAAAAATCTCTCTTGCTTTTTTATCGTAGGGGGCATCGTTTTTGTGCAAAAAAATAAATCATCTTACCCCGTATTTTTCATTTCTTCAGTCTGTCTGTCTGTCTGTCTGTCTGTATCCCAGAAAGCGCAAAAACCGATTTACAGATTTTAACCAAATTTGGTAGAAAAATACTATTGAACATGGCAAGGAGCTGATTAGATTTTGGGAAACATTGAGCGTAGGCAAGGGGTTTAAAAGAGGGTTCAAAAATAAAAAAAAAAATCATAGTTCTTAAACTTATCCGAAATACTGCATAATTTTTTACGCATTTAATTGAATATAACCTAAAATATTTAACATAAAATATTAGACCACATTGGCGTTCGAAAATAGTATAAAATGGGGTAAAAATCGTATTTCTTAAACATAGCAGAAATATTAACTAGTTATTTATAGCTTTGATAGAATATAACCTATAAAAAATGTCATAAATAACTTACTTTCATAGGCGTTCGTAAATAGTGGAAAAGGGGACAAAACATAAAAAATATATATTTCGAATAAAGTGTAAAATGGGGTAAAAAGGATAGAAAAAAACGTACTTCTTAAAAATAGCAGAAGTATTGACTAGTTATTTATAGCTTTGATAGAATATAACCTATAAAATGTGTTATAAATAAATTGTTTTCATAGGCGTTTGTAAATAGTGTAAAAGGGGTCCAAATAAAAAAAAAATATACTTCCTAAGCTTATTCGAAATACGGAATAATTTTTCATAGTTGTAATAGAATATAACCTAAAAAATGTTACATAAATGAACTGGTTCACACAGGCGTTCGAAAATAGTGTAAAAAAGGGTCAAAAACGAAAAAAAAATTCCAAATATAACAGAAAAATTGGCTAATTATATATAGCTTTGATATAAGATAACCCACAACATGCAGCATAACAATTTTCTTTACATAGGCGTTCGTAAATAGTAGACAAGGAGGCAAAATAAATTTTATAAGAAAAAAAATCAACTATTTTGCGTACAAGAACTTGGCGTAGAAGATCTGAAATATAAAATATGTACGTATAAATAGTGCCTCCAAAGAGAAGAAAAAGGAACAAAACCCGATACTTAAAAAAATAGCCGATGTCTAAAACAAAAAAAAATATATATAAATTTTAGATAAATGACAAATATGGAGCTATTCGTGCCTCATTTTTTTTTCGTTTCAGAAATCCGTTGGTATTTTAATTTTTTACTTCAAAACCGTGTGTCAAACGAAAAAAAGTAAAGAGCTCTTTTTTGTTGTAAACTGAACGAGGATTCTAGAAATAAAATTTGCTTATACAAAAAATCAGTGGCGTACCATATTTTTTATTAAAATTGTGCGAAGATGTGATTTTTGCGTAGAAAGATATATCTAAATTATCTATCTGTCTATATACGTGCCAAAATTTGATCGAATTGATGCGTGACTTCTGCTGCTCACTGTATCTATATAAATGTGTTTATTTTCTCTATGAAATACGCACTGTTTATAATGCTTCGGCGTAGAACTTTGCTTGGTGGTATGCAAATTTTAAACAAATTATTTTTGAAAAAATATTTACATAAATGCAGTACGATACGAGGGCTACACTGTAAGTTTTTTTCCACTTAGGTTGAAACTCAGAAACATGGTTGAATGAGAATCGTTGTCAACGCAGAAAGAAGTTCTTACTCATCCAAGACCCGCTGATTTTGAGAGACTATTAAATCAGTTTAAGAAAACTGGAAGTGTTAGCTATAAGAAATACGTTACAAGAAAAACTGTCTCCGAAAATGAAGAAACTATTTTTGCTATAGTCGGTTCAGTTATCGAAAATCCTAATATTAGTCAAAATCAGATATTCGAAAACACCAATATTAGTCAGGCAAATATTTCACGAGTGCTTAGAAAACAGATTTCATGCTTTTAAAATTCAGCTTTGTCAAAGCTTTCTGGAAATGATTTTGACAATAGAATTGAATTTTGTATTTGGGTGTTAGATGAAGTGGCAGCACATGAAATATTTTTTGATAATGTGTTAGTTAGTGACGAATGTACATTTCACAACAATGGTCTCGCGAACAGACAACAACTACCATTATTATTCTGACTCAAATCCGCATGAATACAGAATTATCAGCAATCAAAATCAAAAACATTGAACCCATATTTAATTGGACTCCAATTTTGTTGAGGGATGATTAAATTGTATGATGTTTCTCGATTTTCTTCTACACCAACTTCCTGTATTATTAGAAGAAATTCCTTTAAACAGGAGAACAACCATGTGGTTTCAATTAGTTGGAGCTCCGCCTCATTATCATCACGAGACTCGTTAATTTTCGGATACCAATTTTCAGCACAGGTGGATTGGAAGAAATGGATTTAAGTCCTCCGGATTTCTTTTTATGTGGATACGTGAAAGGAATTGTCTACAAGGCAACACCCATAGAAATCTTATATTATATATGTACTCTAGAATGCTAATTAAATCCAGCCGAATACCAAAAAGTGTAACGGGTATGCAGAGTTTTCACGATCTACGCATGCTCCTCAGTATCTTATTTTCAGTACAGAGCTGCCATATTTAAAACTATTTTGTCGTTCGCCTTACAGAATTTATGCGACATATCTGTTTTATAAATAAATCCATATGTTGCGTCATACGAAACTGCTTGACAAAATCAAATAATTAAATGTTATCGGTAAAATTGCATACTGTTTAGTTTTCAGCAATATGAACGAAACATTTTTTTCCAAATCTTATTAAATTTAGGAGATTTCGCAACAGCGTCTGTTTTTGCAAATGACGTTTCTCGTAGTGGGAATATCTGTCAGAGTCGGTTTCACAACAATTCAGATAGGTTTTATAATTGAGTTATGGTTTTATTCGTGGTATATTTTAATTGTTGATAGATATACCTATTTGTGATTAAAATTGTTTTTAATATTTGTTATTTTGGTTTTAGTTCGTTTATTTAACAAACAATGAGGTGTATAGTGTTGTGGTGTAAAAATGAAGGTCTCATTCCTGGTATTAAATATTTTCAGTAAGTTATTGTTTCGGGTTTCTAACAGTCTCAGTTTGAGTCAATATGATACCATTGACATGATACTCATTTTTAGCTTGACAAAAAAAAAGACATGATGTTTGGATGCGGGCATTGGGATCCTAGTACAGAAAATGTATGTGATGGGAATGTCATATGCAGTAAGCATTTCGCTGCAGAAGATATCATTTGTAGAGAAGACGGCACGAGGATCACCCTCGTACCCGATGCAGTTCCCAAACTTTTGTTGAAAAGAAGAGATTATGTAAATGAGAGTGGAAGTTAAATTCTTAATCGTTTGATATCAAGACACTGTTTACTTAAAAGCAGTCTGTCAAAAATGCATGATATGTATGTCAAGAATATATTTCCTACGTTGTGTAGGTATACAAAGTTCGTTTGAATTCTGTTGTTAAACTGGAATATACTTAATTATAGAATCCTCCATGAAATTGCTGAGAATAAAAGTTCTACCAATCATGTTTTGTCACAAAATACTATTGCGAGTAGTACGGATGATATGGAAGTGGTTTACATGGACACGGAAAATATTTGTGAAGTCACTGTTTCTTGCACCCCTTCTTTGAAGGCTGTAGAGAGGTAAGACGCCTAAGGTGGTTGTATAAACAAACAAATATTATATAATAATAAAATAAATAATTAGAATGCTCAAGTCCTTAAGATATTTTCCAGTATTAGAATTTTTACTTATTTCTCGGTTCTGCTTAGATTTATTATTATTGAGTTGTACCTGTTAGACAATAAAGTATTTAGATATTTAATGTAATTTTTTATTTCTTAAATTCCTTTATTACATTTTTTTATTTGAATTACCAAATGGTAAAATTTAATTTTAAATATACCTATAACAGTAATATTACATTTAATCAAAGCCGGTCCTGTTGAAAAATAAGTTACTGGTGATCATGCGCATTATGGACAGCTCTACACTTTTGGTTACATTTTTGTACTACGGGATTATCATTCTAGAGTATATATATATATATATATATATATATATATATATATATAAATAAACAAACAAAGATATTCAACTAAGTTGACAGAGTATAGTATATCATCGATATACAAAGAAAAATGAAATAAACTAACTTGTACGAATCAAAAAAATCTCGTGACACAAGCTGGATTTGAACCAACATCTCCCAATTGCCGGTCAGGTGTTTTAACCAATTAAACTATCGTGGCACATGAATGAAACTTCTTTAATTCGTACATGCCTTGCTTCCTATGTGCTGTGCTACGCCTCGACCTTTTAATTCAAAGGCAACATAGACTACACACTGCCATACTGCAATGTTATTTCTCTTTTGCTCATCGCAAATAAATATAAATAAACAAACAAAGATATTCAACTAAGTTGACAGAGTATAGTATATCATCGATATACAAAGAAAAATGAAATAAACTAACTTGTACGAATCAAAAAAATCTCGTGACACAAGCTGGATTTGAACCAACATCTCCCAATTGCCGGTCAGGTGTTTTAACCAATTAAACTATCGTGGCACATGAATGAAACTTCTTTAATTCGTACATGCCTTGCCAAGTTTCATTCATGTGCCACGATAGTTTAATTGATTAAAACACCTGACCGGCAATTGGGAGATGTTGGTTCAAATCCAGCTTGTGTCACGAGATTTTTTTGATTCGTACAAGTTAGTTTATTTCATTTTTCTTTATATATATATATATATATAATATAAGATTTCTGTGGCAACACCACACGATATGAAAATACGCATATGAGATGCTTTTCAAACTGTTACCCCACAAATGTTGACCAGAGTTAGCCGTAGTTTTCAAAAAAGAATATCGAAGTGTCTGGAAATGGATGGTCAACACTTCGAACACATCTCATGAATATTTTGTTAGAGATTCATCTGTGCTATTTTATTACCATTAATTTGACATTTCTGATCACCAAATGGTGTACAAAACAATTATTTGGCGACCCTCGTAGTATGTTTCGCTGAAATAAAATATTGAAAACATTTTGAGCATCGAAACAAATCTTTTATTATTTATTTGTATTTAAATGAAGTCGCATAAAAGTCGAACGCTGGGACAGTAAATAAAACACAAATTATGCTATTTTCCAAAGAAGAACAGAGTTCGTTGTTGTACATTTAATTTTATTGCTTTTCGGTGTTATTTATTTCCCCAGTAAAAAGTTTCTTTTTTAAAATCATAATATTAAAAAAGTAATGTTTAAACGTTGTGTGTTCGCCCACATGGTCTAGACAAAAATGCAGTTTGAACTGAATAACAAAGATCTCGAATGATTCATTACTGTTGCAAACTTAGTTATTGTTTTTATATACAGAATGGCGACAACATTTCAAAAAGTCGACGTCAAACTTCTTACAATCTACGAGCATATCGCTAGTAATAAATAAATAAGAAAATTATTTTATCGATTGTTCACTGATTATCGATAAACCATTAATTGCTGGGGTGCACAAGTGCCGCGCATAATTTTCGTTCGTGACTGTTTTTGAATATATAGATCGGGGAGAACAAAACATATAACAAAAAGTTATATGTACCTTAAAATTACTCTTGGAGTTACTGTGGCAAAATATATACCTAATGATTGTGTGAAAGTGGAGAACATTGGAGAGTGACAGTAGATTGGATTAGAACGGGGCCCCGCAACAGAACTGCAGCATTAAAACGTAGGCCACGTTAATTTTAATCGCGTCGCTCTATTATTTTAACAAAAAAAGAATTGGAATCTAAATATTGAACTTGTGCAACCTACTAATACAGTCCATTAAAAAAAATAGTTAACCATTGCATTTACTATACACAGTCTTAACTGCTGTGACAAAAAATCGCCCAAACATTTAACTGGGCAAAGATGTTCTCAAAAACTATGACACACCACAAATATTTTTGAAATTGACAGTGACATTATGTACTTAAATATTTTTACGAAAATAAAAATACCGCACTGTGGTTAGACACTGAAAAATATAATTATTTTCAGTCAGGACCTGATTTCTCTCCTAAAATGGTGTGTGTGGTCATACGTCACAGTTTGAAATTATGTAGTTCAAAGAGCAGAAGTGGACTCGGAATGCTGTTCTTCTAATGCGAAATTGCTTCCGAAAGGAGCCTTGAAATTTGGAGGCTTAGCATAAGTTTTTGAAATGTACATAGTTATTTCTTTCAATAGAAGCAAATGGCAACCATAAAGGAATTATAGCAATTTCACCAATTAGCAACATGCCTAAGAAGTGCTTTTTAAAAAAGAGTAAAAGAAGCACTTTAAGTTCGTATGTCAAAGCGTTCTGAGTACGTATAACCTCAAAAATGTCCAACTTTACGATAGAGCTGTCAGTTGCCAGATAGCAACACTAGGGTTGTCAAATCCCGAAATATAAAAGGCAACCCTCGCAGCAGTGATATGCTAAAGCTTAGCGCGAAGGTTTCTCTTCTTCTCCGCGTATCTGCTATATATTCTGAATCGGAATCCTCTGTTCCAGAATACCTCTTGTGTAGTTCTTTATCTTTTCTTCTCCGTTCCTCTCTTATTCGTCTTCTTCTTCCATCTTCTGCGTCTTTTCTTCGTTTATCGTCTTCTGCATCTTTAAGTCTTTTGTCGTCTTTTGATTTTTCACGTCTTTTATCGTCATTAGCGTCTTTTACATCATTTTGTTTTTCTATTTTGTTAATTTTTGTTTTCCTTTTTATTGTTTTTAGTGTAAAGATTAATTTTGTGATTTATATGTTGTTTTTGTATATCCCATTACATTATTTTTTAATAACCATTATTAGTAAATATAATACAGAGGTCAGCAGCATATTATACAGGGAAAGCGAAAGAATAGACGAATAAAAATAAATGCTTTTATTTCATTCATGCGAAGGCCACAGTTAAAATGTCTATAGTTAATATTCGATGGCGAAGGCGTCTTTAAAAAGGGTGGATAAAGAATATTCCCAAAAGAAACGCAAATCACTGTTATCAAATTAATTCTACCGTTATAGTTTATACATATTATAATACTTTGCTGAACATCAATTTCTCCTGTTGTGTTCTTGTTGCGTATTGCCTGTATTATAATATGATTATGCCAATGATTATTATTATTATTATTATTATTATTCGCATTTTATAGCAACATTGTATATATACATACATCAACTATATTGTATTGAATATAAGGCGGTGTAAAACACGTTCAGCACTATAGACTAAGTCGAATTACTTAAATCTTCTTTGTCGATATGAGCGCCGATTATATGGATAGGATACAATAAGATTACTATCGCTGATATTCAAATCGGTAATTAAAAGGGCACTTTAGGGCAACTGCTATATACGTTAGCTTCTCACAAATATAAGACGCATTTTGTTCAATATGCCTCTTTGTCAGCTTATTTTTAGCTCTCTATGCTGACAACAATGGATGTAAAAATCTTAATAAATATTTATTTGAATGATTTTTATTCAAATTATAATCTCACCGACAAGAAAAAACCGGTACCTACCGTCTTTGAAGATCTCAGATCAATAATTTTTGCAAAGAAGGGACAATTCCTAATACTCTTTGCTATACTGAGACGTAAGAAGACTTTTGAGTTTGGATATGAGAATTACTTTTTCATGCTTTCGAACTTCTTTGCAAGAATATATGTCTTTGAAGATCTCAGATCAATTTTTGCAAAGAAGGGACAATTTCTAAAACTCTTTGCTATACTGACAGGTAAGAAAACTTTTGAGTTTGGATATGAGAATTACTTTTTCATGCTTTCAAACTTCTTTGCAAGAATATATGTCTTTGAAGATCTCAGATCAATTTTTGCAAAGAAGGGACAATTTCTAAGGCTCTTTGC
Organism: Apoderus coryli; assembly: GCA_911728435.2. Classification (NCBI taxonomy): domain Eukaryota; kingdom Metazoa; phylum Arthropoda; class Insecta; order Coleoptera; family Attelabidae; genus Apoderus; species Apoderus coryli. Next base: position 500,072 of record OU452213.1, on the reverse strand, counting down.
TATACTGACACGTAAGAAGACTTTTGAGTTTGGATATGAGAATTACTTTTTCATGCTTTCAAACTTCTTTGCAAGAATATATGTCTTTGAAGATCTCAGATCAATTTTTGCAAAGAAGGGACAATTTCTAAGGCTCTTTGCTATACTGACACGTAAGAAGACTTTTGAGTTTGGATATGAGAATTACTTTTTCATGCTTTCAAACTTCTTTGCAAGAATATATGTCTTTGAAGATCTCAGATCAATTTTTGCAAAGAAGGGACAATTTCTAAGGCTCTTTGCTATACTGACACGTAAGAAGACTTTTGAGTTTGGATATGAGAATTACTTTTTCATGCTTTCAAACTTCTTTGCAAGAATATATGTTTTTGAAGATCTCAGATCAATTTTTGCAAAGAAGGGACAATTTCTAAGGCTCTTTGCTATACTGACACGTAAGAAGACTTTTGAGTTTGGATATGAGAATTACTTTTTCATGCTTTCAAACTTCTTTGCAAGAATATATGTTTTTGAAGATCTCAGATCAATTTTTGCAAAGAAGGGACAATTTCTAAGGCTCTTTGCTATACTGACACGTAAGAAGACTTTTGAGTTTGGATATGAGAATTACTTTTTCATGCTTTCAAACTTCTTTGCAAGAATATATGTCTTTGAAGATCTCAGATCAATTTTTGCAAAGAAGGGACAATTTCTAAGGCTCTTTGCTATACTGACACGTAAGAAGACTTTTGAGTTTGGATATGAGAATTACTTTTTCATGCTTTCAAACTTCTTTGCAAGAATATATGTTTTTGAAGATCTCAGATCAATTTTTGCAAAGAAGGGACAATTTCTAAGGCTCTTTGCTATACAGACACGTAAGAAGACTTTTGAGTTTGGATATGAGAATTACTTTTTCATGCTTTCAAACTTCTTTGCAAGAATATATGTCTTTGAAGATCTCAGATCAATTTTTGCAAAGAAGGGACAATTTCTAAGGCTCTTTGCTATACTGACACGTAAGAAGACTTTTGAGTTTGGATATGAGAATTACTTTTTCATGCTTTCAAACTTCTTTGCAAGAATATATGTTTTTGAAGATCTCAGATCAATTTTTGCAAAGAAGGGACAATTTCTAAGGCTCTTTGCTATACTGACACGTAAGAAGACTTTTGAGTTTGGATATGAGAATTACTTTTTCATGCTTTCAAACTTCTTTGCAAGAATATATGTTTTTGAAGATCTCAGATCAATTTTTGCAAAGAAGGGACAATTTCTAAGGCTCTTTGCTATACTGACACGTAAGAAGACTTTTGAGTTTGGATATGAGAATTACTTTTTCATGCTTTCAAACTTCTTTGCAAGAATATATGTCTTTGAAGATCTCAGATCAATTTTTGCAAAGAAGGGACAATTTCTAAGGCTCTTTGCTATACTGACACGTAAGAAGACTTTTGAGTTTGGATATGAGAATTACTTTTTCATGCTTTCGAACTTCTTTGCAAGAATATATGTTTTTGAAGATCTCAGATCAATTTTTGCAAAGAAGGGACAATTTCTAAGGCTCTTTGCTATACTGACACGTAAGAAGACTTTTGAGTTTGGATATGAGAATTACTTTTTCATGCTTTCAAACTTCTTTGCAAGAATATATGTTTTTGAAGATCTCAGATCAATTTTTGCAAAGAAGGGACAATTTCTAAGGCTCTTTGCTATACAGACACGTAAGAAGACTTTTGAGTTTGGATATGAGAATTACTTTTTCATGCTTTCAAACTTCTTTGCAAGAATATATGTTTTTGAAGATCTCAGATCAATTTTTGCAAAGAAGGGACAATTTCTAAGGCTCTTTGCTATACAGACACGTAAGAAGACTTTTGAGTTTGGATATGAGAATTACTTTTTCATGCTTTCGAACTTCTTTGCAGGAATATATGTCTTTGAAAATCTCAGATCAATTTTTGCAAAGAAGGGACAATTTCTAAGGCTCTTTGCTATACAGACACGTAAGAAGACTTTTGAGTTTGGATATGAGAATTACTTTTTCATGCTTTCGAACTTCTTTGCAAGAATATATGTCTTTGAAAATCTCAGATCAATTTTTGCAAAGAAGGGACAATTTCTAAGGCTCTTTGCTATACAGACACGTAAGAAGACTTTTGAGTTTGGATATGAGAATTACTTTTTCATGCTTTCGAACTTCTTTGCAAGAATATATGTTTTTGAAGATCTCAGATCAATTTTTGCAAAGAAGGGACAATTTCTAAGGCTCTTTGCTATACAGACACGTAAGAAGACTTTTGAGTTTGGATATGAGAATTACTTTTTCATGCTTTCGAACTTCTTTGCAGGAATATATGTCTTTGAAAATCTCAGATCAATTTTTGCAAAGAAGGGACAATTTCTAAGGCTCTTTGCTATACAGACACGTAAGAAGACTTTTGAGTTTGGATATGAGAATTACTTTTTCATGCTTTCGAACTTCTTTGCAAGAATATATGTCTTTGAAAATCTCAGATCAATTTTTGCAAAGAAGGGACAATTTCTAAGGCTCTTTGCTATACAGACACGTAAGAAGACTTTTGAGTTTGGATATGAGAATTACTTTTTCATGCTTTCGAACTTCTTTGCAAGAATATATGTTTTTGAAGATCTCAGATCAATTTTTGCAAAGAAGGGACAATTTCTAAGGCTCTTTGCTATACAGACACGTAAGAAGACTTTTGAGTTTGGATATGAGAATTACTTTTTCATGCTTTCGAACTTCTTTGCAAGAATATATGTCTTTGAAAATCTCAGATCAATTTTTGCAAAGAAGGGACAATTTCTAAGGCTCTTTGCTATACAGACACGTAAGAAGACTTTTGAGTTTGGATATGAGAATTACTTTTTCATGCTTTCGAACTTCTTTGCAAGAATATATGTTTTTGAAGATCTCAGATCAATTTTTGCAAAGAAGGGACAATTTCTAAGGCTCTTTGCTATACAGACACGTAAGAAGACTTTTGAGTTTGGATATGAGAATTACTTTTTCATGCTTTCGAACTTCTTTGCAAGAATATATGTCTTTGAAAATCTCAGATCAATTTTTGCAAAGAAGGGACAATTTCTAAGGCTCTTTGCTATACAGACACGTAAGAAGACTTTTGAGTTTGGATATGAGAATTACTTTTTCATGCTTTCGAACTTCTTTGCAAGAATATATGTCTTTGAAGATCTCAGATCAATTTTTGCAAAGAAGGGACAATTTCTAAGGCTCTTTGCTATACAGACACGTAAGAAGACTTTTGAGTTTGGATATGAGAATTACTTTTTCATGCTTTCGAACTTCTTTGCAAGAATATATGTCTTTGAAAATCTCAGATCAATTTTTGCAAAGAAGGGACAATTTCTAAGGCTCTTTGCTATACAGACACGTAAGAAGACTTTTGAGTTTGGATATGAGAATTACTTTTTCATGCTTTCGAACTTCTTTGCAAGAATATATGTTTTTGAAGATCTCAGATCAATTTTTGCAAAGAAGGGACAATTTCTAAGGCTCTTTGCTATACTGACACGTAAGAAGACTTTTGAGTTTGGATATGAGAATTACTTTTTCATGCTTTCGAACTTCTTTGCAAGAATATATGTTTTTGAAGATCTCAGATCAATTTTTGCAAAGAAGGGACAATTTCTAAGGCTCTTTGCTATACAGACACGTAAGAAGACTTTTGAGTTTGGATATGAGAATTACTTTTTCATGCTTTCGAACTTCTTTGCAAGAATATATGTTTTTGAAGATCTCAGATCAATTTTTGCAAAGAAGGGACAATTTCTAAGGCTCTTTGCTATACAGACACGTAAGAAGACTTTTGAGTTTGGATATGAGAATTACTTTTTCATGCTTTCGAACTTCTTTGCAAGAATATATGTCTTTGAAAATCTCAGATCAATTTTTGCAAAGAAGGGACAATTTCTAAGGCTCTTTGCTATACAGACACGTAAGAAGACTTTTGAGTTTGGATATGAGAATTACTTTTTCATGCTTTCGAACTTCTTTGCAAGAATATATGTTTTTGAAGATCTCAGATCAATTTTTGCAAAGAAGGGACAATTTCTAAGGCTCTTTGCTATACTGACACGTAAGAAGACTTTTGAGTTTGGATATGAGAATTACTTTTTCATGCTTTCAAACTTCTTTGCAAGAATATATGTTTTTGAAGATCTCAGATCAATTTTTGCAAAGAAGGGACAATTTCTAAGGCTCTTTGCTATACAGACACGTAAGAAGACTTTTGAGTTTGGATATGAGAATTACTTTTTCATGCTTTCGAACTTCTTTGCAAGAATATATGTCTTTGAAGATCTCAGATCAATTTTTGCAAAGAAGGGACAATTTCTAAGGCTCTTTGCTATACAGACACGTAAGAAGACTTTTGAGTTTGGATATGAGAATTACTTTTTCATGCTTTCGAACTTCTTTGCAAGAATATATGTCTTTGAAAATCTCAGATCAATTTTTGCAAAGAAGGGACAATTTCTAAGGCTCTTTGCTATACAGACACGTAAGAAGACTTTTGAGTTTGGATATGAGAATTACTTTTTCATGCTTTCGAACTTCTTTGCAAGAATATATGTCTTTGAAAATCTCAGATCAATTTTTGCAAAGAAGGGACAATTTCTAAGGCTCTTTGCTATACAGACACGTAAGAAGACTTTTGAGTTTGGATATGAGAATTACTTTTTCATGCTTTCGAACTTCTTTGCAAGAATATATGTCTTTGAAAATCTCAGATCAATTTTTGCAAAGAAGGGACAATTTCTAAGGCTCTTTGCTATACAGACACGTAAGAAGACTTTTGAGTTTGGATATGAGAATTACTTTTTCATGCTTTCGAACTTCTTTGCAAGAATATATGTTTTTGAAGATCTCAGATCAATTTTTGCAAAGAAGGGACAATTTCTAAGGCTCTTTGCTATACAGACACGTAAGAAGACTTTTGAGTTTGGATATGAGAATTACTTTTTCATGCTTTCGAACTTCTTTGCAAGAATATATGTTTTTGAAAATCTCAGATCAATTTTTGCAAAGAAGGGACAATTTCTAAGGCTCTTTGCTATACAGACACGTAAGAAGACTTTTGAGTTTGGATATGAGAATTACTTTTTCATGCTTTCGAACTTCTTTGCAAGAATATATGTCTTTGAAAATCTCAGATCAATTTTTGCAAAGAAGGGACAATTTCTAAGGCTCTTTGCTATACAGACACGTAAGAAGACTTTTGAGTTTGGATATGAGAATTACTTTTTCATGCTTTCGAACTTCTTTGCAAGAATATATGTCTTTGAAAATCTCAGATCAATTTTTGCAAAGAAGGGACAATTTCTAAGGCTCTTTGCTATACAGACACGTAAGAAGACTTTTGAGTTTGGATATGAGAATTACTTTTTCATGCTTTCGAACTTCTTTGCAAGAATATATGTCTTTGAAAATCTCAGATCAATTTTTGCAAAGAAGGGACAATTTCTAAGGCTCTTTGCTATACAGACACGTAAGAAGACTTTTGAGTTTGGATATGAGAATTACTTTTTCATGCTTTCGAACTTCTTTGCAAGAATATATGTTTTTGAAGATCTCAGATCAATTTTTGCAAAGAAGGGACAATTTCTAAGGCTCTTTGCTATACAGACACGTAAGAAGACTTTTGAGTTTGGATATGAGAATTACTTTTTCATGCTTTCGAACTTCTTTGCAAGAATATATGTCTTTGAAAATCTCAGATCAATTTTTGCAAAGAAGGGACAATTTCTAAGGCTCTTTGCTATACAGACACGTAAGAAGACTTTTGAGTTTGGATATGAGAATTACTTTTTCATGCTTTCGAACTTCTTTGCAAGAATATATGTTTTTGAAGATCTCAGATCAATTTTTGCAAAGAAGGGACAATTTCTAAGGCTCTTTGCTATACAGACACGTAAGAAGACTTTTGAGTTTGGATATGAGAATTACTTTTTCATGCTTTCGAACTTCTTTGCAAGAATATATGTCTTTGAAAATCTCAGATCAATTTTTGCAAAGAAGGGACAATTTCTAAGGCTCTTTGCTATACAGACACGTAAGAAGACTTTTGAGTTTGGATATGAGAATTACTTTTTCATGCTTTCGAACTTCTTTGCAAGAATATATGTTTTTGAAGATCTCAGATCAATTTTTGCAAAGAAGGGACAATTTCTAAGGCTCTTTGCTATACTGACACGTAAGAAGACTTTTGAGTTTGGATATGAGAATTACTTTTTCATGCTTTCAAACTTCTTTGCAAGAATATATGTTTTTGAAGATCTCAGATCAATTTTTGCAAAGAAGGGACAATTTCTAAGGCTCTTTGCTATACAGACACGTAAGAAGACTTTTGAGTTTGGATATGAGAATTACTTTTTCATGCTTTCGAACTTCTTTGCAAGAATATATGTTTTTGAAGATCTCAGATCAATTTTTGCAAAGAAGGGACAATTTCTAAGGCTCTTTGCTATACAGACACGTAAGAAGACTTTTGAGTTTGGATATGAGAATTACTTTTTCATGCTTTCGAACTTCTTTGCAAGAATATATGTCTTTGAAAATCTCAGATCAATTTTTGCAAAGAAGGGACAATTTCTAAGGCTCTTTGCTATACAGACACGTAAGAAGACTTTTGAGTTTGGATATGAGAATTACTTTTTCATGCTTTCGAACTTCTTTGCAAGAATATATGTTTTTGAAGATCTCAGATCAATTTTTGCAAAGAAGGGACAATTTCTAAGGCTCTTTGCTATACTGACACGTAAGAAGACTTTTGAGTTTGGATATGAGAATTACTTTTTCATGCTTTCAAACTTCTTTGCAAGAATATATGTTTTTGAAGATCTCAGATCAATTTTTGCAAAGAAGGGACAATTTCTAAGGCTCTTTGCTATACTGACACGTAAGAAGACTTTTGATTTTGGATATGAGAATTACTTTTTCATGCTTTCGAACTTCTTTGCAAGAATATATGTTTTTGAAGATCTCAGATCAATTTTTGCAAAGAAGGGACAATTTCTAAGGCTCTTTGCTATACAGACACGTAAGAAGACTTTTGAGTTTGGATATGAGAATTACTTTTTCATGCTTTCGAACTTCTTTGCAAGAATATATGTTTTTGAAGATCTCAGATCAATTTTTGCAAAGAAGGGACAATTTCTAAGGCTCTTTGCTATACTGACACGTAAGAAGACTTTTGAGTTTGGATATGAGAATTACTTTTTCATGCTTTCAAACTTCTTTGCAAGAATATATGTTTTTGAAGATCTCAGATCAATTTTTGCAAAGAAGGGACAATTTCTAAGGCTCTTTGCTATACTGACACGTAAGAAGACTTTTGATTTTGGATATGAGAATTACTTTTTCATGCTTTCGAACTTCTTTGCAACAATATATGTCTTTAAAGATCTCATATCAATTTTTTGGCATCGAATTAATGAGATTGACTATTTTTTCTTGAAGACAATTAATAACCTTTTTTCAGTGTGCCCCGAAAACAAATACGCCACATTTATATTTTTTTCATGGTTTCTACCAGTGAATTTTTTGAAATTTGGTGTTTTTTTCATCGACGCAGAACCCACCAACAGACATCAGCAAAACGTTTGTAAAATGGCTTTAAATTAGACATGATAAGTAGGAGAAAATCCACCTACTTTTCAACCCACTGTAACATTAATTGTGCTGACATATTCATCAATTAAAACAAATCAAGAAAAAAATTAAACGGAGAGAACCTTTCACGTTTCACGCTATGCCGGACTAATAGGTATGTAATGTAATAAGCGAAACATCACAAATGATTAATAATAAGACTATAATAAATTGAAATGTACAGTAATTTTCACAAGATTAAAATTGATTATCCTGTTATGGCGATGTGGCATGAGTCTAGCGCATTTCTCTATTTGTAACAGAGAATGTGACTCCGACACAGAGGTGTAGTAGGTAGTTATGGAGGGACTACAGAAAAACGTCCTAACTTTATATTATTATTCAATATTTCGCATATGTAGGAAATATTTTTTTATTTTCACCCCTTTCCCACTATTTACGCACGCCTATGTAAGCCATTTTTTTATGATACATTTCACAAGTTATATTCTATCAAAGCTATAAATAACTAGTCAATATTTCTGCTACATACATTTTTTTAAAATCTTTTTTACCCCATTTTACACTATTTTCGAACGCCAATGCCGTCTAATATTTTATGTTCAATATTTTAGGTTATATTCAATTAAATGCGTAAAAAATTATGCAGTATTTCGGATAAGTTTAAAAACTATGAATTTTTTTAATTTTTGAACCCTCTTCTAAACCTCTTGCCTACGCTCAATGCTTCCCAAAATCTAATCAGCTCCTTGCCATGTCCAATAGTATTTTTGTACCAAATTTGGTTAAAATCTGTTAAGCGGTTTTTGCGTTTTCAGGATACAGACAGACAGACACTTTTTTAAATCTACTTATTTATGTATAAAATGACCAAAAACAATTATTTCCGGTGAAAAAAAAAACTCCTATGAACTAAATCTCACCTCTTCATACACAAGTTGGCAACACCGCTACTCCCAAATCCCCTCTCTAGCACAACCGAAACCTGCACGTGTATGGTCGTTTATTTTTGCTTGAATACAGCCTACGCGTGCGACCTCCGCTGCTCAATACTGTTTTGTGTGTATGAGTGGAGCGCCTTACTCCCCCTTCTCCCTCCTACTCCTCCTATGCAACTTCCAACTTCCCTAACGTCTAGACGGGAGTGGCAAACTCACAGACAGAGCAGACAGTCATCATGAACATTGTGGAGTACAATAGGGGATGAAGGGCTAAGAAAGTTATAATATGATGTACCTACAGGGCGTCTCAAATTCAATGGCTATTATTCTCCTTCTTAGCTATATATATAGAGACTATTAGTTTCATGAAAAAAATTAAATGTCTGTCTGTCTGTATCCACGAAAACGCAAAAACCGCTTAACAGATTATAACCAAATTTGGTACAAAAATACTATTGGACATGGCAAAGAGCTGATTAGATTTTGGGAAGCATCGAGCGTAGGCAATGGGTTTAAAAGAGGGTTCAAAAATTTAAAAAAATCATAGTTCTTAAACTTATCCGAAATACTGCATAATTTTTTACGCATTTAATTGAATATAACCTAAAATATTTAACATAAAATATTAGACCACATTGGCGTTCGAAAATAGTGTAAAATGAGGTAAAAAATATTTTAAAAAACGTACTTCTTAAACATAGCAGAAATATTAACTAATTATTTATAGCTTTAATAGAATATAACCTATAAAATGTGTCATAAATAACTTACTTTCATAGGCGTTCGTAGATAGTGGAAAAGGGGTCAAAACATAAAAAATATATATTTCCTAAACTTATTCGAAATATGGAATAATTTTTCATATTTGTGATACAATATAAGCTAAAAAATATTCCATAAAAGAATTGGTTCGCACAGGCGTTCGAAAATAGTCTAAAAAAAGGGTCAAAAACGAAAAATTGGCTAATTATATATAGCTTTGATATAAGATAACCTACAACATGCAGCATAACAATTATAGGCGTTCGTAAATAGTAGAAAAGGGGGCAAAATAAATTTTATAATAAAACTAAAAAAAAATCAACTATATTGCGTACAAGAACTTGGCCTAGAAGATCTGAAATATAAAATATGTACGTATAAATAGTGCCTCCAAAGAGAAAAAAAAATGAACAAAACCCGATCCTTAAAAAAAATAGCTGATGTCTAAAACAAAACAAAAATTTATTAAATTTAGATCAATGACAAAAAGGTCATAAAATTATTACTTTTACACTTAAATATGGAGAGCTATTCGTGCCTCGAGGGCAACAGTTTATTTTTTTCATAGAACAGTTTTGAGAGAATGAACTTCGAAGCTTATTTATGAGCAACCTGTATAAATTTATATCAATTTTCTTGGCTTCACCTGTCGCCTTCACGTACGCGCGCCAGAATGTTTTAGAACAAACGCCTAGTTTCGAGAAAGAAACAAATCATATATAAAGCCAGCGTGGAAGAGGGACAGACAACCCGAAATGAAGTGAATAGTCAATAGTTAAGAACAGTGTTGTGAAATATAAATAGTAGAAATAAATATAGTGAAAATAAATATAGTTCTTTTAAGTTATTAGTTTGTTTAAGTGTAAATCAATTAGTTTAATTCAAATCTCGTCATTATTTCACAGTAGCATATTCTGATATTACGTAAATGTTACAAAATAATTTTGTGGGAATTACAATTGCCAAAAAGAAAATCACACCAGACAAAATAATATCTAAAATAAAATAGTACATACAAGCATTTGGCTCGGGGTTGCATCAAAAAATATTATATGGCAGATGGCAGACGGTTTTTCTCAAATATTTAAATTAAAATTACTATCGTGTGCACAAATTGGAATGCTGAAGGTTTTTTACCTTGAGAATAGAAATATTGTAATAAATAGTTTAAGGTTTATACAGTATGTGTCAATAAATAAGTGCGGAAAAATTGATGTGAAAGATGTTGTGATGCTTTGTTGAAAAAGAGGGTGGGATCTTTATTTTAAAAAAAAATTATTTGGTCTAAACAGGTATTCGGAAAATATTCGTCATTTGATCACCTGAATAGACAAGATTGTTGAAATTTTTATAGTAGTTGAAGAATATCTTAGAAAAATAAATTATCTCGACAGATTCACCCATAAGGTTACAGGGTGGTCGCAAACTAATAAAATAGGCAGTCAAGTCAATTTTCTCAAATTCAATATGATCTAATATTTCGAAAATCGTATGCTGAGTTGCGTAAGAACACCTTTACGTTGAGCTTAGGCACCTTCTATCTATTGTAGATAGGTAGGTATACTATCTGCACGAATTTCGATTTGTACGTTAGGTATTTTTGTTTACTATTTTTTACATTACGTTTGAACCCATGTCCGCAAATGCTTCGTTATCGAGATACAGGGTGTCCAAATTTAGTAGTAGTCAAATTAGCATTTTTGTTCATTTCTCAAAAACTAGCTAAAGGATTTTGACAAAATTTTACATGCATTTGGGGACCGACAACCTAAAATAATCTGCATTATTTTGGCTTTCATTAACTGTTCATTGGCGTAGATATAGGGGGCATTTGGGTAAATTTTACACATAAATTAATTAAAGACAGCTTCATTATTTTAAATTATTACTTTTTTAAAAAGAGCAACATATAAGCTAAGCTAGCAAAAAAGTTAATTAATTGACATTTTTGACAGTATACCCACTGAGAACGTTTTGACGTTGCGAGGAATATTTGTATTGTTTACAGTAAATTGAAAAGTTAAAAGTTCATCTCGGCCAAAAAATCGAATTAATCCCAGCCCAATAGGGACATATTATTGCAGGTCAAGACTTTGTCTTCTAATCATATATTGGATCGACGAAAGATTCATTCTCATGCCATAACATACTTACTTGTATGACTAATTCGTAAATATTTGCATTAATGAGAAAACAACGTATATTTAAGATGAATCACAGATAAAACTAGCAATAACAAGATATTGTAATAATTTCCTATACCAACTTATTCTAACTTTACAATAAACCATTATCTTTTGTTATATACGGTTGGTCTACATGATCACTTAGCGTGATTTCGTTTCCATACTAAGCATAGATATACAGGGAGTTTCAAAAAGCGCGGCAATATTTAAGGGGGTGATTTATCAGGTCATTTTATGAAAAAAATTAAATTTACTGTATCCAATATACAAGCCTTGAGTGGTGTTATCAGTAGTAACCATAGAAATCTTATATTATATATGTACTCTAGAATGCTAATTAAATCCAGCCGAATACCAAAAAGTGTAACGGGTATGCAGAGTTTTCTCGAACTACGCATGCTCCTCAGTCACTGATTTTCAGTACAGAGCTGCCATATTTAAAACTATTTTGTCGTTCGCCTTACAGAATTTATGCGACATATCTGTTTTATAAATAAATCCATATGTTGCGTCATACGAAACTGCTTGACAAAATCAAATAATTCAATGTCATCGGTAAAATTGTAATACTGTTTAGTTTTCAGCAATATGAACGAAACATTTTTTTCCAAATCTTATTAAATTTAGGAGATTTCGCAACAGCGTCTATTTTCGCAAATGACATTTCTCGTAGTGGGAATATCTGTCAGAGTCGGCTTCACAACAATTCAGATAGGTTTTATAATTGAATTATGGGTTTATGCGTGGTATATTTTAATTGTTGATAGATATACCTATTTGTGATTAAAATTGTTTTTAATATTTGTTATTTTGGTTTGGTAGTTTGTTTATTTAACAAACAATGAGGTGTATAGTGTTGTGATGTAAAAATGAAAGTATCATTCCTGGTATTAAATATTTTCAGTAAGTTATTGTTTCGGGTTTCTAACAGTCTCAGTTTGAGTCAATATGATACCATTGACATGATACTCATTTTTAGCTTGACAAAAAAAAGACATGATGTTTGGATGCGGGCATTGGGATCCTAGTACAGAAAATGTATGTGATGGGAATGTCATATGCAGTAAGCATTTCGCTGCAGAAGATATCATTTGTAGAGAAGACGGCAAGAGGATCACCCTCGTACCCGATGCAGTTCCCAAACTTTTGTTGAAAAGAAGAGATTATGTAAATGAGAGTGGAAGTTAAATTCTTAATCGTTTGATATCAAGACACTGTTTACTTAAAAGCAGTCAGTCAAAAATGCATGATATGTATGTCAAGAATATATTTCCTACGTTGTGTAGGTATACAAAGTTCGTTTGAATTCTGTTGTTAAACTGGAATATACTTAATTATAGAATCCTCCATGAAATTGCTGAGAATAAAAGTTCTACCAACCATGTTTTGTCACAAAATACTATTGCGAGTAGTACGGATGATATGGTAGTGGTTTACATGGACACGGAAAATATTCGTGAAATCACTGTTTCTTGCACCCCTTCTTTGAAGGCTGTAGAGAGGTAAGAGGCCTAAGGTGGTTGTATAAACAAACAAATATTATATAATAATAAAATAAATAATTAGAATGCTCAAGTCCTTACGATATTTTCCAATATTAGAATTTTTACTTATTTCTCGTTTCTGCTTAGATTTATTATTATTGGGTTGTACCTGTTAGACAATAAAGTATTTATATATTTAATGTAATTTTTTATTTCTTAAATTCCTTTATTCCATTTTTTTATTTGAATTACCAAATGGTAAAATTTAATTTTAAATATACCTATAACAGTAATATTACATTTAATCAAAGCCGGTCCTGTTGAAAAATAAGTGACTGGTGATCATGCGCATTATGGACAGCTCTACACTTTTGGTTACATTTTTGTACTACGGGATTATCATTCTAGAGTATATATATATATATATATATAATATAAGATTTCTGTGGTAGTAACCCTAGGTCTTGATAATACCGAGATAATTTTGTCATAGAGAATGCCGAAAGCGTGTTGCCTGATAATAGCCCAAGGCCGCAGGCCGAGGGCAATTATCCTTGAGCAACTAAGTAAAAACCATATGGGAAAAATTCTAATAACGCCATCTATGTGTCATCCTATGGCCTCTTTGAATGGACTAATATTTTGCTTTGTAAAAACCCCGGTATTTCATAACTAAAAGCGATATCAATAACGTTTTTGCAATGTTCTAATGGAGAGAAATAGACACTTACTTTTATTATAAGATACATAGGTACATACATGTGCAATGTGCATATCAACGATAATATATAGGTACATACATTTCAATTAGAAAATGACGCCTTTTATCTACATTCTGGTGTAAAATTACATGTTTAATGGACGACAGTGTTAAATGACAACTACTTAGAGGTTAAGGAACTATATCTTTTTCTTTTTCGCCGTTTTCTTAAAAGTTTCTCTTTTTTTTTCGTACTGTTTTGTCAATATTTTTAGCTCTCCATATCATATATGTAATATATGTATATATGGAGACTATTAGTTTCATGAAAAAAAAAATTTTTTTAATTTCACCGGAAATACTTGTTTTTGGTCATTTTATACATAAATAAGTAGTTTTAAAAAAATGTCTGTCTGTCTGTATCCTGAAATCGCAAAAACCGCTTAACAGATTTTAACCAAATTTGGTACAAAAATACTATTGGACATGGCAAGGAGCTGATTAGATTTTGGGAAACAATGAGCGTAGGCAAAGGGTTTAAAAGAGGGTTCAAAAATTTAAAAAATTCATAGTTCTTAAACTTATCCGAAATACTGCATAATTTTTTACGCATTTAATTGAATATAACCTAAAATATTGAACATAAAATATTAGACCACATGGGCGTTCGAAAATAGTGTAAAATGGGGTAAAAAAGATTAAAAAAAAACGTATTTCTTAAAAATAGCAGAAATATTAACTAGTTATTTATAGTTTTGATAGACTATAACCTATAAAATGTGTCATGAATAACTTACTTTCATAGGCGTTCGTAAATAGGGGAAAAGGGGTCAAAACATAAAAAATATATATTTCCTAAACTTATTCGAAATATGGAATAATTTTTCATAGTTGTGATACAATATAAGCTAAAAAATATTCCATAAAAGAATTGGTTCACACAGGCGTTTGAAAATAGTTTAAAAAAAGGGTCAAAAACGAAAAAAAAAATGTTTCTCAAATATACCAGAAAAATTGGCTAATTATATATAGCTTTGATATAAGATAACCTAAAAAATGCAGCATAAAATTTGTATTTACATAGGCGTTCGTAAATAGTAGAAAAAGGGGTAAAATAAAAAAAAATTAAATTAAAAATACACGACAAAAATTAATGTACCATAGGCGTCCGTGAAAATTCTATAAAAGGGTCAGAAAAAATTTGTATCTGTGATAATTCAAAAACCACTTAACGGATTTTAACCACATTTGGTACGAAAATACTACAGGATATATATATATATAGGTGGTGATTAACATTGAGCGTAGGCAAGGGGTTTAAAAGAGGGTTCAAAAATTTAAAAAATCATAGTTCTTAAACTTATCCGAAATATTGAATAATTTTTTTATAGTTGTGATAGAATATAACCTAAAAAATGTTACATAAAAGAATTAGTTCACAATTTTTATTTACATAGGCGTTCGTAAATAGAAAAAAAAGGGGTAAAATAAAAAAAAATAAAAGTGTAAAAAAATTTATATTTAACTTTTTTTTTTTTTTTTTTTTTTGAAAAATAATCCATGACGAGGAGTGAAAAATAAGAGGGATAAAAACCCACACAACGATAATAATCGTATGTTGTTTATACGTTATGAGGTATCCAATACAAGAGAGATGGCTTAATGAACATCACAACGTGCAATGCCACTAGAATGATTTTTTAAATGCTGACAACAATATTTTAAACATAAAAAAATTTTTATTTCCACAATGTGGTAAGTTGTGTGTAGTTTAAGATCGTTTGAACTGGTTCACTTACTTTGTAACTCTTAATTTCAGATTTGTAATTGTTATCAATTCATCCTTGAATAATACATTGAGTAGCTTTCTAATTTCGACCCTATTATTGCCACTGATGATGAGAGTATATACTCTCGAAACATGTATGGTACATTGATTTAATTATAAAAGATTATATTGTGAAGCAGACGTCTTTCATTCCATTATATTTAACTAGTTAAATTGGTGTTAAAAATACACGACAAAAATTAATGTTCCATAGGCGTCCGTGAAAATTCTATAAAAGGGTGAGAAAAAAAATGTATCCGTGATAACTCAAAAACCACTTAACGGATAACCTACAACATGCAGCATAACAATTTTGTTTACATATGCGTTCCTAAATAGTAGAAAAGGGGGCAAAATAAATTTTATAATAAAACTAAAAAAAATCAATTAATTTGCGTTCAAGAACTTGGCCTAGATCTGAAATATAAAATATCTGCGTATAAATAGTGCCTCCAAAGAGAAGAGAAAGGCACAAAACCCGATACTTAAAAAAAATAGCTGATGTCTAAAACAAAACAAAAATTTATTAAATTTAGATAAATGACAAAAAGGTCTTAAAATTATTACTTTTACACTTAAATATGGAGAGCTATTCGTGCCTCGAGGGCAACAGCTAGTTTTTATTATTTATCAAACATGCGAGATGTTGATAAGAACGTCATATTTTCCTGAAATAATGGCAAATATACTTCGGGAAAACCAGCATAATTAATACCCGAGATCTTATACAGGGTATGC
This sequence comes from Apoderus coryli, assembly GCA_911728435.2. Classification (NCBI taxonomy): domain Eukaryota; kingdom Metazoa; phylum Arthropoda; class Insecta; order Coleoptera; family Attelabidae; genus Apoderus; species Apoderus coryli. Next base: position 483,800 of record OU452213.1, on the reverse strand, counting down.
GCAAATAAAAGTTGAATATACCATTCACATATTGCTTCCTTGTATGTTTTAAACTTAAAGCACTGTCTCGCTGATTTTTGAAGATATATTAAAAAATTCTAGTAACGTCATCTATGACCTTTTTGAATGCCCTAATAGTTATAAAAGTGTGAAGAATAATATGTAGACGAAATGTGATACCTATACCTTGTATACGGATTATTTTTAACGCCATACAACACCAACAATATTTGTGATGGTTTTCGTGAACATCCCCGCTGTGTGTTCAGATTGTGAACAACTCTCCAAAGCTGTAAAGGTCACAGTTGTGGTCGCAGGAGGGTAATCCATAAGTCAATGTATAAATAACAACGCGATTAAAGTGCAAAGGTTTTAATTTATTTCATGCAAACATCTCATCATTCAAATAATGCAAAAACTAATTAAACGTTTATTATACAAATTAATTAAACTTTGATTTTTTTATATTTAACCGATGTATACAGGATGTCCCACTATGAACAGCGTGGTGATCGATTAATTGTTGGCAAAAGGAAGAGCAAATATATTATTATTACATTTTTGGATTCTACGGTGTTTTTAACGGACGCCTATGTTTTTGTAGAGTATTTTCAACTACTTAACATTTTACCAGTTTAATTTTTTTGGCCCTTTTTTTACTACTATTTATGAACGCCTATGTATACACAAGTTTTTTTTATTATGCATTTTGTAGGTTATCTTATCTCAAAACTCTATCTATCATTAGCGAATTCTTCTGGTATGTTTGAGGATTTTTTTTTTAATTTTTAACCCCTTTTTACACTATATGTTAACGCCTGTGTAAATCAATTCTCCTATGTGACATTTTTTAGGTTATATTCTATCACAACTATGAAAAATTAGTCGATTTTTTTTTTATTTTGACCCCGTTTCCACTATTTACGAACGCCTATGTGAGCAAGTTTTTTATGATACACTTAATAGGTTATATTCTATCAACGCTATAAATAACTAGTAAATATTATTGTTCTGTTTAGAAAATATGTTATTTTTTAGATTTTAACCCCTTTTTACCCTCTTTTCGAAAGCCAATGTGATTTAATTTTTTTATGGTTAATGTTTTAAGTTATACTCTATTAAACCAATGAAAAATTATTCAATATTTCGGATAAGTTTAAGAAGTACCAATTATTTAAATTTTTGAACCCTTTTTTAAACCCCTTCGCTACGCTCATGTCTCCCAAAAGTTAATGAGAACATAGACATACCTTGTAGTATTTTCTTACCAATTTTCGTTAAAATATGTTAAGCGGTTTTTGAGTTATTGTGAATAAAGACAGACAGACAGACATACAGACACGTAGACCTACAGACTGACGGACAGACAGACATTTTTGTTTCTTAAACTGGCGCCGGCAAAATCCATGTTTAGTGGGCGGCACAAACCAACAACTAGGCGGCACTAATGGCAGAAAGAAATTCAACTAATTGTTGTGGTTTGGGACGTAAAACCAACCCTAATAAAAGATGGTAAACATACCCTTGTTATTGCAGATATTTATAAGCCTGTGTTCCTAATTCAAGACAATGTTCCTAGTGAGAGAACCTTAGCGAAAAATTGTTACCAAAATCCTCTCTTATTGGGTCACAGTGTTTTAATATCACTTTTTGCATATTTTTCAATTTTTTTGCATATTTTGAATAAAATACATGCGCATATTTATTTCATATTTTTGTGCATATTTTCCCCTGTTTACCATATAATCAAAACCGCATGTTGTGGAACATACACGCCACTGGTATATACATATAAAATAATATCTAAGAGTAACAATACAATAAATTCCTCATCTCTGTAAATGAATTACGGTAGCTGACGTAATAGCCACAATAAAATTTGTTTTTGTACTGTATTAAGCGGTGTTGTTACTAAGCATTTCAGTGTCACCAACATTCGCCATCGTGCGAAATTTGAACTTTGTGATAATCTTTTTATATATGTACATTAATTTTTTGTTTTTGCTCGGCCGAATGTATGATAATATACAGTGTGTGAGTAAAATGGAATTCTATCGTCGATAAGTTGAAAAACGTCTTGTAAATGTTATTTCCTTGCATTGAGACGAAGAGAATGACATGAAATTTCACGTAGATGTCAAAGAGAGTACTACCAACTTTACTTTAATAAAAATTTCCCATGCATCTCCGCAGATCAGTCAGGAATCTGCCAATTTTGCCATCGAAAAAATCTAGTTCTTTATGTAAATTAAATGTATTCGTCAACTTACAAGTTCTAGTCAATGGCGCACGTCCCTCATAGTTGGTTCGAAGATACGACACTTCGAATATATAATTGTTGCGGGCATAGTATAGAAATATGAAATTTTATTTGACTCAGGAGCTGGGGACAGTCAATTAGAAAATGTATTAATTGAAAAAGAAATACATTTTGACAAATTCAGTGGTAATTTGTTGGTTATGCACCATCTCTCAACCATTGCTATAGGTCAGCCTGCAGTTGCAGACAATCTGCATTACTTTCGATTAACCTGTACAATTTAAAATCGTCTGCAAATAGCAGAAACTTACTCGTTATATTCAATCCGATGTCGTTAATGTAAATGGAGAAAATTAAAGGAGCCAGATTGCTACCCTGAGGTGCCCCACTAGTCGCAGACCTGAATCCATTATACTCAACGAATAGTGTGCGGTCAGATAGGTAAGAGTCAAAAAATTGTAATAGATCTGAATGAAAACCAATATTGCCCATCTTTTGTAATATAGTGGCATGATCCAACCTGTCAAAAGCCTTCGAGAAATCAGTATAGATTGTGTCAACTTGTAATCCCTTCCCCACCGTAGAGTATACGGTTTCGAAGAATTCAGCTAGATTTGTTACAGTTGACCGTTTCTGAAAAAAACCGTGCTGCTCAGTAACTATGCAATTTTTTAGTTGACCAAATAATTTTTCATGAATTATTCTCTCAAAGACCTTTGAAAAATTAGACAATATGGAGATGGGTCTATAGTTTTTTACTTGTGTTGTTTATTTTACTGCAGACATGAAACCGCAACGAAATAGTTTGAAACATACTTTACCAAGATCTATAAATAATTAAATTCGGCACTGTACATAATAATTTCCGGTAATTTAGACTTCCGTCCAAAAATAATTAACCAAGTCGAATACCTACTTATCTACATATTTTTCTTTGGAGCCAATCACCTTATGTACTTACAGATATAAAAATAAATATTAGGCCTATATCAAAAATAAACTTATAAAGAACAAGAATAATAATGTGTAATTTATACAAGGTGCTTCAAAATGTTCGTGCCACACTTAAACAACGGTTTGCGACAATACGTAAAAGTAGTATAACAAGTAAAAATGGGTTTATACCAAAGACCTTAATAACACAGGAGACCACATTGTTTACTTTTTCAGGGTTAGCAAACATCGTCCCTTCCTTCCAAATGTATTTGGAATATCTTTAAATTTTTGTCACAACAAATAAAAAATGAGCGATGTAAATAATTATTTGTAACTAGGATGTTAATAAAAAAATTTATTACTATACTTAGGTTATAAATTAGTTCATTTTAAGATTAAATTGTACAAAACGGGATAATTATTTTATTTTAGGAATTATTCTCATAGTAAAATAAAGCGCACTACGGCAACATCGTTTACAGCTTTACGCTTCTTGTACGACAGAACACGGCGTTATGAATGAAATTATAATTTGCGACGTTGACGTTGAGAAACACTCATGTCATTAGCGCTTTTCATCGTTTTTTGAAGTATTTTCCTGTTTTGCGATATTCTTGTGTGTGTTTTTTTAAACTTTAAATATTTATTGAATAACTATGGTTCGTGGTTGTGTAGTTTGTGGAAAAGTGGATAGTTTATTTCCAGATTTAACTTTTCACAGGTAAGTGTGGTTATGTTTGGAAATTTGTTTGTGTTTGGTGTTAGTTTACACAGTGGCGGGGTTTGTTTGATATGATAAATTTGTTACATTTTGAATTTTTATTTCTATTAAATTATTAGTAACAAAAGCAAACAGATACTTTCTGAAAATAATGTTGGTTCATTTACGCCCAACAATGTAACCGCTTAGTAATTCAAAGCAGCATTAAAGAAGTAAGTGGTAAATCTACGTAGGATATTACCTCCCTAGCTCTGGAGTATAAGGCTGATTATAGCCTTTTTACATTAGGTACTTATATTGTATTTTTTAAATTAGGTTTCCTCAGGAACCGGAAAAACGAAAACTCTGGTTTTCTTTAGTTGGCATTGCTAAAGGACCACTTTTGCCAAAAAATCCATGGTTAAGCTCGGATCATTTTTTCCCAGAGGATCTGGCAACGAAATCTAAGGGAGCAAGATTCGTTATAGAAAGGGTGCAAATCCTCGACGGTGTGAAGGTGTTTTATTTTAAAAAGCGATACAGAAACTGCATAAAGTCTGCAAAAACATAATTAAATTGTATGTTCATAATTATTATTTATTATCATTGTGTTTAATTTAATATATATAGCTAAAAATAAACTATTGAGAATAATGTGCCTTTTTTTATTTCCTGACTTCCTATTTGTAATGCATAAAATGATTTTAAAATTAGATTATCTTCAAATTATACATAAATATTTTAATTTAAGTATCGTTTTTTCGATATACGAAATGAAGGTTTTTCAGCTATATCAAGAAATACCTACTACAAAGAAAGATTAACAGACTTTCTTAGCAAATACCTTATACATATTAGGTAATATTTAAATTATTTGACTGAAAAACTCATTCCAATTAAATATCGACTAAATTTCAGTTTCAAAATAAGTTGAATAGCGGTTAAATTCTCGGCACGTTGGCTTTTTAATGTATGCTATTAATTATATATTATGTATTGTATACATAGTTCAAAAGCAGTCAGCGATCAGTACGCCACTGGCTGCAGAACGCATACCGGAGATTACAACGTTGCCAATGAGCAACTTGAAGGCGACAAGGATAAGTCTTTCTCTCTCTTACACATTACTTGTTTACAATTAATGTTGGGTCGTGTTTGAAAGCACGTTATCAATGAAATATTTTGTCTCCTGTGTTACTAAGGTCTTTGGTTTATACCAATTTTTCTAAAAAAAATTGTTATTAAAGAAATAACTTTTATGGTATTTTTTTTAACCGTTTGAAATTATTGTATTATAATTCTAATAAGATAGGTTCCAACTACCTAACTGGTGAAATTTATGTTCCCCATAACCTCCTTAAGTTTGGCAACACCCTGTACAAAAAATAAACACTTGTAAAGAGCAAGGACAATTAATAATGTGTAATTTATATTTAGATGGATGTACCAATTGCCTTATAGTTTTATTATTAGTAGTAAATTTTATTACAATCCATCATGCAAAAATAAACAAGAAATTTCTTGAAAAAAATTATGAATAATTTGAAATGAATATACCAGAAAGTAACTGTAAAACTGATACAACGAAATATTGCGGAGTCATTGAGAATACTTGGAAATATTTATCAGAGGTTACAATAGATAATACACACATCATGTAATTGTGTAAATAAATATAAACAAATTCCATAGAAAATTGTTCACAGAGATTCAAAAAAAAATATGCCATTAACGGATTCATGAATTTTGTTTGAACGAATTAATCTGATTTGGTTTCCAATTTTTATTGACATCAATACGCTCCATCAAGGACCAGTTTATAGATGGTATGGTGAATTCAATCGTGGTCGTGGTCGATCTGCCATTGGATTGGAACAGATGGACCCATAAGATGGTCACCGCCTCACAGTGATGGATTTTTTTGTGGGATTTGGAATGCTGATAAACCAAAATGCAAACTTTTCAAAAACGCCTCATATCTCAAAAAGTAAAAGTGTTATCTTAATGCTGATTATAGCATCTGGAGTTTGATAAAAAAGTGGCCCCGAAAACCATGTCCTTCTATCTTTACTAACACCAGAGATAACCTGCAAAACCATCGAATTGGGACACCCTGTACATAAAGAATCCGACCACTTCTTATTATATTTCTCTGTGTCTTTTTCTCTCTCTCTTCTTATACATTTTTTTTTTGTATTACCAGGATACCAAATACTGTATGTATAGCAGGAGTAGAGAGCGAGAGACCTTGCCGCGACCTTGGCTGACTGGGTGGATGTCCATTTTATGCCGTGGTCTCCGAGTGCAAGAGACAACACCGGTCGCCTTAGCAACTAAACTAAGCATTTATTATATATTATTATGTTTAGTAGAATTCGCAATATACAACAAAAAACGGGCAGCTATATGGGGGCGTACGTGACGTCACTTGATGCTGATCTTGTTCACGAAGACTACTAACTATATACCTACAAGCAGCAGGACTGTTATACAGGATGAAACTTGTCTCGACTTGCTGTAACACATTTCAAAGACAAACGCAGGTAGAGGTCTGCATTTTAATCTCAAAATCCATCCTATGTAAAGTACTCAAATAAATGAAGTTTTTCAGAACTCCTCTGCTACAGCAATGGAAAACTATCTTGTAACAAAAATACACAACTTTAAAATTTATTTTACGAAACCAATTGCCTATGTCAGTCTCAACAGCATTAACCAACTCCCCTAAAGGGTCGTTTGGTCGATATCTAATCAGACTAGTTGTGTCGTCAGCAAAGAGGATTATATTTGACTCTTCTTGAAAGTTGTATAAATCATTTACGTATATTAAAAACAATAAAGGTCCCAAAACCGACCCCTGGGGCACACCCCGTCCAACCCTTCGTCTCTCCGAGTATCGTCCCCCATACAAAACGTGCTGAAAACGATCGCTGAGATAAGAGCCAACCAAGGCAACACTGTCAACATCAAAGTTATAGTAAGAGAGTTTCTGAAGAAGTATCTCGTGTGAGACACAATCAAAAGCCTTAGTGAGGTCATAAAAGGAAGCAAAGGTGTCACAGCCCCGCTCCATGCCATCCGAAACATATTCCAAAATTCCAAGAGTAGTAGATCTCTTATTACGAAAGCCATATTGACCTTGCATAAAGAGATTATTTGCTTCAAAATATTCAGTTATTTGATTCTTAATAATAGACTCAAAGATTTTCGAAAAAATTGGCAAGATCGATATTGGTCGATAGTTACTGGGATCATCAACCGATCCTTTATTTTTGTAGATTGGAATAACCCTTGCCTCCTTCAAGACCGCCGGAAATACAGCGTCACCAATGCAATGGTTTATCAACTTAGTAAGCGGCAGCACTAGCAGATTCTTTAAAGTCCCAATAATCCTAACATTAAGCTCATAACAATCCGAGCTTTTTGTGTTTTTCATACCTGATAGTTTTTCACGTACTTCATTAAAGGTTACCGTTCTCAAACTAAATCCAGCAGATCTAGTGGGAGACATATATTTCTCAAAAGTGACCGATGTGGCTGGTAGCTGTTTTATGATATCATCAGCCGCAATTGTAAAGTAGTCATTTAAAATATGCGCAGTCAAGTTCTCAGCTGTCCCGAGATTTGGAGTTGATTCCCAATCCTTGACCAGTCTCCACACAGCAGCAGGCCTATTAATAGCGGATGCAATATACTCCTCATAAGCCCTTCTTTTGGCCTTAGAAAGTTCAGCTCGATATTGTTTTTTATAGTGTCTCAAGGCGACTTTAGAAGAGGGGACAATACACCGCCTTGTGGAAATCCCCTAGCCGTTGTCACTGTTACAGACACTTCTTCTATTTCAGCCGTAAAATTGCCGTAATCCATTTCACCAGTGAGGAGTCGACACTCCTCTCTTCTAGTGCTCTACTGATGGATTCATGTGAGGTATTGTCAAAAGCACCCTCTATATCAATAAAGGCACATAAGGATACTTCTTTTGCCTTAAATGACTTCTCGATGTCTATTACTAAGCAGTAGATTTTCCCGCTTGGTGGGCGAATTGGCTTTTGTGAAGCGGTTTCCTATTTAAAGTTTCGCTAAGAAGATTATCTTGTCCATTGTTTTCAGTAGGAAGGAGGTTAGACTAATAGGCCTGTAGGACTTAGTGTCATCCTCTGGACGGCGGCGGCGTCCTGTTTTCGGTATAAAGGCTACTCTAGTTTCCCTCCAGGCTTTGGGAATATGGCCGAGGATAAGGCTTGCTTTGAAAAGCCTTTGCAACGATGGTTGCAGTATTTCCAGACCTTTCTGGAGGAGGGCCGGCAAAATTCGGTCCATACCTGGTGATTTGAAAGGCTTGAAACTGTTTATCGCCCATTCTATGCGATTTTTTGTGAATATTTTCCCAGCAAGTTTTTTACCAGAGCGGTTGGGTCTATATGGTACCCTTGCCGTTCCGGTAGCTGCTGGAGTTCGTTCACAGATTCGCGACCCTGGAAAGAGAGTTTGTAATAAGACTCTAAGACTTTCCGACCGATCATTAGTAAATTGGCCATTTGGATCTTTGAGTAATCCTATGCCATTGGAGTGATCCTTCGATAGGACTTTCTGCAGTCGCTGTGCGGGGGCAAGTACATTGACCCCTTCACAAAACTGTCTCCAAGATTTCCTCTTCGCTTTCCGTAGTTCTTTATTGTATTCCGTAAGGATTCTCTTATACTCATCTCGGTTTCCAGATTGCCTTGCTCGGTTTTACTGATTATTTACTGGTGTAAACTTGATCACTGGTTTTGTGGTTAACTTGGGAGTCGTCATTTGGAATTGTACCGTTTCTTAAACTTGTCACACTCTGTAACATACCATTGCCGTTCATTTTCAACTCTTTTTCGCATTTTTATTATAATTACGTACCTACTTTAGACAAAAGTAGGCGATGTAGTTGTTTAATAGTTTTTTATTTTATTATTATTTTCAGATTCTTTTTGCCTTTATCGATGCAGAGGTGTTTTGAATACCTGTTTTAAATTTAGCTATATTGGGAGAAAACCGCATTATTTGCGTGTGTGTCTGATCTAGATCCGTCGTCTATTTATTTGGAATAGTAAATTAAACGGTTTCAGATAGAAAAGACACAGATTTCTATTGAATTTATTGATTCAATCAATTGCTGAATTCCGGTTACCAGAAACTGTCTTATTTTCATTATAATACACAAGGTATCTCACGGTGGATGGCGTATTAGCAGCCTGCATAGGACAACGAGCTTAATTGTGACGTCACGAACGAGCGGTCAAAACACACTAATAACATGATAGATAGATATATATATAGGGTGTCCTACGGTGGCAACCCATTAGATTATTTCAGAAACTACTTCGAATTGTATTTTGAAAATTTCAGTGTCTATATTGTCAAATATGCTCTACTCAAATAATATAATAGCAACGGCAAAGCACTTCCGGTTATACCGGAAGTTGATGGCAACTTTGTTATTTTAAATGGAACACCCTATATATTATTAGATTTTTGGATTCTAAATAAGATTTCAGACATATTTCATGTATCATGTCCTATACCTAACGTCAGTCGTTTTTGACTTATATCAAGATTTATGTCAAAATTGACAATTTAGGGCTCCATAAGAATTCCGTTTTATCCTTGTAAATCACTATTTATTAATTATTTTGCAGGTATTTTCTTATCAGGTGAGATCTTCTTTTACGAATTGACAAGAGATTTTCTGATTAGTTTATACAGGGTGGTCAAAAAATTATATTGAAAACGGTTCAATAAAAACAGTTGAAAGTCAATTTTTTCAAATGGAATGGGTATATTATTGTTATTTTATCTTCCTTAGCATTAAAAAGTAATGCAATTTTGTAATAGGTTATCATTTTCTAAAATGCATAGTTTTCGAAATATCGTCATTCTAAATTTTTCTGCAGCGCCTACCATTGTCTCTCTGGAAGCTAGCTAATTAATTTAGTTAGCCATGAAAATAATGACATTTCTCTGAATTAGCATAAACGTCAAACTGAATATGAAATTAGTTGTTACTATCCAACCAGTCGTTATTTATCAATATTTGTGACCATTATATTTTACAATAATTATTACAAAATGGAAAATATTTATTCATATGCTGATATTGTAAATGTATTAGTAATCCATGGAGAATGTAACAAAGTGATTAATAGAACCTGTAGGGTATTTAACGAGAGAAACCCGCATTTGCCAACAATGACTAGAGAAAAATTAAGAAGAATTTTGAGAAATCAAATACGGTGGGGCCAGTGTCATGCAAATGCGAGTACTACAAAAACCTGTAACTACAAATGAGGATAATGTTTTGGCATATTTTAATACATATCCTGAATCATCAGTGCTGCTGACCAAGATCTAGGAATTTCAAAATCCTCTGTCCAAAAAATATTAAAAAGTAGTGGTTTACATCCATTTAAATTCAAATATCTTTGTGGTCTGGAAGCAGGTGATGCCGAACGACGTGTACGGTTCTGCGAAACCATTTTAACACGAAGATCCTGGGTTTCTGCAAAAAGTGATTTGGACAGATGAGTCGAAATTTTCGAGAGATGGAATCGGAATAGACAAAATAGTCATTTTTGGGCTTCTGAGAATCCGCACGCTATTCGTGAACAAAATTTTCAAAATAAATTTAGTGTGAACGTTTTTTGTATGGTGAAAGACACACATGTTGAATATTTTATTTACGAGCATATTTAAATACGGAAGGTTATCTTTATATTTTGCAAAATGTTGTGGCGCATTTTTTGCATGATCTAGCATTAAATGAATTAAGAAGTTGTTGGTACCAGTTAGATGGAGCACCACCTCACTGTGGAAATAGAATCACACAACAGCTTAATGAAATGTTTGAAGATCGATGGATCAGACGTTTAGGGCCTTGGGATTGGCCAGCGAGATCTCCAGATCTATCACCGCTGAATTTTTATGTTTGGGGGCAATTAAACAAAAGGTTATTCCACGAACTTCATACGAAGAAATTTATAATATCAATAAGTATTTTTCATTTTTATTAATTTGACGTTTAGTTTGACGTTAAAATGACAATAATTTCATGGCTAACTAAATTAATTAGCTAGCTTCCAGAGAGACAACGGTAGGCGCTGCAGAAAAATTTAAAATGACGATATTTCGAAAACTATGCATTTTAGAAAATGATAACCTATTACAAAATTGCATTATTTTTTAATGCTAAAGAAGATAGAATAATGATAATATACACATTCCATTTGAAAAAAATTGACTTTCAACTGTTTTTCTTGCACCGTTTTCAATATAATTTTTTGACCACCCTGTATAAACTAATCAGAAAATGTCTTGTCAATTCGAAAAAGAAGATCCCACCTGATAAGAAAATACGTTCTATTCTATTATATACCTAAGAACTATTATCATCTAGCACGCCTTGAGTTACTCACATTGTTTTCTAGTTGCGAATTTTTCACGACGTATACTATGAATTATTTGCGAAATCAAACATACCTACGTAATATTGCTTACTAATGGTGATTGTCTACGTCAGGCTCACCCGCTAACTAGATTTCATTTATATGTTAAATATTAAACAAATATAGAGATCGAGCAGGCTATGACGACGCGTATCAATATATTTTTATATACTTGTTAATCGCATTCCTTGGAAATTAATCATTGCACAATATTTTGTAATATTTTTTTTTATTGAATCCATATAATAATTTAATTGACGTATAAACCAATATGGCGGCCATAACAAATCCAAAAAATCTAGAAAGCTTAGAAAAAATCCATCAACTTTATTCGATACGCCTTTAGTTTAGTTTTGTTTTTTGTCCCATTTAACCAAAATTGTTATTTTATATGGAACACCTAGTATATCGATAGTTTAAAAAAAATACCGATATAGACTTTACTTAATCATTTATTTATTTTAATAATTTCGTCTGTCTAATTGAGTCTGCGTCCCAACGAATTATATAGAAAGAATTCGTAGTGTTTCAGTTTGATAGTGCATTTCTGAGATGTCAGTTTCATTAAAACTCACACAACAAACAGTCTATATAATGTGCCGTTCAGTAATCCAGAGAGTTTCCTTCCGCTTTTAAACGGAGTATGTGTGGTCTAAAAATGTGTACATAATACATTGGGAAAACCACTATCGTGCCGAACAGAAATGTCTGGAAAATACCGGAAATTAAAGCCGCTGTACATTTCAAGTTCTTAATTTAACCAGCAAAATATAGGACGTGGCATATAAGACGGAAGATCACATTCTATTTGAAGAGTAACTTGATAATATATTTATTACATACATTTTGATATTATAAGTCAGTCAATTCTATAAAATATGAACTAAATCTGGCAGAATTGTTTTTAAATGACACATGTTGACACATTTGGCATTCCAATATTGATTTTGTATCGATATATTCTTTCATTCATTATTAGAGATGCAAGAAATGTATTGATATATTCTTTCTTTCATTATTAGAGATGCAAGAAATGTATTGATATATTCCATTCGATTTCAATTTATTTTTAAGGTTTGACCGCTTGTTAATTTAATAAATCCATTTTTGGCATAGCGGACAAATTAATTCCTTTTTTATACAGGGTATCCCACCGTGCACTTCATCGATCGATTTACGAGCAGAGAGCGACACTTGAAATTCTAAAAAAAATGTATAGGATAGACCTAATTCAATATGGCCTACTTGGTTAAGGTCACAGCACAGTTTATTTCATGTCAAAAACGTTGGAAGACTGACGAAAAAAAAAAAAACTGAAGAAGACAAAAACTATTTTGTCGAAACGTCGTAAAGAAAAAAAAAATTTTGACATGAAATAAAAAATTTTTATCTCACCATTGTTGTCAATACGAACCAAAAACCCAAGAAATATATCCAAAAAAATCATCAGTTATCTTCAGCATAGCCGTCATGCAACTGTGGCCAGCCCTAGATCCCTGAATAACTGACGTTCAAAGCAGGCAAATTTCCACAAAAAAAAATCTCCTTTCTCTCATAATTTGTGTATCGGACAGCCAGTAGTATTTTGGCAATTCTACTCTCTATAAGTAGAGAGGCCTAAGCTTCAACACAACAGAAATCTACCCAAAAATTCGCTGGGATTTTGCTGGTAGACTGAAAAATATTACTACAAATGAACCCTAATAAATAATTATTTGGCTTTTATTTGTTTAACTCAAACAAAATTTATTTGACTCAAATAAACAGTGTGTGTCCGGAATAAATATAGTTATTTGATTTTTTTTAAATATTTATTTGGCCCTGGCTGCTTTGGCGGAAATAAATATTTATTTACTTTAAATAACAGATTATTTTATTTGAAACAAGCCCACGGTTATTTGAATCAAATAAATAATAATAAAATGAGCCGACGCGCATGGCTGTTGGGGATTCAACTCCATAGCGCACGCGTTTTAGTTCAATATAGGTGTTTTTTATTGTGTTAGTTATGACTTATACCTCTGCCACTGTAGGTCAATGAAATATTTATTCAGTTCAAACAAACATTTGTTTGAAACATATTCAATAAAAAAAAAATTGTTTTAAATATATGATTTGTTCTATCCAAATAAATAATATGATCCGGCAAAATCTGATAGTTTCCTTCCAATAAATTATTTGTTTGGATATAACAAATCCCATATTTAATATAAAAAAATGTTTATTCAGAATAAACAAATATTTATTTATTCCAAGTAGCAGCACCTTTGAGCAAAGTACATGGAGTCTTTCTTCTAAATAACTCTAGTTAGTTCAAGCAAACAAATATAGCCTTACATTTTCGGACCTTGTTAACAAGTAAGTATAAGCACTAAGTCAAATAAATATTTATTTAAATCAAACAAATCCTAGTTGGGTATTTCAAATAAACCATATATTTGTCTCAAGTACATGGGTTGTTTATCAACTCCATTTTTTTTATGATCCAAACAAACCTTTTTTCCAGTGTACAGTGACAAATTCTACACTGAAACAGTTTTCTAGTCCAATTTTTGATCGAACGAATCAAGACCTGCTTGTGTCAGGCAGAAACTCTCCAACACTCCAGTCTCCAGTTCAACGTTCTCTTGAATCTGATGTCAAAATAAAACAGTCTAAATCGACTGTACTCCAACCTCTAATTCCATATAGCGGAGATAGACACGAAACAATGCAAGCTGAATATTGGCAAAATAACACACCAGACTCTCGAAAAGGACGGCGACACGTCCCGGTCGTTAAGTTAGGTTAAGGACCCAGACAGGTCCGCTTTACACTGGCAAAATATTCAACAACCGAACGCACACCGTTCGGCATGTCTCGGTTCTGATCGATGCGGCATCTTGATTGGTTGGGGGAATAACTACGAACAACCAGACACTTTTCAGTTGTGTTGCGATGCCGGCAGTCTCTCTCGACTGACAGACACATGGGCAGGTCAGTTAGAAGTTGGTAACAAGCGGGAGTAGTTGGGCCGGTAGAAAAAATAAAAAGATTTTAACTTAGAGCAAGAAAAGTGTGAAACGAATAATTGTTTAGAACTACAACTTGTGTTTAAGTGTTTGGTGTACGTACAATATTTTAAAAACCTAGTGATAATTTTTTTTTGATGATCCCAATCCTCTTACTTTAATTCTTTTGGCGGACTGATTAACAAAAAAAAAAAACCCAAGGTTAGCGACAGAATTTTACATTTTATTACGTACGTGACGTCAGATAGCCTTGTACCGGTTTCTTATTGTACAGAAAAAGACGAGGATAATAAAATTTGTCGATATTCGTATAGTTAAATCCGGGATCAAAATTAAATGGGATTAAACCTGAACCTACTACCTACGTATTAATGATTTTTTTGAAATTATGTCTGGAACTTAGTGATGTGCGATTGTGAAATGATTCTATGAATTAAGGTAAGATTACGTATTATTGTGCAATGTTAGTAAAAAAAATCCCACATTGGTTAAGTCTAAATTCCTTAGAAACAGAAGGCATTTGAATTGGATTTCTGCAACAATTAACTACTAAAGATAAAGGAGATCTTTGTTCGGGAACTTTCCATTCAATGCTCAGCCAATTTCACTTCCAAAAGATTCGAGAAAATGTTGATTTTGAATATTTCTGCAGTTTGGGAAATCCACAATTCATGATTTTGCTTCAGCTTGGATTTAAAAGAGCTTTTAATGAGGTGCTTTAAAAAAATCTGGTTGCGTTCGAAAAAAAAATCATTATTCGTCGACAAAATTGTTTTTGCTTTCTTTTGGGACTGGATACTGATGTGCTAGAAACTCTTTGCTGTGTAACGTGATTTGAGTATGCTTCCAAGGCCTTATCCCGTTTGAAGTTCTAAAGCAACTGCTCTTATCAAGCATGCATTTATGCATGCTTCCACTGTTCTTGATTGCAGCAATAAATCATCATTTCATTGTTCTTTTTGTCAACTAGACAAAGTGGAACTTTTGTAGATGCCTAGACTCTCGACATTTGCGATAAAATTTACGGAAAAAATCCTTAAGAGTAAGGAACACTATTCTTATAAGTTTGATCTCTGATGAATGTTGCTCTGGATATTTTCAAAATATTAAAGGTAAAGAAGATCATAGTTCGAGGACTTTCAATTAAATTTCCAGCTAATTTCACTTCCAAAGATTCGAGAAAATGTTGATTTTGAATATTATTTCTTCAGTTTGGGAAATCCACAATTCATGATTTTGCTTCAGCTGGTATTTAAAAGAGCTTTTAATGATATGCTTTTAAAAAATCTGGTTTCGTTCGAAAAAAAAACAGTCGCAGTAACATTATTCGTCGACAAAATTGTTTTTGCTTTCTTTGGGGATTGGATAATGATTTGCTAGAAACTGTTTGCTGTGTAACGTGATTTGAGTATGCTATCAAGGCCTTATCCCGTTTGAAGTTCTGAAACCAGTGCTCTTATCAAGCATGCATTTATGCATGCTTGCACTGTTGATTGCAGCAGTAAATCATCATTTCATTTTTCTTTTCGTCAACTAGACAAAGTGGAACTTTTGTAGATACCTAGACTCTCGACATCAGCCCAAACATTTCCGATAAAATTTACGGGAAAACATCCTTAAGAGTAAGGAACACTCTCGGGGACAGTATTCTTATAAGTTTGATATCTGATGACTATTGCTCTGGATATTTTCAAAATATTAAAGGTAAAGATCATAGTTCGAGGACTTTCAATTAAATTTCCAGACAATTTCACTTCCAAAGATTCTGGAAAATGTTGTGTAATCCCACTTTCTTGTATTTTTGAATAGATTTTCAGTCATTTCATGATTTTGCTTCAGCTGGGATTTAAAAGGCAAGGCAAATCGAGAAATGAGTCGGCCATTTCTCGCAGGATCCTCATTGAGTTTCTGGCGGTATGAACTGTTGCCCCATATTGCTGGACTAGTAAGGCATTGTATAGTAATCCTCATCCTCAAAAAAATAAGGGCAAATAATACCAAATGATCCTACTCCACAACACACAACCACTTTTGGATTATGGAGGATCTGTGTAAAGATTTCACGAGGATTTTCATTTGACCAGTATCTAAAATTCTGTTTATTGACCATGCCGTTCAAATAACAATTTGTTCGTTGGTCATTAGGGGACTGTGAATGATTGCTCCTTGATGTAAATCCAAAAATTCGTGACAAAATGCTAACTTTGCTTCTTATTATAAGCTGTTTGAATCTTACCTTGTCGATCGCATGCAGTTTGTTGAGTGTGAAGGTTATAAGTCCAGAAAGTTTGCTTCAACATCAGGTGTCCCACAGGGATCAAACCTTGGCCCACTATTGTTTAACATCTTTATTAATGATCTTGTTGAAATTATAGAATGTCCCAAATTGGTTTATGCTGATGATCTAAAGATATTTTGTAGGATTGACTCCATAGAGGACTGCGTGGTACTCCAAAACGCACTGCGAGTTGTCGACAACTGGTGCAATCGAAATAAGCTCTATTTGAACATTTCCAAATGTAACGCTGTTAGCTTTCACAGAGTGAATTTGGAATTAAACTATTGGAGCTGTACCCATTGAAAGACTTTCGCAGGTTCGAGACTTGGGTGTATTGTTTGATGAAGCTTTAACCTTTGTTCCCCACTATGAGCACTTGTCCGCATCTGTATCCCGTATGTTGGGGTTTGTGATGAGAAACACTAAAAAGTTTGGAAATATTTCAACCATTAAATTATTATATTTTTCATTTGTGCGAGCTAGACTTGAGTATTGTTCGATCGTGTGGAATCCCTTGTATCAGTGCCATGCACATGCATTAGAGTCTGTGCAGAGGCGTTTGGAGTATATCCAGCGAGGGGTGCAGATCACGATGTCCTGCTTTCAACATTTGACATTACATCTTTGTGGATGCGGCGAATGGTCTCTTCCGTCAGGTTTTTGTATAATTTATTGCATAATAAAATCGATTGTGCGTTTCTTCTTGGCTGTCTTCGGTTTCGTATTCCTAGAACTGAGTCGAGGCCTGATAACACCTTTTAACTCAGCATGGCTCCGTTTTTAATGACTATTGTGCGGGGTCGGATATTGGTGTGGATTCTCTGTCTGGTATTTTGAGCCACATGAATGTTTAATTTTTTTAGTTGATTATTTTTGTTTAAAACATTGTACTTAATTATAATTGTTTCCTGGTAAGATTTAGCATTTTTAACTGATTTGTATAATTGTGAATTTGTCGTTTTTGTTTTTTATTTAAGTTTCAAATTGTAATTTTATTTTAGAAATGAATTTGAATTTTCTGTAAGTGGGTCTTGGTACCTGTTGAAAATAAAGAGCTTTATTATTATTATTGTTGTGACTTGTGATAGCTTTGCGTACAAGATATTATATTGTATTTCTTTATGACAATAAAGCTTATTATTAATTTTTCTTGTCAACAAATCCGGGTAATGACAAAACGACTCCAACGCCTGTTTTTACACATACCCTTTGTGAGTTTGTGTCCGATTAGGAAAAATCCCGTGAATATTTATGGAAAACTTTCTTCTTAACTTCTTAGTGCTGGGAAAGCTGTTACAAATTAGGACAATTCAGCGACAATTGGAACTTACTAAGTGTGATATTGGCTGACATAATTTGATAAATGGAGTATAGGTAAAGATCCAAATAGATAATTTTTTTACTATCAACATGGAATAAATAGATATTTCCATTACAAGCGAAAAATTTCATTGATAAATAAAGCCTGATAAATATATGAGATAGCATGACATGAAACTAGTCACGAAATTAGATTAGATAAACCATTTCCGGTTACCTACGTCACAACGTGTGTTACAATTACTTAGAACTTTGATATCTAACCAATAAATAATATACAATTTGATGCTCAATTATTGTTCCAAGAATTTTAAATTATCAGGCACTTTGTTCAGAGAGAGAGAAATCTTTCAAACAATGGCTCAACAAGCAGATCATCCAAACGAACGGTAAACTTGGGTGTCGTTAGCGTAGCTATATACGCGCCACAGTGTTGAAGGTGTTTTGCTAGTTGCGACGTATGCAGACACAATAAAATTGGGCCTAAAATTGATCATTGAGGTACACCATTGATACTCAGTTTTGGGGACAAGGATTTATTGTCAAGCTTAACTCTGCAACGTACTTTTTAATTTGCTGGTCTATATTTCTCGACTATCCCATCCTCGAATGTACCAACCAAACCTGGATGGTGTTATTTTCTCTATTTAATTCTGGGATAATTTTAAACAATTGTGATCCTGCTCTTTGCCCTGGATTTCGTGATTACTTAGTTAAAGTAAATTTAAATGTATTAATAGTAGATACTTCCTTTAATACTCGAGGCAAATGGTTATGTAATTTAACCGGAAATACAATTGGAAGAATAGTTTGCTGAAGTTGACGGATTGTTAATTTCCACTGTTGAAGAAATTCCTCGCATGGTGTTGATTATTTCACCATGGCGTTCTTGGTTAATATTCAAGTACGGTTTAATTGAATTAGAGCTGCTATGACCTGTTATTTTTATTAATTGCTATTCAGGAATTCCTTTATTTGCCAAATGGCAGGACCATAAAATTTCCAGCAAAATAAGGGAAAATGTCCTGAATAAAACCTATAAAAAGCAAGGGACCTAACAAACTGCCCTATGAGGCACTCCAGTGCTAGTAAACCTGGAATCAGATTTATATAATCTTGATCCTTCCCTCAGAGCTGTCGCTTGCTCTCTAAAAAGACCGAAGCCAATCGAGAGGTATCCCATGAACCCCAAAAGCAAATTTATGTCAACAACATCGAAGGCCCGTTGAAGATCGTAAAATAAACATGCTGTCTCTCTCTTACATTCCATGATGAAACTGAGGCCTATTTTGACGAGAAAGAGAAATCGTGCTATAAAAATGGTATCGAAAAGTTTATAATAATCTGTGGAAAATTCCAAAAAGTACCTACACATCATGATTTATTATTAACTAAAGCAGTCGGATGTAAATAGACTTTACACGGTAACTATACCGATATAAAAGGAATGTTATCTAAAAAACTGCTTAACATATCAGGCTGTTATACCAATAATATTATGTACATGAAGGTTTATTACCACTTGAAGCAGCAAAATAATAAATATTCAAACAGCATTCCAAACATCCAATTAAAATTGATAAAAACAGCAAAGTAACAAGATTATTTCGAGAATTTAATGTCATTCAAATAAATTTTAAAAAAATATTATACAGAAAACGCAACGCAATACTAATTATTTCGGGGGACTTTATTATTAAAACTAGTTGTACGACGCTTTATCGGTTTTTTAAAATGAAGACCATCACCACTTTTG
Organism: Apoderus coryli; assembly: GCA_911728435.2. Lineage (NCBI taxonomy): Eukaryota > Metazoa > Arthropoda > Insecta > Coleoptera > Attelabidae > Apoderus > Apoderus coryli. Next base: position 464,064 of record OU452213.1, on the reverse strand, counting down.
CGTATATATTTGCTCTAACGGTACTGTACCGCACTATGCTCAGTTCTGTTTGAAGATTGAGGCGAAATTCCCGCAGACCTCTTGTAACGCCTCAATTGCTCCATCGTCAAATTCGATTAAGATTGTTGCGCATGTCGTAAGTGAGTTTTTGGATAAAGTTGGAGTCGGATATGGCGATCCTGCTGCCCAGATCTCAGCCCAATTGAGCATTTTTGGAATGAATTAAACAGATGCGTTCGTCATCGTGTCATCAAGCTTATCGGTTAGCATTAAATGAAGAGTAAGAAAAAATAATCAATCTAATTGGTTCGATGCCAAGAAGACTTCAGGCTGTCATTGCGTTGGAGAGGACTGAGAATAAGATCAGCTAAATGATCACCATGACCATATTATTTTCATGAAATTTTCCATATCCAAATCGTAAAGTGGCTGTCCTCAATAGCCTCATGAATTTCATCTCTGAGGGCTTGAATCGACGATGGGCTGTTGGCGATAAGATAATTTTTTACTTTTGCTGTTACAAATTCTTTTGCCACACAGTACGAGGGAGGTGGGGTTGAAAGTGATGGCAAAGATTATTAATCTTTGGTGATGGGGCTCCACTATTAGATAAGAATTAAAGAAACGTACGTATTATGGGTATGTATGAATTTTACTCGGAAAGGATTTTTTTTGTGGTCCATAATTACTATATCTTATCAGATGCTTATTATAAATTCAATTATTGTATAATTTATGTTTTTTATTTTATAACATTAACAACCGGATATGGTTTGACAACAACTATTTTGTTATCTGTTCCTATTATCACTCTATAATATAATCTCAAATCCATTAATATTTTATTTATATTCAACGTATATAATAATTCCATGAAAATAATTATACTATTATTTGCTTTGCTATATATTTCACACTAAAATGTATTTCATTGTAATAATGTACTAATGGGAATTACCGACGACGTAAACGGTCACAAGCATATACAGGGTGTTCCCATAATAGTCTGTTGGCGCCAACCCTTATCTTTTGTAAATATATTTGTAAAAAAGTATTTTTGATTATTTTTAAATTTTTTAATAAAAGTCTAAAAACCACACCCAAAATCATTTATTATTTGTCATCACATAAAACAACGTCTTTCTAACAGCTCTTATTAACATCTGTCTTGTATTATGTCTTGTTATCGTCTGATACTTCTCATTACTGGTTCGGACGTCCTTATTGTATCGAAAACCAAAACCTGTTTGTCTGGTGTGACGTAGGCGAACCACGTCCGAATGTACTTTACAGAGGATGATTGCTAACATATTTTTAGTTGTTAATAATTTTATTGCACCCTTATTATTTGTAAACGCTATCTTACTCTGCTTAAAAAGTAACAATGATACAGTGCTTTTTATTTTTTTATATCTGTAAAAATAATGTCAGAAATAACCCCTTTTCCACTATTTACGAACGCCTATGTAATATAATTTTTTATGGTTAATATTTTAGGTTATACTCTATTAAAACAATAAAAAATTATTCAATATTTCGGATAAGTTTAAGAAGTATGTTTTTTTTTAATTTCTGAACCCTTTTTTAAACCCCTTGCCTACGCTTAATGTTTCCTAAAAGTTAATCAGCACCTAGACAAATACTGTAGTATTTTTAATACACAAACTTTAATTAAACCATCACAAAAAAACAATTTATGAAGAAGAAATTAAGATTAAAATTTGACGCGAAAAATGATTTTTCTTCGCTCACCAACCTCGTATAATACTTAGAAATCTACCACCATCTGCTTCATTTCTTTTATTCTTATTTATTATAGTTTTAACAATACAAGTTTCCCTATGATTTTATATTTTGTGATTATTAGTTAGGGTATATTGACAAATTTGCTGTGTCAGCCTCTTTGACAAGTATATCCATTGTATCGTAACATTTGACTAATTATCTACTATTATACAGGGGGAACTAGAAATAGTAATGTGCATATAGATGATTTTTTTTTTTAATTTTGATCGGAATATGTTTTGCCCATCCTGGTCAAAAAACCTACGCCCAACTGCAACCACATAAGGGTTGATTATAGCTTACATCAATCAATCTTCTTAATGAATTCGATTAAGGCCCAATCTTGAGAGATGATGATTCAAATGTGTGACCAGGATATAGTCACACCAAGCAACACACGCTGTGGACCTTGATCAGGTTAGAGTCTTTATGGCCGCTTGGCTATCGGGCGGAACAGTGCTCCTGCCTCAGTAATACGAGGATCTATTGATCTCTGATGTGGACAGAGTTTTGTAGGGCAGATCACAGTTTATTGCTGAGGAATTACGTCAGACTTCGTTCCCAAAATGCTGTGGCTTTGTTTTGAGACTAATACATACATAAGAAGATACCGACGTCATTGGATTGTTTTGGAATATTTTATTTGCCACATTTTTCTTATTCTCTAGTGAGTTGTCCATACAACTTTCTGCTACTGTAGATGATTGCCATCCACCATGTTTTTTTTATCGCTAGCAAGTTTGCACCTGAGTCGGCGAGTAGCATAGCTGATGTGTGTCGGAAACAGTGACCGGTGTATAGGCGCCCATTAGGCAATTTAATACGGAATTTTGCCGATTGTGTTTTTGCCAACTGGCTGTATAGAACATTTAAAATTTTTGTACGTAAGAAATATTCTATCATGTTTGACGTGCGACGGCCTTAAAGAAGCATACTTCAGATCAGATATACTTATGTGAAATGGTCATTTAAACTCTGTTTAGGTACAGACAGGCGAAAAAACAGTTTGAAGTGAAATAGAAAAAGAACAGTCTCTCTGTCATTCGTTCTCTGGCAGATGTGTGAGTTGGATGACGTGTCTGAAGATTCACCACTTTTTAGTGGTGGTATAACGACTTCAAATGAGGTTAACACGGAGGAAACTATCAACAAAGTCCATGACATGTTGGTGAAAAACCGCAGATCGAAACTGAGGGAGATAGATGGGACCTACTATGAACGTGTGTACGGATATTTAGTTATAAGAAAACGGTCTGCTTATATCGTCATTCAGTTGATTTTTTTGTCGTTCACGACGAACATGTCATTGGCATTTAATATAGGTATTATTCGAGATCAACTGCCTTAATGGTGTAATTTAAATTCACAGAAAAAAAAAGTTCAATAATGTAAGGTAATATTTTAAGAAAGCATTAAGGGAAAACCCACAAAATATTCAACCGTGCGTGCAAAGCAACAGAGGTTATTATACTCTTTAAAGATTTTTTTTATGTAACAGCTACAACATACGTCTACCTATACAGAGAAAAAATAAAATAAAAAGGGGACGAGACAAGATGATTAATCGTTTAATACCACTCTTCAGCGCGTATAGTCGTCTTTTTTTGGAACTCCTAAAATAACCCATTGTGATGTTGATTTGTCAATTTCACCGAAAATGTAACATACAGTGTGTCAAATAGAAAACACCAATCAATGTTTCGTCGATTTAATAGAATTCTTAAATAAGTCAAGGTTTAGGCTATGATACACAAACAATGTCAACGCGTAAACATAATAATCCCGAAGAAAGAAATGGCTTATCAACTTGCAAACATCCTGAGGCTTGGAACTCATCTTTGGGTCATATATGAGAGAGAGAGAGCAATCCTTAAATAAATAAACGACTCAACTACAATCAAAAAACACACAACGAATAGGGTAAACCACCCAGTTATTGGACACTTTTGACGAGAAAAAGTGGTATCGAAAAGCTGTATTGACCTCGAAGGCAACTATCCCAATAAACACACGTACGTAAAAAAAACGTTTAAATTTACTAATAACGTTTTATTAAAATCGTGTTTTTATTACGTAGAATCTACGCAAAAATGTCGCGGTATTAAACGTTACATATAACGTGTAAAGAAAAACGTTTTATTTTATTGGAAATCTGAGTACACTAGTAAAAGGTTGGTTCCAACACGTTTTATTGGTTTCGAGAAACGGTAAAAACCCGTATTGATAAACGTCAAACATGCGATCGGCTTATTACGTTTATTTTTAAAAATACTGACTGAGTGATATATATTTCTTTATTTCTATTACTTAAGATTAATTTATTAGGCGTTGGTTTTAACGTATAAAAAACGTAAATTTTATTAGACCTATTAATATACGAGGCACGTTTTTTTAGTAAGTACCGTTTTGCGATTCTGCCGCCACAGCGCTACGGTCGGCGTTCCGCGCATGCGCGCTGGTTACCTATATCTCTTGTCTACGCACTGACGCCATTACAGTCTGATTCCTCATTGTATACGTTGTTTACTGAGTGTTTAAGATGCCTCCGACAATCGTGAGTCCTGCCGATTGTGAAGTACGGGCTGTTATACGATTTCTTAGTGCTAAAGGCGTAAAACCGATCGATATTCATCGTGAGATCTGTGAAGTTTACGGACAAAACATTATGAGTGATGGAATGGTAAGGAAATGGGTGAGAGCATTTAAAAATGGCCGCACAAATGTGCATAATGAAGAACGGAGTGGGCGTCCTTCGGTCGTTAATGAAGATTTGGCGCAGAAAGTGGAGGAAAAGGTGAGAAAAAACAGACGCTTTAAAATTTCATCAATGTGCGACTGCTTTCCTCAATATTCTCGTAGTGATTTGTATCGCATTGTGACCGAGAACTTGAATTACCGGAAATTATATTCACAAATGTTGACGGATTTGCACAAAACCCAACGTTTAGGCAATGCATTGACTTTCCTTGAGCGGTACCACAATGAAGGTGAAGATTTTTTAGACCAAATTGTTACTGGTGACGAAACATGGGTGGCCTACGTCACACCAGAATCGAAACAACAATCCATGGAATGGCGACATTCATCATCACCCAAAAGAGTGAAGTTTAAGCAAACAATTTCTGCCCGGAAAATCATGTGCACAGTTTTTTGGGACAGAAAAGGAGTATTGCTAGTGGAGTTTCTGCCTCGTAATGAGACAATCAATGCAGCGTCTTATTGTGAGACATTGAACAATCTGCGTCGTGCAATCCAGAACAAAAGACGTGGCATGTTGAGTCAGGGTATCGTTTTGCTGCATGACAATGCCCGTCCACATGTGGCTAATCGGACCAAAGATCTCATCAAATCTTTTAAATTTGTTCCTGCACTTGAAGAAACACCTGGGTGGTCAGCGTCTTCAAGACGATAACGAAGTCAAAACATTTGTGATACAGTGGTTAACAAGTCAGGCGGCAGAATTTTATGAGGAGGGTATTCAAAAACTGGTGCCACGTTATGACAAGTGTCTCAATATTGGCCAGAAATGTGCGTATTAAAAACGTTGAATTAAAACGGTGTTATGTTGTACCAATGACACGTTGATTTTACGTTTAAAAAACGTATGTGTGTTTAATGGGATGTTACTTATCCTACTGACTATTGAATAACCAAATTGGGTCCCTAGCGACCTAAACTTAAAAATAGCTCAGAGCCAAAAAGTTTGAGAACAAAAACCACAAAGACGAAAAATGATTTGTTTTAAAAAACCATATTCCTCGTATTACATCTACCCTGAATTTGCAACAGTCTCCAAATAAATAAAACCAATTTAGGGACACACCAAAATGGACATAATGTTACAACACCCAACGGGCGTGTGGGTAGAATAAAAGAAAGAAACCAACACCATATGGGGGTTAGGCTTTCATAGCGATCAAGGACATCCTAACATATATTTCTCTTAGATAACATTTGGGGAAGAAAGAAAGAAAGATTGAATACATGTGGTAAACAGTCTATTTATATATTTCTGTTATATCATAAATCTTTTCGAAGGGACATAAATTATATATATTATCTAATATGTATGGGGGTGTGATATTTTTACAAGCAATTTAGAAAATTGGCTTTTATAACGCAGTAAATCTAATATACGCTCAGTTAGAAAGATAGTTGAAGAATTTCATTGATTCCAAGCAGTTGTTATTCCAATTGAATGCCTCGTGGATTCTTCTAAAATTAATTGCTATATAGAAAGATGATTCAAGGAATTTGGCGTTATTTTGACTCGAAAAGCATTTGATCAAATTGATCATTATATCTTACAAGCACAGCTAGATTACTTTGGATTCTCCAGGAATTTGTTGGCTGTTTATCTCAGAGGCAGAGAAGTTTATGCAGATTTGGGACGTTTGCTTTTGCATATCATATTTTTTGAAAGCCTTGTCTGCTTTTTTCTTTTTGCGAATATTGTCAATGATATCATTTTGTGGGTACTTAGCGACTTCCACTATAGTCGATTGTCAACACCAAAGCAGATGTCGCATGAGCTTCATTCAACTCGCCTTTGATCCCTTTCTAAATAAACAAAGGTTTCTTAAAGGATCCTCGTAATATGATCTTTTTCCCACCCGTTTAAAATCAACCTACTTATATAAATGTCTCATAATAATAATCATTATATTTATAAAGATCAAAACTGTAGTACCATTTTGAAACAGAATAAAGTACATAAAAGAAATAGTAGATAAAGGTCATAGCATAGTCATAAAAAAGGCCATATATGACATTAAAATGCAAATAAAACATATCTAAATGGTCTTTTACTGTAATAAAAAAGGCAGTTTATTTCTTAGAAACATGTTTTTTAACATTTGTATTATCATTATGTGCTTGTATTTAAAATATTTCTTCTTTCTTTGTACTTTCGGTTATACCGGAATTTGATGGAGACTTTGTTATTTTAAATGAGACACCCTATATATTATTAGATTTTTGGATTCTAGACATGTTTCGTGTATAATGTGACATGCCTAATTTCAGCCGTTTTTGACGTATATCAAGATTTGACTTTCCATTGTCACCCCAAATGAACAGTAGATTCTTAAGAAAAAATAAGAAAAACATTCTTACTATGTATTTCGACAAACTTCAAACATTAGACAAAAACCAAGCATGTAGATCAACCTTTTTAACATTATACCCTCACCTAACTTATTCCAAACACGCACAGCCCTTTCTGCACATGAAAACAACCATAGACGTCATACGCATTATCTCGCAACTCCGTGTGTCAAACAAATATTTTATTAAGTTCACAAATAGAGGCTCAGTTTATCTGATCAGACCAAGGGAGACGTGCACCATATCGATAGCCTAGTACTGATACGACGTAACCCACAAAAAGTAAATTTTACAGGAGAGAAAGAAAACTGTTTATTTTGGTTTTATTGCCTTAATCTTTTATATACATTTGATAATTTTATAACTGGTATCAATTAGACCGATTTATAAAACAAATTACTAAGTGTCAAATAACAACCTACTCTGTGTGTTGGATACGACTTATTGCTATTTGATGTTAATGTTGGATACGTTTTTTTGTCTTCAAAGTGTTGGTTACGTGCTATTCATTTATTATGGATAAATGTGAAAAGACCAATTATTGAAACGTCAGGAGAGGTAGGTAGTTGTAGTACGCATAAATAATATTTAATTATATGGGTACAAAAATATATTTTATCCAAAATTGTGGAACATTAAACGAAAAACGAATTATTAAGTTATCAAAAAACCATACATCACTGGAAGGTGGTACTTGTTGGGTTTTAACTTCACAGTTTTAAATCTTAGTTGAGATTCTGCGTGTCTCTTTCATTCTAAAAGAATCAAAACAAATTTAAATAAATCTATTAATTATTAATTAAAAGATCATTACCTCATTATTACTCTGTTCTGTCCTAGATTTGCTTTTAGACCTCTTAGCTTGGCTCTTTTTAGCACTGGTATTTGCTACTTCTGATTTTTTTATTAATCTAAAAAGATAATAAAATGTAATATCGCATTTTTAGTGCAAATAATGTTCTCCTACTTCTTGATTTTACTACTTTCTGCTCTGGGCTCAACTCCATCCACTCTGTTATCCTTATCTTCCTCTATATTATTGGAAACCTTATTTTCTTCGTACTGTAATGCGTCGTAAAAAAATGTACATCTTGAGGCAACACACTTTTAAACTGTTGCAAGTGTGTCCATTTTACTTTAGTAATCTTGAGCCTTTTTTGATGCAAAGGCTTAGGCACATAATTAAGATCAATGTTGTTTTGACGTCGCGGTAATAAAATATAGGAATCTTCCAGTTTAGATTTATAAAAAATTTCACCACTAGGTTCATATTTTAGGCATCTTAAATTATTTACTTTCAAATCATTTTTTTTGTTTCCAGGACGTATCGAAGTATACCTCTTACACTTAGGATCTTCAAAATTTATAAAATAAGAATGATTTAAATATTCGACATCTAATGGTAAGGGTTTTTTCCTTGCATCTTTAATTATGCCGATGTAATCAGTGGGTAAAAATATATCTTTCCCTTTAAGCCGCCTTTCGATGAGACTATGAGTAGAGTCACACTCCATTTGAGTGTGACCCTTCTCAAGATATTTTTGTTCTATAATTATTTTGTACTTTGTAGCTAACAAAGATAAAGCGTTGGAGAGAATGTGATTCTTGTTCTGATAGCCGCAACTATCTGACCATAAAATTATAGGTTTAACTTCATTTGTTAAAACAAGTTCCAAATATTTTACTACACAAGTTGCGAAAACAGAAGAGCATAGTTCGCCTTCAGATTCATTCCACAAAAAATTCATACTCTGGTGTGTTTTCAAGTTATAGATGGTAAAGGTATGCACCTGTAACTTTGTTTTATAATAGGCGGTGCTAACTTCTAATTTAGGGCATAACTTGACCGCTTGAACATCCATGGTAAAACAGTATACCAGATTTTCGTCTGCTTTCTTTTTATCAAGATCTTTTTCACGCCGTGCTGTCTCTTTTGATTTTATATGTTTCTGGTAATTACATTCATCCAACTGTTTTACTTTATAAGCAAAACAAACATCGCATTGATCTTTACGTGGTTTGAATAACCCTATGTTCATTTCATCCATCTCCCTAGAAAATAAGAACATCGATAGTGGTATTAGAGAATCCACCAAACACTTCTCTTTGTAAATTTGATAAACATCGGATTTTGATTTGAAGTCCTGTTCGAGGTATAGTTTAGCAGAATTTTGCCGACAGTAATGGCTTTCCATTTTAGGAAGTTGTTGAAAAAACTCTTTTAAATGCTCCTTTCTTTGTTGCATGTCTATAAATAACTTGGAACTTCTTTTCTTCTCTTTCGCCTCTCCGTTCCTTTTTTCTTTGGAATCTAAAAGGCCCATTTTCTTCCCTTCATTTGCCCAATTTGCAACCATTTTCTCGTTTATTCCAAGAGTTCCCAAAAATGTTTTTTTACAAACTTGCAACTTTCCACCTTCATGTTTTAAATAATATTGAAATGATCCTGTCCGTCTTGAAGGAGTGGATACATAACTCCGATGTTTTTCGGAATAGTTGACCATGTGTACAATAAATAATCTTTTCTGCTCCCAGTCTGTAGCCCAAAATTTTTCAAAAATTTCTTTCCTAATTTCATCAGTAAATAAATTACAATACCTATTTGTTGCTCTTTTGCAAAAATTAGAATCACATTTGGGACCCATTTGTCTTTTGCTTCTTTTAGCTTCGTGTTTTACCACCCCATATTTTCTAGTATATCCTACGTATTCTTCGCCGTTCATCCTTTTCTTTTGATTCACATATTTATCCCAAAATGTTCTGTCATCAACTTTTCTTCGCTTTGTTTTGGAAACATTTTCAATATTTTCTGCATCCTGTTCTGCTGCGGGTACATAATCGGAGTCATCAATATCAGATTTGTCTTTTATTTCTGAAATAATATTTTCAATGTCATTTTCTGCATCATGTGGTGGCGGTATATAATCGGGGTCATCAATATGGAATTGGTCTAAATCGGATTCATTTTGGTGTACCTGTATATTATTATTAATATTATTAGTTTCAATGATAATGTACATATTGCCATCCGTGGTGCCATCGTTAATAAAGTGTGTGGCTTCAAAATCATTCTTGGGGGGACTATTTTGTAATATAGGTATATCAGGTAATGAGTTTTGTATTATATTAATATCTTGCCTATCACGCACCTCATTGTGCATTATTTCTATTTCGCATAATTTGTCATTCTCATTATTAGTATGTAAATTATCAACTAGCATTGTGTAGTTTCGGTTGGCTGGAGGTATCGTTTCAACAAAATCTTTAGGTGCGACGTTTTCTAATGAAATTAGGGTAGATTCAGAACTCTCAAAATTTTGCCGGTTAATTTTCTGGTCATTATTAGGAACAACTTCTAAATCGTAGGCGACATTTGGTAACATATCATTAATATTAACTTCTGGTTGAATGGTCTTAATTTTATCTTTCGCAGCTAAAGCTAATAATTTTGCTGTTCTACCGGATATCTAAAACATAATAATGTTTTTTAAAATTCCAATATGTCGTAACCCAAATGACTGTATGCAAAATTTCATGAGATCTAATAAGATGTATCCCAATACAATTTAAAACTATGATTAATAAGGATCAAATTTAAAGCAATAATATTAACTATGCTAATTTTACAATTTAGAAATACTTAATTTTAAATACTTACCGGAAACTACTTATTATCCATACTGATAAATAACAAAACAGAAAGATTTTAATACAATGAAGACACTGCGTGACGCACACAACGTAGGATAATGATACAATTGAGGGATACGACCTATTGAAATTAAAAATATCAGCTGATTTCTATAAGACATATTAGAAGAGCGGGAAAAATACAGTAATTTAATTTGGTTGGTTCCGATTAATTGTCACATGATAGGTATTGGTGTTGCCCTTCGATATTGACCAAAAAGTCAATTTTGAGTTTTTTGTGGGTTACGTCATATTAGAACTAGGCTGTCGATATGTAACCTATATGTCCGAGAAACTTTACATCACATTCTGTTTGAATGCCCAATTAGGTCGGCACAACCCGCGGTATCATCCCTTGATGACTTGGTTAGTGCCCTAAATCGTATTAATCTGCGGTTAGCCAAGCGGATCTGCTCGTTTATTGTGGATATCCTTAAATTAAGATCATTTATTATGAACGAGTAGGAATTGTGTTTGTAGTTGTAGTTTGTTTTTGTTCTCTTTTTTAGTTTTCATATTATTATTGGATTGTTTTTTTTTCTTTGTGTTATTTTTATTTTGTTTATATATTTGTTAATTGGACAGAATGATAGTTAAGTTGTTATAATGTTATTGTAGTATTGTATGTATCAAACCGAGCTCATTGTTGGAAAACTGTATGTTTTGGGAACAATAAAGTTGATTTGATTTGATTTTTTTGTTAGAGAAACAGTTGTTTTCAAATAGAACAGGTATATTTTTATAATTTTACCATACTTATCATTAAAAATGAGGGCAAGTTGGTAATAGGTTGTCGATTCAGAAATATCTGCAATGTAACATTTTTCTGACTATTCTCGAATATTACTTTGGCTAAATAATTTAGTTAGCTATGAAAATAATAGAAAACAATATAGCGATGTAAAATACATAATTTTGCCGCATTCAATGACCGTTGAAAAGTAAATTTTCAAAAAATAAAATTCACATTTGGACTGCGTCTGCGCCTTATGGCGCAACTTGAGCCTTAGTGTCTTGAAAATTGTCCGTTTTTGCATTTTTCCGACAAAGACACAGCCGTTAGTATATATGAACAAGATGCCCATGGTTTCCTCTCAAAAACTCATTGAGGATTACACCGTGAAACTCAAAAAAAAAAAAAAACCTCTGAAAATATGAGTTGAAAACCTGATCAAATAACATGGGAACATTTTTGACTTGAAGACTAATTTATTTGTTCAATATGACCCCCATTTTGTCTTAAGGACTTGCGTCACCGCTTAAGGTAAAGTTTCCAGATACGGACATCCTGTAGAATTTCTATTAATCCTACAAATCCTAATAAGTATCATCAAATACAAATATTTAAATCACCTCAAAACATGGTGAGTGGGTAGATTTTCGATATAAAGATTCCATAATGTTTTATTAGTTTTAGTTTGACGTCACAGGCTATTTTTATATTTTTTTTATTGTTGGATTTCTGTATTATTGTACCTGTCTTTGGATTATCTTCTTCTTTTTTTTATACAATCTCTACTTGATTGACATTTTGAATTTATTATACGAGCCTAAATAAATAAGGTATAACTACTTATGTTAATTCTCACGAATCGAATGCCGTGAAGTTCTCATTCTATTCGACTTTTAATACAAGTACAAAAAAAAAAGGATGTAGTTTGGAGACTGGTTGGATGGTCATTGTGGATCATAGAGACGACTATCGAGGGTTCCCTCCTTGGCATGTTTTACTAAATATTGGATTGTATTCAATTCTGTTGGTTGGCGTTCCATCATTATTTGTCTCAATCGTGAAATAATCTATAAGGCAATCAGCTGCCTATAATATGATTATCATCATAGGTGACGTTCTTTTTAATAATATCTCTCTATTTGAAAATCGTTGGTGTCAAATTAACGTTAATTATCATTAAAATCTCATCTGTACAATGTAAGACTTAAGTTAACGCAGTTGCCCATGGCCATGGGTCTTTAAATGGAGTTCCGGCGTCAAGCTTTTGGGTTTGGCTACCGCCGCTGTTTTATAGTTAAATATAGATTCTGTCTATTGTTACGGGTGCTACCTCGGTACCTTGGCTGTTATTTAAAAACCAGTCAGGTACCTGAAGTAGCGCGCGCAACGATGGATGGCCTAATCCTCGGAGAAACCACAACACTATTTATCATCTGTTATTAGTAGAGTATTATGGAAACCTGTTTTGAAGATATTACAATAAGGTATATAAGGATTTATCTACCATATAAATCAAAGGCAAATGGTTAATGGTACCCGTTTCGTGTCACATGTCTATTGTACTTCATCAGGTGCTCTGGTATAATTGTCTCCCGACATCTGTTGGAGTACACTAATTGTGTGACCGACTTCAACTCATTAGTTTAGTAGTTATGTATGACAGAGATATACACTTCATCAAAAATATTTTGTTTACGGACGAAGCTACCTTTACTAGAAACGGGGTCACAAATATTCATAATACACCTATCTGGGCAGAAGAAAATCCTCATGCCGTAGCAGAGACACATCATCAAGTATAAACTTGAAAGTCAACGTGTGGATTGGTGTCGTGGATAAGTTCTTTTTGGGTCCTGTAATTTTACCAGGGAATTTGACTGGTGATTCATTTTTAGCATTTCTTCAAAACATACTGCCCGATTTACTTGACGATTTATTTCTTTAGACTGGTAGTTTTTCTAATGTTTATTTAGTTACTTCTTCAAGTTTTTAAAATACTATGTTTAAATAATTAATATTTGACTATGATGCTTCAAATTAAGTTAAAGTACTTAATTTGATGCACGGTAATGGTAATTTGAGTTAAATATGCTTGATTTAGTAGTGAAAATACCGTGGGCCGCCTAGACAACAAGGGCCAATACTTTTCAAAATATCTCAAAAACAAATGATGTGATCGAAATTTTATAAGAGTTAAAAAATAATCAAAAATACATAGTAGCCTATAAAAACTTAGTTTAAAAGTCATTGGCGTACGTAATAAAAACTTGGGAGGGTCAATGGGTACTGAACATCCCGTATTTTGGCTATTAAGAAATTGTTTTTTGTGTTGTTTTTTGGAAAGAAGTAGCTATTTATGCTGAAGCAACACACTAAATTTGAATCCAATATCTCAATAAATTATTTAAAAATATTGGTTTTAAATTTTCAACTTTGATGCCCTGTATATCGTAAAGGTCAATGCTTGGTATCACTTTGAGAGACAAAGTAAGAAACGAAGAAATCCGTAGAAGAACAAAGGTTAAGAACATTGTTGAAAGAATTGCAGAGATGAAATGGCAATGGGCAGGTCATGTCGCAAGACTACAAGACGAGAGATGGACATTGAGAGTAGCAAGATGGAGACCAAGAGAATCGAAAAGAAGTATAGGTAGACCTCCGCTAAGATGGACGGATGATTTAAAAAAGATAGCAGGGGGAAATTGGTATCAAAAGGCAAAGGACAGAGATCAGTGGAAGGAATTAGGAAAGGCCTATGTTCAGGAGTGGACGAAAGAAGGCTGAGGAAGAATATCGAACATGGAGTGCTAAAATGAAAAATGACATCTTACCTAACCCGGCCGCCTCCTATCTATTGTAGATAGTAGATACAAAATAGTAGATACTATTTGCACGAATTTCGATTTGTACGTTAGGTATTTTTGTTTACTGTTTATTTACATTACGTTTGAACTATTTGTTCGTTTGTTGTTTAAATACTAGTCGTATTTTAACGTGTTCTTTTTTACCTTGATAATTTTCTACTTTTCATCTAAGGCGCTTGACCTTGACAATCTAAAAAAATTTCCCCTGCGGCGCCTTCTTTTTCACATCCATTTTTTACTTAGTGCCTACCTATTAAAATTACCCACGAGCCGCCACTGCAATAAATTCATAAAAATTTATACATAAAAGTCCAGTAATAATGTCAGAAATAATTAAAAACTAAAATCGCAAAAAATCGTTTTTTCTAAAATTCCCGAAAACGGCTAAAGTTACTTTACTTTTGAAAACACCATTTAAAAGGTGTTTAAATTGTAATCCGACATTGTAAGTCCTACCGTTTCCAAGAATATGCAATGAATAACAAGAATCCGTGACGCATGATCATGGCATTAATGTCATGTGTCAGCGTCAAAGTGACAATTGGTAAATCCTGTCATTTTTTGATTTAACTGTAAATAAACAGTTTTAAAATGGTAAGTGCTCATTAGATTCTTTAGTTTCTAGTATAGATATTAATTATCACTAGTATACTGAAAGTTAGAGACCATTCTTGGGAAAACGCATGAGTTTTCTAATCTAATCCGAATGTATTTTCCCCGCATAGGGCAAAACCTTCACATGTTGTGTACCCCAATGCCGAAGTGATGGCCCATTAAGCATATTCCTCAGCTTCCCTCTTGATCCAGATCTACGACAGCAATGGATTTCAGCCATACCGAAAGATGACTGGATAGTCGACCACAAATCAGTGATTTGTATCCAGCATTTCCATATAGGCGATGTTGTTATGGATGAAAATAACAATATCCGACTTACTGGGCCCCATATTCCGACAATCTTTGGAATTCCGTCTATGAACGACGGGAAAGATAAATACGTCCCCAAATATATGTTTGAGATAGATCAGCGTGATATCGGGCCAGAAACCTTTGGAGACTTGGAGAATTTTAGTGAAGATATTGATGATTATATTATCAATTTCCTATTACTCAAGCAAAACTATTCACAGAAGTTAAGCAACATCAACGTTGATACATGGCAAGTGATATTCACAGATGAATTAGCAGTATTTTACGTACTTTCATTGCAAGAAGTTACAAAATTAAAATGCAGCATTAAAATTAACACAGAGTTGCTAGTTGAAATAGAGTTAAATGAACGGAAAGTTGATCCTTTAGACACTACAAAATGGCTGCCTGTAACGTCTAAAATAACCAGGTGGTCACAATTGGAAATGTTGTTGATAGAGTTTGGAAGTGGACAAAGCAAATAATCAGGATTTTTGTATTTAATTTTAGTTGTAATAATTATTTGGCTATATTAAATATTGTGTTACCTATCTCACTGTGTTTTTTCAAGTGAATATATCTCGACCTCATAAAAATATACAGGATGGCACAAAGAAAACCTCTTTATTGTTTTCTTCTTTGACTTTATTTTGCAATTATTAAAAATAAAATAGACGATGTCCAAGCTTAGTCTTTCATAGCTTAACCTTAACCCTTTACATTTTGGTGCAAAATTTAATTTTTTCTACGAATATACCCCCGTTCGGACGCCTATGGTTACAATTTAATTCAGCAGTGTATGGCTAACAAATGCTTGTATTTAGAGAAATAACTATGTCTCATTTTACTCCAATTTGTGACACCTTTAAGAAACCTATGCTGAGCCGCCATCTTTCAAGACCTATAGGTAACTCCTTTCGGAAGCAATTTCGCATTAGAAGTTTGACGTTCCATTGCCATGAATTCCACTCTATAGAATTTGTGGCTTTCTTTTGGTTCATTAGTTTCTGGACACCCTGTATAGTTTTGATATAATATAACCTACAAAATGCAGCATAAATTTTTTTTTACATTGGCGTTCGTAAATAGTAGAAAAGGGGGTAAAATAAAAAAATATTTAAAATGTAACAATTTTTTATATTTAACTAGTTGAATTGGTGTTAAAAATGCACTACAAAAATTAATATACCATAGGCGTTCGTGAAAGTTTTATTGAAGGGCCAGAAAAAATGTGTACCCGTGATAACTCAAAAATCACTTAACGGATTTTAACCATATTTGGTACGAAAATACTACAGGATAGTTATAGGTGGTGATTAACATTGAGCGTAGGCAAGAGGTTTAAAAGAGGGTTCAAAAATTAAAAAAATTATAGTTCTTAAACTTATCCGAAATATTGAATAATTTTTTGTGCGTTTAATTGAATATAACCTAAAATATTTAACATAAACAACTAGACCACATTGACATTCGAAAAATGTAAAATAGGGTAAAAAGGTTAGAAAAAAACGTATTTCTTAAACATAGCAGAAATATTGACTAGTTATTTCTAGCTTTGACAGAATATAAAATATATATAATAAACTGTTGCCCTCGAGGCACGAATAGCTCTCCATATTTAAGTGTAAAAGTAATAATTTTATGACCTTTTTGTCATTTATCTAAAATTTATATTGTTATAAAATAGTTGATTTTTTTTTAGTTTTATTATAAAATTATTTTGCCCCCTTTTATGAAAGCCTATGTAAACAAAATTGTTATGCTGCATGTTGTAGGTTATCTTATATCCAAGCTATATATAATTAGCCAATTTTTCGTTTTTGACCCTTTTTACACTATTTTCGAACGCCTGTGTGAACCAGTTCATTTATGTAACATTTTTTAGGTTATATTCTATTACAACTATGAAAAATCATTCCGTATTTCGAATAAGCATTGGAAGTATATATTTTTTTATTTTGACCCCTTTTACACTATTTATCGAACGCCTATGAAAACAAGTTATTTACAACACATTTTTTATGATAAAAGTAATTGAGAGTTATAAAAACAAATCGTAATTTTTTTTAAATTTTTTTTTTATGAATTTTTTTGTTAATTTTTTTTTTAATTTTTTTAAAATTTTTTTTATTAATTTTTTTGAACTTTTCTTTTAATTTTTTTTTTTGGAATTTATTTTGCTATTAATTTTTTATTAATTTTTGAATTTGACTGCTATGTTTAAGAAATACGATTTTTTAAAATCATTTTTACCCCATTTTACACTATTTTCAACACCAATGTTTTCTAATATTTTATGTTCAATATTTTAGGTTATATTCAATTAAATGCGTAAAAAATTATGCAATATTTCGGATAACTTTAAGAACTATGAATTTTTTTAATTTTTGAACCCTCTGTTAATCCCATTGCCTACGCTCAATGTTTCCCAAAATCTAATCAGCTCCTTGCCATGTCCAATAGTATTTTTGTACCAAATTTGGTTAAAATCTGTTAAGTGGTTTTTGCGTTTTCGTGGATACAGACAGACAGACTTTTTTAAAAACTACTTATTTATGTATAAAATGACCAAAAACAAGTATTTCCGGTGAAATTCAAAAGAATGTTTTTTTTTTATGAAACTAATAGTCTCCATATTATATATATTAGGTACATATATGATATGGAGAGCTAAAAATGTGTTATAAATAACTTCTAAAGGGGTCAAATTTTTTAGAAAATAGGAAGTTTTCCACACCTATAAGGTAGCTACTTTGGTGTCAAGCTGATTGTCGCTGCATTTTCGAGAAATATTAAGTTAGTTTAATATGTGGTTTAACATAGTATAATGAAAAAAAAGTTTTGATAAAAAATGTCCGTTGGGCCGCCTATGGTTGCCATTTAACACAGCAGTGGATGACAATACTTTTGCCAAAGATTAATCTACACAAGATTAATCTTTGCTATAGGTAAGGAAGGTAAAAACAAAAAAACTGTCGTATAATAAATTTCTCTCCTCATAGTACTGAGTCAAAATCCGCATATAGTTAAATATAAATCACATTCGGACAGTCTGTATCGTAATTCTCATGAAAAATGTAATAATAGACTCAAGTCATCTCATAAAATATGTTGTGGCATTAACAAAAACCTAATAAAAATATCAAAAATAATATGCAGTGCATGTTGTGTCTATAAAAATGTTTCTCGTTAATCGTATCAATTTAAAAATATCCACATTATGCGGACCAATAAGTAATACTACCACAGTCATAACATTGTAATTGTAATTGTAATTGTAATCTTTATTGGCCATCATTAAGTATAACAATATATACATTGGCAAGTCAAACATTATTTTGGATAGTTAACATAAAATACAACAATATGTCATATAGTTACTCAACATTAAACACTAAACTTTGATGCACATAAAAAATGTCTCAGTAAAACAGAGATACAACAATAAACAAATAAACAAATGAATAAATAAAATTGCAACACATTGATAAAATCTCAGTGAACCATTGCAGTAAATTCCTGCAAACTATAGAATGCGTTATTGGACAAGAATTTCTTTAACTTTCTTTTAAATTTACCCTCTGACTGACAGCCCTTAATGTCTTCGGGAAGGAGATTGTAATAATAACAACCCGAATAAGTCGGCGACTTCTTAAAAAACTCATGTCTCGGACGAGGCAAATGGAATTGGTCTCTCCCCCTAGTAAAGTAATTGTGATTGTCGCCACACGTAGGGGTATGATTTCTATTTCTGAAGGCATAACAGAGCAACTTGTACAGGTAGATCGATGGGACTGTAAGCACACCGTTATTTTTGAAGGCATCTCTGCAGGTGGCCCTATAAGGTATTTTAAAAATACACCTCATCGCTCGTTTTTGAAGTATGAAAACTCTGTCAAACTCGGCGCTCCTACCCCAGACCACTATACCATATGAAACTGCAGAATAAATCAAGGCGTAGTATACTGACATTAGTGCACCTAAATTCATGAAAGTTTTTATTGAGTTTAAAATATACAAATTTTTATTTAGTTTTTTACAAAGATCGTCCACGTGCGCTACCCAGCTCAGCTCAGAATCTACAATCACTCCCAACAGTTTGGCGGACTCTAATGGAGATAATTGGATTTGATCAAAATTGATGTTAAGATCTATAGTTTTATATCTATTAAATTGTAAGGCGACTGTTTTGTCGTAGTTGATGATTAACCTGTTTCTTTGGCACCATGCACTGAACTCACTGAGTGTGACATCGATCTTGTACTTGAGAACTTCAGGATCCCTATCCGCCAACAATATTGTGGTGTCATCAGCATACATGTAAAGGGAACCCTGTGTAATGTTCATTGGGAGATCATTGACATAAAGTAGGAAAAGCAGTGGACCCAGTATGCTTCCTTGAGGTGTTCCTAAATCGATGTCTTGGAAATCTGACACAACAGACTCAATTTTTACAGCTATCTTTCTGTTGGTCAGATAAGAATGAATCCACTCGTTTATAGGACCACGTATACCAATCCTTTCCAATTTCTGACACAAAAAGATTTTATCAACCACATCAAATGCGCTTGAGAGATCAAACAAAAATGCAACCACATACGAGCCGCAATCAGTTAAATCGTGCACGCGCTGGACAAACTCACAGGTGCACGTTTCAGTTGAGAAGCCCCGTCTGAAGCCATGCTGGCAACTACTTAACACATCACAGACATTCAAAAATTCAAAGATTCTCTCGGCCAGAATTTTCTCAATAATTTTGGATATACTACTTAACAAAGCAATTGGCCTGTAATTTTCAGTAGCCCTGTTATTCCCTTTCTTGTATATCGGGACAATAAGTGCACTCTTCAGTTGTTGAGGAAAACGACCACACCGCACTGATAGATTTGTTAATTCCGCTATTAATGGACAAAATATATCAGAAGATTTTTTATTAATTTTATTGGAATACTATCCATACCCGTTGATTTTTTGTTTGGGAATTTCTCGATCACTTTTGCCACCTCATGTGGTAGGACCGGATAAAAATACATACTTCTAGAATTGGTCAATCCCACAGTACAATGCGTAGATAAGTTACCACCAAAATGAGAACTCAATTTATCTGCAACCACAGTTGCAAAGTATGTGCAAAAGACAGTTGCCACCTCAGACGGATTGGAAATTATGTTACTACCCTTAACAAGCGTTGGTGGATTGCAAGGCTTCCGTTTACCAGTATGCTGTCTGAAGATGCACCAAACAGTTTTAGATATGTTATTAGAGTTTGCCAGATAATTATTAAATGCTTCACGTTTTTCATGTGAGATTTTTCTATTAACGCTTCTTCTCAATTCCCTGTAAGTATGCTGCAACTCGTCACTCTGAATACGTTGCCTTAGCCAGTTTATACTTTGAAGTTCCAAATATTCATGCTGAAGTGTCTCTGAAAAAGTTATTTTAAATTTAGATTTAGGGGGAGAAGACCTCATAGATTTTAGTGGAAATGCCACGTTAAAACTCCACTCGAGCATTTGCCAGAACTTTTCGAACGCATCGTCAAAACTCATGCCTGTCAAAACACCAGCATCCATCCGCCCGAAGTGAAACCGAAATTCCGCAATGGCAGAATCACTAAACTGTCTACAGGTTGAGTTAACTCTATTTTCAACTAGAGGCTTCAAGCAGTTATATGAAAGCTTTGTGCTTTGAGCATAATGATCTGAAAACCCAATATCAAAATTACACACATTTGCATTCTCAGGTAGGTTTGTGATTATATAATCAATCCTAGACATAACCGTTCTCTTAATAATTTTAATGTGTCTGCATACAAATAATGTAGTTTTATTGATAAAAGATATGCCGAAATAGACAAAACGTAGGATAATAAAATAATGGTATATAACGTACTATCCTTGACGTAGTAATTTTAATTTTCATTGTTTTATTTTGTGCGACTTACTTATATTTTAAATGGAAGATGTATAATTTTTGTTCAGGCAGTGGCGGGTAGGCTTCTGGGGACATAGGTACCTTACTTTTACAACCACAATCAAAATCGTTAATTAGGTATGGTACTAATAATAATTTAGCCTCTAGCTTTTATTAGGAGTTGAAGTTATACTTTTAGTAACTATTCTGGAGATCGACACAACAGAAATATGAAAAAATTTTATGCAGTCCTTCATTTTATGACACCTGGATCCTAAAAATGACCTCAGTTCAAAAGTTTATATAGCTATATATTACGAAGGATGCCTTGTTTGTGTGACGTATCCTTTTTCGAACCTTTCTGAGATTAAGTAGGTAATTTTCACACATTGTAGACGTGCAATGCAGTTTGATTTTACTCTTTTTTAAATTTTTATAACATTTTATAACATTTACTTAATAATTATGATATATAAAAAGAAATCCTCTTCTTCTTATACAGTGTGTCAACTTAAGTTCGCACCACATTGAAAACTTTTTTATTATTAATTTTACAAAAAAAAGTCATTCTTCATAAAAAGTTCTGCTTAGTTCAAAACATAAAATGCAACCATCAGATAATAATTTTTTCAGTCGTATACGAGGTATATCAGAAAATCTTAATTTTGCTCAAGAATCCAGTACCTTCATTTTTGATAATATCGAAAATTGTTATTAAGAAAAGTTGATCAGAACTAAAAACTACGTTCAAATATTCAATTACATCCAATTATATGGGAAAAAAACTTTTTTTTTTGACGTTCACTGTCAAACAATTCTTGCTATCAAGAAATCATTTGATTATCAGTGGATCCCTACAGTTAAATTTCTGCATGTTCTTTCTATAATTTTCCTACATTACCCATGAAAAATAAACAATTTTTCAATACGTTTAAATGACAAATTCATGGCTAGCAAAATAATCCAATTTTTCTACAAACTTATTTTTATTTCAGAAACCTTACAGTTTAGGTATAGGAACATAATATATCATTTGAAAGCAAATTTGATTGCATTTCAGAATATTTGATAATATACATGGTGTACCATTTGAGAAAATTGACTTATGCCTATTTTTAGTAGTAGAGCATACTACAGTAATTTGAGACCACCCTGTAATCAAATGTGTCAAACTCTCAAGATAGTTGATATTCTACAGATGTTATTGAACTACCTTCCAAAATTCAAGATTCTGTCTATCCAACCAACAAAATGACGAATATTTTCCGGAAACCTGTTTTGGGCCAAAAAATTACAAAATAAATTATTTATTCAAAAACAGTTGAAGATAGGTATAGGGAAGTGTTAAACTAAAATACTCCAAAATTGATGCGGAATCCAAAAATATAATAATATATAGGGTGTTCCATATGAAATAAGAAAGTTGGTATCAACTTCCGGTATAACCGGAAGTCCTGCAAATATGACAATATTATAGACTGATAGATTGGGTTGACCTGAGTAATCATTTAAATTTTCAAAACAATGGTATGGTTACTTTTCCGAAAACTCCATCGACCAGCAATCTATTGATGGCTGTCAAAATGTAATGAATGACCCTGTACATAGAAGTTAAAGTAAGTATTTAAATTTCAAATGAATCAAACCAACAATCTCAAAGCAACTCCACACAACTTCCATAAGAAAAATTACATAACACGATATTTAGAAAGTGTAATGATTTAAAATACTCTCTGCTCAACCATTTATATGTTTTTTTTAACCCTTTTTTGGACTCTTTTCGAACGCCAATGTGATCTAATTTTTGTATGGTTAATGTTTCAGGGTATACTCTATTAAACCAATGAAAAAGTATTCAATATTTCTGATAAGTTTAAGAAATATAAATTTTTTAACCCTTTTTTAAACCCCTTGCCTACGCTTAATGTTTCCTAAAAGTTAATCAGCACCGAGAGATATCCTGTAGTATTTTTGTACCAAATTTGGTTAAAGTATGTTAAGTGGTTTTTGAGTTAGGTATTTACGTATAAAATGACATGTCATGAAAAACACGTAGTACCTATTTCCGGTGAAATTTTGTTCATGAAACTAATAGCCTCCATATAGGTACATAAATTATATTACCTAGGTAGGTACATAGGTACCTACCTAGGTAGAGCCAAAAAGGTGGATTTTTATATATAGAGCCCCAAGGGCACCAATCTTTTGTTTTTTTCTTGGTTCTAGGTACCTATTTATTTGATATTCCATGCAATAAATAGGTACAAACTTTTATCACCACAAAATACATAATATAGGTACTTATTTATTTATCTACATGCAGAGCATGTAAGTGCAACATAATAAAGATAAACTAAATTGGAAAAAAAAATTATTCTCGGTCCGGTTGCTATGCACTAATAATAAACGAAAAGAACCAAAGTCAGTGATTTTGTAGCAGAATCTTATACCTACCTATCAGTTTGGTAAGTGTTTTTTTTTTAATTAAAAATTGTATTTTCGTTCTTTCTGCAAAATACATTATTAGAACCCAATGTACTTTATTTAACTCAAAAAGTAAACCAGATTGTTTTACTATTATTATTTTCTAATCCTATTATCATGGGCGACATCTATTATCAGAACAGTTTAGCGTGTTGTATTGCTTAAAGATGAACAGGTAGTTCTCATTTGTCAACTATGCGCTAACGTTGTAGTTCCTAGAAACCTTATATAGATGGTAGCACAGTAAATTTTAATTAAAAATTGGATACATACTTTATTAAACCAAATAATATTAAATTTTGTAGATAACAAACAATTGAAATTATTTATTTATACAACATATATCCCAGTCTTTCCTCATCCTTTATTGTTGGAATATCAAATCTGATATCTACATTGTCCTCAAAATGAAATAATGTAAACGACCTTGCCGAAAATGTCAGTTCAATTTCCATTTCGTGCAAGGTTTATCAAAACAAACGTAACAGCTGATTCAGATCGTCATTGCTTTATAACAAATACCTATTCTAATAACTAGTTTATTTACAGAGTTTATACTGTAAAGCTGTGGTTTATTTTTTGTTCTAATTCTAATCAATAAGAAATAAATAAATGATATTTCATTTGTAATTACTTAGTTAAATTAGTTGCATCATGAAAGTAATAGAAATTATAGTTTATGTTACTGCGTTGTTATTTGGCACATGGTAAGTTATTTTGTTAATAATATTGTTGTAGCTACCTCGAAAATTATAATTTAGCTAAATGTTAACATACCTGTGTGCATTTGTTCACATATTTTAGTGCAACGGAATTAGTTATTATTGTGAAATAAACAGTTTATTATTGATACGTGGAAAATACCAGACGAATTACACTGCACCTTATAATGTGTGGTTCTTCACAATTTCTATTCGAAAATCACAATATTTTAACAAATAAATTATAAAATAATGATGTAGGTACCTACATCAAAGTAGTTATGTTTAAATGTTTATTTGACAGAAACGAAAAGTGTCAATAGGTGTATCTGTACAGGGTGTTTTACAACTAATGATATACATACTTTGTGTTCAAGCCCTATGCATGAAAATATAAAGGAACAACACTGTTTATTTATTCATTACTTAGTTTTAAGGAAAGTAAATAAAATTAGTTCAATGCACTGATATCTATAATAGTCTATCCTGTCTACAAGTTGTTTACACTAATTATCAGTAGTTGCAAAATGTTTCGTAAGTTATCGTACCTACTATTATGAATTTCCATTCAATGGTCTATAATCAGTATTACTATTATATACAGGGTGGTCATATAACAAAAAGTGGTATTATAGGGACACCAGTAAAATGCGCATGCGCAAACAGTAAACTGAAAACAACAACACTACTTGTTAAATGTCATTCCGATCGATGTTGTATCAGGTATTTGACTTTGTCGTTCCTTTTACAACAAAATTGTAAGGAATGAAAGGTGATACTTTTTTTGTAAGTTAGTACCTACAAAGGTAATTGACAGTTAAGTGAGAATTTTGACTTTTGCATTGGCATTTTAGTTGTCATTATTTGTCATTCCGATCCAAAAGATTACACGTTTAACAGATTGTAGTTCTTTTTTCAACAAATCAGTTCAGAGTAGAGGCGAAGAATGAAATCATTTATACAATGTGTTTACATGATTTCATGACTATATCCATCACAATAAATGTTGATAGTTTACGTGATCCAGGGTTGCCAAATTTCGTATTTTTTTCCTATTTTTTAGTTTTTGTAGCATTTTCAGGGTTGTGTATCCTTTAAACTTAACATTTTTGTGTTCTGCCACAAAAATATAAATCTATATTAATATAGTGAATCAATATCAACATGGCACCACTGCTACATTTGTGACAGTTTAAACGTCAAAAATGGCTGACGATGTGTACTGCGCAGTACAGCCAAAACATTAATAACTGCTTGAAGATATCCCAATAGATCTGAAACTATGTGGTGTATAAATATATATCTCTCTCTCTCTATCCACTTTCAGCATTACCCATTTTTTAAGGAATACCCTGTATAACATGATCACCTCCGGCTCACTTACTTATTGGTTAAAAAAGGAACGTTTAATAAAGTGAACACATCATTTGACATTACCGGACAATCCTTATATAAATATACTTTCAAAAATGTACTTACCTACATAATGAAAATTCTAATTCACAAAATCCAATTCAAAACAAATAAGTAGATACATACAACACTAAATAACAAACACTTTTCGTGAAATAGATAATGTCAACACAATTTAACTCACTAATTCCTACTTGAGAAACGACATGAAAACACAAGACAAAATAATAATGTTGAAAAAAAAACACACAGATAAGATAACGCCAGTTGTTATAGCATTCACCTAGATTTGCAGAAAAAAAAAGAGGTTAGAAAATGTAAGTCTCACTGTAAATACTCAACCAAAGCTGGCTGGATGTCAATTCCATGACAAGATGCCAATAATTGAAAAAAATATATATATAAGTACAGGGTGTTTCATTTTTGATTTAGGAGGATTAAGTAATGACGGGGACAGTCAATAAACACCTAAAGTACTTGTTATATTACGTAACAGTTCACAAATGAAATAAAACTTTCCGAAAAGAAAATATTTCTTTAGGCTTGTTGTGTATAATAGTGTGAACCCACCTAAACCGTAAACTGTCAATAGAGATCAATTAATCAGAGGTTAAGTTAAGAATCGTGTTGTTGTTTTACATTAAATTTCAGTACGTTTTTAGAATTTTGTTTCTATAAAACTACTGTAAACAGTTTATTTTAACTGAACGATAAGTAATATATCGAACAATAACAAAAAGGATGTACCTATGTCAATGTTGTTAAACGTATTTATTTCATTATAATCCCAGCTCATGTCAACTAGTTCGTACCAAACCATCACCTACACCATATCACGACTGGGACTATTTTATATTCTCGCAGCGATGGCCTATAACCTCATGCAGTCAATGGGAGGAGGCAAAAAAAGACAACACTTGTAATCTTCCAGCTGATAAGACACTTTGGACCATACACGGTTAGTATTTGTAGTAAACACTGATTTGTTCTACTATTGCATATAACAGAAGGTAGGGCATCTTTTATAGAACGTTGTGGCCTATTTTGAGGCGTGATCTTGTTTAAAACCGTATAAAATACAGCTCGTACAGAATTGAAGTCTTGCTTTGTTTTTTAATTTCGGTTAACAGGCACAATTGCTGAATTTGAACTGAAAACCTCCAGGAGCAATCCAACAGCTACCAATGCAACCTGTCCGTACCGTAAAATATAATTTCATTGTTTATAAAATAAAGAAATATCAAAAACCTGCTACTTTTGTTGTAATTTTACAAGCACAAATCATGGAGTAGTTTCAACTGTTTAACCTTGAAGGAAACAGTTTAAGAGTCTGCCCGAATTTGTATAAACTGGCCTGCTTTAAAAGTTAAATCTGGCACGGAATTGTCAAACTCTGTGGAATGCTGAAACATCATCTCAAGAAAGACTGAATATCTAATATATATCATGTTTCAGGGATTTGGCCAACAAAAACTGGTAAAGATGGTCCGCTATTTTGTCCATCTGCTATACATTTCGATCCAAATCAATTACAGCCGCTGATGGATAGATTGAAGGTATATTGGATCAATGTGGAAGCCAATACCAAGTTGAACTCATTTTGGGCGCACGAATGGAACAAGCATGGTCAGTAGTTGTCATTGTTTATTATGAACACAAGTAAGAACAAGTTGTTCTTACTTGTACATAGAGGGCGTCCTACTAAATGCTAACAGTCATCTTTACTTAACCTTAATTCAAAGTGACAGTCCAAATTAATAAGTTCTTTCGCTAATAATAATTATAAACAATTTATTATTTTATTTAAAACAATAATAGTATTAGTTTGAGCCGCAGCACTTAGTAATTTGTTTAGTACTAAGTCTATAATATACTATTTCTTTATAGGTACGTGTGCTAGCGTATTACCAACCCTAGACAGTGTTCCCAACTACTTCCAAACAGCGTTAGACCTCAACCGTCAATATGACGTAGCAAAAATGCTTTCGAACAACGGAATAACACCAAACACAAAAGGCTACAACGTAACAGACATTTACAACGCACTTAAAAACAGCCTGAAAAAGAATCCAATGATCCAATGTGTGACTGACAAAAACACAAAGGATTCTATGTTGAGCGAGATCCGGATATGCTTCAACAAATCATTGGAGTTGATCGATTGCGATCCTACGAATCCCGTGCATAAAAATAAACTGGGTTCAATAACGAATTGTAGTTTAAAGAAGCCTGTAGTGTATTTAGGAACGATGCCCAATGGATTATCGTCTGATCAAATGGATTATGTTGATGAAGCGCTAATTGATTTTCAGGAACATTATGAACAGCAGCAATATTATATGGAGATTTACAGGTTTTTGAAATTCTTAATGTGGTTTAGTCTATGAATTTAATAGAAATTGGTGTACATATTTTTTTAGGTAATTTTTTTTTGTAGTAAATTGGGAACATAATTTTATTTAGCTATAAGTACGGGTCCGGATTTGGGGGTCCAACTAATCCGACTAGCGAAAGGTTTAGCATTAATAATGGCAGATGGCCTCCTCCACGACCCCTTTTGCAGGACCAAACTCTTTTGGTGAAATATTCCATGACATTCAATTGACTGGGAAACATTGGCATAAACCTTGTCTTTCATGTAACTCCAAGGAAAAAAGTCCAATGGTGTTAAATCACATGATCTTGCGGGAATTGTAGTCACCATTTCGAGAAATGAGTTGTGGATCGTCCCCATCCATACCTTCCAATTCTGGCAATAAAAATCCTTTAACAGAAACGGCCGCACCAGCTTCATTTTCCAAAAATAACCGGCCCAATGATCCTCCCGCCCAAAAACCCCACCAAACAGTTACACATTGTGGATGGAGAGGTTTTTCAACAATCACTTTTGGATTTTCTGTGGCTCAAATGCGACAATTCTGCTCATTAACGTAGCCTTCAAAGATGAAAATGGGTTTTCGTTCAGACTTTCAACTACAGAAGCAATATTCGCTGGTTTTCTTGCACGACGAAGACGACTTGGGTTCTTCACATCACTAACTTGTCCTCATAGCTGGAATTTCTTAACCATTTTAACGATAGCTGCCCGAGAAAGTCCTTCACGACGACCCAAAACACTTTTAACTTTCTCAACTGTTTCAGCAAAATTTTCACGATTTTTGTAGTGAATTTTAATAATTTCGACGCGTTGCTCCATTACTATTAATGGCGTTTGTCATCTGTCAAACAATGACAGATCTTACTTTGATAACTAGCAAAATGGAACCTCCAATTATAAAACCCATGTGGAGTCGTTTATGGTCTTCGCCCTAAAGAGCTCTTTGGTGAATGACTCAAAGGCCCAGTTGTTCCAAACTCTTCATGAGGTTGATGATCTCTCTCTCTGGATGCTTCGGTGACGTATTTAGTGCCGAATGAACCTCTTCGATTGTCTTGGGGCTGGAACATTCCTCCGGTAGAACTTTAATTTTTCCTTGTCCCATTTACGCAATGCCTCCATCACATGGCTCTTTGTATTGCCAAAAATCGGTTCCGTACCGTAGAATGTTGGTCAGCCGTTTGGTTTGCCACTATATCCTCGTATCCAGAGGCACCCAAGCCATAGTAATCCTGTTCTGTTTGTCAGTTGCTTCAGGGACTGTTGCACTCCATTTGACGTGAAGGTGTATGACTTCAGTGCTTTTAATACGGCCTGACTGTCAAACAATGTTAATGAGCCTTCTTGACCGCAGTGATGAACGATTGCTGTCTCTTTCCTGACCAGGATCGCTAGTGGAGTCAGTTCCATCGCTGCTATAGGGCAAGTTCGCACCGCCCCTGTTACTCTTAGACAGGGGAGCCATTACAATTTTTGTAGATACGTATCTGTGTCAATTTTTAGCCACCACAGTAATACCGTTTGGTACACCCAATGTGCCAATTTTGTAGCTTTCGCTTTGGATAGGTGGTTCTGTCAAACACTATACTTACACTAGGCAGTCGATCAGTGACGCTACTTCTCAATATTATTTGAATTAGCCACAGTGGAATCGCAAGATATAATGCACACACTGACAGACAGAGAAAACTAAAGGTTATGATATATTTAAACAACAATCCTTAACAGCTCAAAGGGTCAAGTGTTAGGGAAAATGGGTGCGTCTTGTGTTGGCTACAGGAGCAGCGACCTCTCATCCGGACTTTATTTATATTAGGAAGTACATTTACACTAGTCGAAACCATGAGATTAGTAAATTAATTTATTTTAATATGATTTTATAATCAAAAGAAATGCTTCTAATATTATTTGATGTGTCCTGTAAGATTGAAAATACCCCTAAACAGTAACATGTAACACCAGTACAGAACTAATGCAATACATACGTGACGATGTCTTCTTTTGAAATATGATGGGCTCGGTAAGACGGAGACGCGTACAGCTTCAGTATTGTCTCGAGTACAAGCTTAATGTCAATGTCATCTAAGTCTATTTGACTTTTAACTGTCACTAAACACACACTGTTGCCACTGCACTCTTTATATTCGACTAGACATTAGAAGACATAACAAGAAACCTACGCGCGTATATGCTGCATATGTTTGTATAATACATAATCATTATTATGTAGGTACTGATTGTAAGAAAAAATATATTTTTTATTTGGAAGTAGTTTAATATACAATTTGTGGCCATTTTGGAAAACTATTTTCCTCCAAAAACTAATTGTATTCTCAAATATCGGTCATCCCTTAGCGTTGTATATCTCCAGTCTCATTGTATCTCCGCGCAACATGTTCTTGGTTAATATCCTCAATAAACAGAAACTAACCCGCTTAAATGTGGCATCTTATTCACCAAAACTACAGAAACAAGAAATGTCATTGTGACAGCGTGTGATGCTGTCACAATGACATTCGTTGTTCGTTACCAAGGCACACTATGATAAGTTTGTAATTTGTAACATTATTTGTTTAAAGGCTGTCGCTAAACATTATTTTGTCTACAATAATTAAAGTAAACGTAAAACCCTCCAGTGCTAGGGATCTAGCAATAAAAAACTCAAAAAGAAAAAACATACTGGGAATATTTTTGTCTGTGAGTATGTAACGTTTATGCAAAAAGGAATAGCTACTTCCAAAGAATGAATATGTATAGAAATAAACTGGTCTTACCAATAAATAAATCCTTCGGACCTGTAGAAATATAACTTCCCAAAAATAAATGTAAATGAAGTAACAATTTGAGTTTTATTTTATGCCATGTTGCCACGCCACGCTAGTAGCATACAGCCAGGTCAGTTTTATTTTTTACCAAATATTTCACAATAAATCCTAACACTATAGTGGAGCAGAATAAGTGTAGCTGGTCCGGGGTTCGAACCCACTACACACACGACGACCAGCTCCTCATCAAGCGCGCTTAGCCACTAGGCCATCGGCACAAGACTACTTGAACCAGCATTTAACTAGTCTATAAAAGGAGAAGAAGAAAAATAACCTCTAAAATATTTTTTTTGACAGATTAGTTATGATGATATGTCAAAAATGACGTTTACTGCCTCTAGAGCCAACGAACGGTTTAGAGCAGGACTTAAAAAAACAACATTTTATTTATTTATATAAAACAAAGCTATTTAATTAAATAAATAGCTATTTAATCAAATATAAAAAGAAACCATTGGAAAATTTATAAGAATAATAGCAAACAATTAAATTTGAATACTTTTTTTATATATAAATATACCAAGACTGTGTAAGAAATAAAAATTATTAAACAGTATTAATTAAATGATTGAATTAGAAGTAATAATATATTAAAAATAGCAACATACTTGTACATGTTTATATTTCCCATACCGAGTAAATACGCTAAGATTTTGTCACGAAAATTGTCGCGGATGGAGCCAGACCTAAAAAATACAAAAATAGGTTCACAATAATAACAATATTTGTTGTTTTAAATACTTTTAATAAATATTTGCACCAAAACAATTAAAAACATTATACATAACATACGTTTCGGTGTATTACCACAGTTTAAGAAGGAACAGTAAGTTCTCTTGGTGTCGGCACGTCTGATGTACATGGGTACAAAGCCATTCGCCGCGCTTATAAAATAGTATAGTAAATGAGCTGAGAATGCGACGAGTCGATGCCGTTTTCAGCGTCAAGTGGACCTTCTTGTCTATAGTTAATATTCGATGAATTATTAAACATTAATACGAACTTCGAAATTTTTCCTATCATGAGATTCGATATGGAAACCTTTCTAAATCTTTTTTAGTAGACTGACTGGAAAAGCGAAAAAGAACGTTTCCGTGGATTGACCGTCAGGTTGTTAATGATGGGCATCGGATAGCTAACGAATTTGCACTCTCGTGGACGGTTTTTGAATGATCCAACACTATCTATAATAAATAGAAACTCAAAGTTTTTTATGCCACCTGGCCCTGAGGAGGTTTTCCTTGTGATATAGAACCTGAAAGACAAGAATCCCACAGGGGTGTGTTCTTGAGTCCTTTTTCATAATTGATAAATGATTTATTTATTTACGGGCAAACGCCCATTTTATACAAAATTACAATACATATAAATAGTTCTACAATAAAAACACTTCAAAAGAATTAGACAATCGAAAAATGTCAAATAAACTCCCGTGAGCAACGTTTAATGAAGCCAAGATCCTTCAGAGACCTTGAGACCATTGAAGTTATATGTGGAACAAAGGTCAAACCACTATCAAGCATGACTCCAAGATCCTTAACTGTAGTAACCAATTTAAGGGAAGTCTGGTTCAGTGAGTAATCGAAAAGAATGGTCCGTCTTGATCTCGAAAAGGACATAAAACAACACTTATCAACATTCAGATGCATATCATTCCCAACACACCACTCGTGAAGAGCCCCGAGATCAGACTGCAATCTCTCGCAATCTTCAGTTTTATTGACTATCGTACATAGTTTGAGGTCATCAGCGAACAAGAGAAAATCGCTCGAAGTAAAACATCTGGCGATGTCATTAACGAAAATATTAAAAAACAGTGGTCCCAAGTGTGATCCCTGGGGGACGCCAGATGATACTTTTATCTCAGTAGAAACAAAGCCCTTGACCTTAACGTATTGAATTCTGTTATCAAGGTAGCGACTCATCCATTCGAGCATGCGTCCGCCGATGCCAACCTCAGCCAACTTTATCAATAAGATTTTATGATTTACACGATCGAAGGCTTTGGAGAAATCGGTATACACTGAATGTACCTCCGATCCACTCTCTAGAGCATCAATAATAAAGTTGGTGTATTTTAACAGATTTAGCTCAGCTGACTTTCGTGGCAAAAATCCGTACTGCTGATCAATGATAGCACTGCCTAGGAGAGGTTGAAGATAATTTATTATAAGTTTCTCGAATACCTTGGGAATAATGCTGATTACACTGATAGGTCTATAATTCTTAATATTATGCCTGTCTCCAGACTTGTGTATAACCAAATCTGCAGTTAAAAACTGCCACAATCATCCACAGACAGTGTGATTAGTAGAGAAGAATGGAGCACTGTCCCCAAGTCAGCATGCCTTCCACTGAGTCGAATACTGTTAATTTCATTAACTTTGTGTGTGAGAGGTTGGATCAGCATTAGTTTGTGATAGCCTTGACCATTTGCCTTTGTTTCGGTGGATATTAATTTTGCTGCTCACACCTTGGAAGCGTTGGGAATCCGACGTCCTATAAACCGCTGCTGACAACTTGTTTGCCTATACTAAATAAGAACATCTACTGATCTAAACTTGGCCTTCTCTTTCAATGGTTGCCCATTGACAACGTGCGACAGTGCAAAGCTTTTTGTTGTAAGAATCGATAAGTTTTTGGACTAGAACGCACACATATATTCTGTTTGTAATCTTAAAGGCTCAATTGATAGTGGTTCTTTGCTCAGTTTTGATTATATAGTGGTGTGGGACATGCCTGGGATGATATCACTAGAGTCCTTATTCTACATAGGCAAATTATACGAATGATGTTTGGTTTAACATTTGACATCATATAGGCATGCGTTCGGGAGTAACCAGATTTTGACAGTTGTCTCTATATATCTTTTGAGTCTTCTGAGTCTAATATAAACTACAGAAGGCTTTTTGTATGCTGGTAGTAACAGAGATTTGCGACAAGTCCAAATATAAGTCTCCTTAAACGTAAATTAAAGTGGCTTCTTAACACTCAAGTTTTTTGTACTGTGGACGAGTTGCTGGCTTTCTTAAATTGAAAGGATGAAGCACAAAAGTACTGACTATTCAGTATTTGTTCTCTTTTTATTTTTGTATCTTTTTTAACATATTATTTTCTTTGTGTACCTATTATTATAGTGAGGTGCCTTTTGCAACTGAATAAAGACATTTGAATTTGAAATTTGCCAGAAAAAATTCGGAAATTTAGTATCACTTACCAAGACTATCCAAGGGCTTATCATAGTCATCTAAACAAAACACTTTTCGTGGAAAATTCGTCATAAGTTTAAATGGCACTTCTGCATCTTTACCATTCATTTCTACATAGAGTCGTACAGCTGAGAGGGGCTCTTTTACCCCAAACGTCTGCACCAATGTACTACCATCCAACAATTTTATTTGTAACTTCGCATGTGTGTAATCCACTAAAGGTGCTTGAGGTTTAGCTAATGTGTTGTCCTGTAAGTATAATATTTACTATTTAAGCGAAAGAATTCACATGTTAACAACGATTACCTGCTTCAGAACACTAGCTTCAATAGGCATTCCAGAAAATTTAGCTTTCCTAGCCAACTTGTCCTGCTCAATCTGTTCTCTAACTCGTTGCTTAGCCAACCGCTCTTCCTCTTTTTCCCGTTTCCGTTGCTCAAGAATTTTCTTCATTTCCAAATCTTCTAATTTCTTTTTAGCTTCCTGCATTTCTTTACCAGATCTAATGCGTGATTTTTCCTTTAGCAACAATTCCTCTTTTTCACGAGCCTCACGTTCTAACCGTCTCTGACGTAATTTAGCTTCAATTTTAGCTAACTGTTCTTTTTTTTCTTCTTCTGTAAGTGGTTTTTTCTCTTCTGTAGATTCAGAGAAATTTTCGTGGCCTAGAACATTAATAATAATAAGGAGACTTGAATGTAAATATATCTCATTTGTACATATGTAGGTACATACCGGTTTTTGCAGCATGAAACTCGACTTCTTCATTAGATTTAAACAATTTACCGCAATCATCACATCGAATAGATTGCGCAACCAGAGTCTCTTCAGAACTAGCCGTATTCTCAGGGACTGGTTCTGGCTGATCTGGTTCCTTGGCTTCTGTAGTTACTGGTTCTGTTTGTTCCGTTGGTGCAACGAAATCTATTTCATCTTCATGTGTTAATAACCAATCCATTGCTATTTGAACATCGTCAGTTTTCGTTCTAGAAACAGCTAGTTCACTGTAAAGTGAAGTTGTTATTAATTCACTATGTTGTTTTTGGTTACCATATACTTACGCTCTTTCTTTAGGAAACCCCATATCAACTAATACGTTGACTACGTGAGCCATAATGTGACTTTTTCGATATTAATTTGGTTTGTCTAAAAGCTAGTCAGCAATAATAAAATGAAAATAATATTTTGAACCCGGTCAAGATGACAATTGACAGTTTTAACTCTCAACCGATGACATATGTCAACATTGACATTTAATGGTGTATGCTTTTATTCGTCGAATCTGCGCTAAATCCTTTCATGATTGCCATACAAATGTGGAACGAACCTATTAGTTGTGGGACTAAACTGTCAAAATTAATCTCGCTCAGTGAAGACGCTGTTTAATAGAACCAGAGATATGCAGAAGGGAGAATGTGCTTCGACGAATGCGCACAATATGCCTGCCGCCATTTTCTAGTCACAAACGTAAAAAAATCAAAACACTGTTTATTCGCCTTCTGCATCTGGGCAATTTAGCCATCATCCAGTAAATTTTTATTATTTTTACTCGGGTGAGCAGCTACATGCAGCGGGTCCGGGGTTCGAACCAAGAACAAGAAATTTGATCATACCTTGTAAGCCTAAGCTAGAAGATGGCGGCCCTCATGATTAGAAAATTTGCGCATGGTGATGCTCATTCTCCCCACTCTGCATATCTCTGGGATAAATCCATTTCTTATATACCATATACCCTCAAAGAAACGAAGAAAATTAATAAAATGACGTCAAACCTCACTTTTTTGTTTTGAATTTTATTTAAAAATCTAAATTATTAAATAACAAAGTACATAATGAAATATGAACAATAGCGTTCGGCTACTCCATTTATTTAAATTACCAGGACAAAAAGAATATTACGCACGAAAATTGATTGGGTAAGTAACACCCATAATGTAATTTTGAGTATGTTGCATAATTCGTATCTTTTTAGATACTCCGATGAACAGATGTATGAGGTAGTCGCAGATGTGCGAAACTACAAAAAATTCCTACCATTCTGTACTAAATCAACAATACTGGAAAAGAAAGATAACATTTTACATGCGAATTTGGAAATTGGATTCCCACCACTTGTAGAAAACTACACTTCCAAAGTGACACTAACAAAACCAAAATCCGTGCGAGCGATTTGTAAAGATGGAAGATTATTCGATCATCTAGAAACTAATTGGACATTTACGCCAGCACTTAAAAGTAATCCGACTTCCTGTATCATAGACTTTAGTATTAAATTCAAGTTTAGATCAATGTTGCATTCACAAATAGCGAGTATGTTTTTTGACAAAATTGTAGAGCAAATGGAGTATTCATTTATTGAGGAGGCGAAAAGGAGATTCGGGAAAGAGTCAGTTAAATGCCATATATTGGATCACGTAAAAAGTTGACCTTAATGTGTGCTTAGATAAATTATAGGATTATAACTTAGTTATTGTGCGACCTATTGTGAATTGAAGTTTAAATTCCAATAGGACAGACGCAACTAACGATAAAAACTGTTTATTTTTATATTTGTTTTATTACCAAAGATATTTATATTGTAATATATTGTATGATACATAAATGTTGTCTGTTTATTCGATAGATCCAATTAAAACATGAATTGAATCAAGTACTGTTATGTTAAAAATAAATTAACATCTACTTTAAGTAATCTGGCTTTAATGACACAATATTTCAGAGGACACTGACTTCGCGAAGGCTTTTGATAGGATGGATCAGGGATATTGCTACAAAAATTGGATCAATTTAGTTTAGTTACGAACTTAAACATTTTTTTGATTCAATCTTTCAAATAGAGAGCAAATTGTGTCATATAATGGATATAGTTCATGCACATCGTTCACTTTCACGAATTCCCCAACTTGGGACCACTAATTAGGATTAATTCAAGATATTTGTCCTGGAAAGGGTTAATAAACTGTTGGGCAAATAAATGCTATTATTATTGTGATATAAAGGATCAATTAGCAATATTGAAACTGATGAAAAGTGCCTGACGGTGTACCGCATACTGTCAATTATAGTTTGTAAGTGTAAAAGGTGAATAAGGTATTAAATAATGTGCAACATGTTATGAAAAAAAAAATCAACATTGTATATATTCATGTACAAAAATATCATTAACTTAATCTACTCTAATCTACTATAATCTATGTTCATTCATATGCTGCTGCTACTACATTTGAACATTTATTCATTCAAGAATTCAAGATCAGAAGCAAATCCTAGTTCCCAGAGCTTCGAATTGTCGCTGGCGACTTTAAAATTCATGTGTGAATTTTATAAAAATTTGTTTCCCTTATAGCTAGCGACCGACGAATTCCGTGAACTAGGCTTCCAACAAATATACTAACTAAGAAAGAATAGAAAATAACATTACTGAGGGTTGGTACACCCCTACCCTTGATAAAGAAGAACCAGATAAGACAGTACAGTTTTACGGAAACAAATAACATTTCTTTAAACGCCAAAAACGGAAGGATTATATTTTTCCCCAGAAGCATATAAAATCGCTTTAAAAAAAATACGCAATTTTTATATGCTAAAAAAAGGTTTGAGTTCCACAGTTGATTCTAAAATTATACACTCACAGACAAAAATATTGCATATTCTAAGTAATTATTTATTCATAGACATGGGCCGTACTCAAAGTACACCCACAGGCTGCTAAAAATATGCGCAACATACTTATCATTTTGAACAGAGTGATTTTGCTGTGGTAAAACCATAAAGAAACTGGGACATACAAAAGGCGACCTGGTCAATGACGTAAAAGATGTACAACGCCATTGAATCAGCGATATTTGAGAATATAATCCTTACGATATCATTCACTTACCTCGCAGCATCTGAAAAATACACTATTTGTTACCAGACAAGTCAACGTTTAGTGTCAAAACAGTGATAAGAAGACGAAGGTGGTCGGATAAATCAGAACCTTTCTGATATTCTCCCTAGTCTCCTCCCACGCTCCAAAATCAGACGGTTACAATTTGCAAGGGCATTATGCGCAATATTCTTGATAAACATCTTTTACCTTATGTCGTCATCATTCAATGCGATGACTTTTGGCTAATGCCCGTGTCCATGCCACAAGAACAGCGCCCCCCAGTACCTTGGATACCAATTAGCCGTAATGTCAAATCGAAGAACGTCGACCGAAGTCCACAAGCTTGTTTAACAAATCACTGTACTTTCATTAGACGGCGGTTTCGTCGAACCACGACCCATCAATGGTCAGTATTTGACAGCCAAATATAGTAAATAAACACTCCACATTTTGGACAAATACACAATACATTCATTAGACAAACATTACTGATTTTACGGTATTCCATCTTCCCTAAAAGTATTTCCCGAAAATTGTTTGACTTTTTTCCAATGTATGCCCATGGCGCAAGAACTGCGCCCTAGTACCTTGAGGATTGAGCCACTAGACTGGTCTATAGGACATCTGGAAGTAACATGAATGGGACCGAAGTCCGCAAGAAATCATCAAAGATGAACACTCTTAGAGACACATACACGTTTTGGTTAGGAAGCTTCCCGCGTTCGGGTTAAGCCACTGTATTGATAAATTCTTACATTAGCGGCAGAGATCAGTTTCTAATAACGGTTATAAATCAAGAAGCTACCACGCAACACCAGGAGTACCTCAAGGTGCGAATCTAGGTCTACTACTGTTCAATCTTTTTATTAACGACCTGGGAAACAATTTAAACTGA
This sequence comes from Apoderus coryli, assembly GCA_911728435.2. Lineage (NCBI taxonomy): Eukaryota > Metazoa > Arthropoda > Insecta > Coleoptera > Attelabidae > Apoderus > Apoderus coryli. The sequence continues at coordinate 425,289 of OU452213.1, read as the reverse complement.
AAGATTGATTTTTGCTGATGATCTGAAGATTTACTCCACTGTGGACTATAGTGACGACTGTGACGTTTTACAAAATAGTCTGAATTTGATCGGATTCACGGAAAGGTGCAAAGTAGAACGTTTCCTGACTGTTTTGTGCATAAACTCGAGAAGTCATCAATTATTTCATTGTGTATAGCTAGAACCAATGTTATGTTGAGGTCCCCATTGTCCACCATATCTCGCACGTTCAATGTGGTGTGCCAGAATTGTGATTCATTTCAGACACATTGAAACATATTTTGGCAGCCGCAGAACTTGTGCTTATATGTTTATTTCTTTATTTATATTTATATTAATTTAGTTTTGTTATGTAAAGTTATCAAGTTATTGTTTTGTGTTATATATATTTATATTCTTTGTATCATTGCTATGTAAATGGCAATTTTCTACGATAACCATTACCGGCATCTGCTCTTCATTGACAACCAAAATACAATAGGAACCTGTCGCTGCTCATACTCCCTAGCAGGTCGCTATAGTTGTTCGGGCGTCTTTAAGATCGCGAGTCTTACAAACGTTGTACTTTCACGAGACTGTCGTTTCGTCGAACCACGAAGAATATAGTAAATAAACACTCTACATTTTGCAGGTTTTAGACAAACATTACTGATTTTAAGGGACTCCATCTCCCCTAAAAGTATTTCTCGACAAACCTTCTTACCTAAATAATGTTTCTTGTTCTCCAACATGTTACTTACTAACGGGTAATTTTTTATCAACCTTCTTTTTGGCAACACTGTTTTGGCTGCTTAGCTGAATTTCATTATCAAAATTCATGCTCGGTTAAGAAAGTGTATGAGGCGGCTATTCGGACTAAATTTCGCCCCAAATTTACATTATTGGACATGTGCTTTTTTCAGCGTTCTCTTTGAAACAGTGTATCTCCAACAAAAATAGAGATAATGTCGTGATTACAAAAACAGAATGCTCAGAAAAGATCAGGGTTCAATCTGATTGCAGTTGACAATAGCTGCTATAGCCCAGTAAACACACATACGTTTATTTAACGTTTATCATTACAAAACACCTTTCCAAAAAAAAGGTACATTAAATACGTACATTTTACTTTTATATGTCGCGCTTTTTCACGTTACAGAACACGAATAACGAAACGTTAGTTAAATGGTTTAAAAAACGTGTATTGAACGTATTTATGTATATATATTCAACGGTCAAATCAAACGTTATTTAAACGGTTCTAAAATACGTTAATAATACGATTACACATTAAAGGTACATTAAATACGTACATTTTACTTTTATATGTCGCGCTTTTTCACGTTACAGAACACAAATAACGAAACGTTAGTTAAATGGTTTAAAAAACGTGTATTGAACGTATTTATGTATAAATATTCAACGGTGAAATCAAACGTTATTTAAACGGTTCTAAAATACGTTAATAACACGATTACACATTAAAGGTACATTAAATACGTACATTTTACTTTTATATGTCGCGCTTTTTCACGTTACAGAACACAAATAACGAAACGTTAGTTAAATGGTTTAAAAAACGTGTATTGAACGTATTTATGTATATATATTCAACGGTGAAATCAAACGTTATTTAAACGGTTCTAAAATACGTTAATAATACGATTACACATTAAAGGTACATTAAATACGTACATTTTACTTTTATATGTCGCGCTTTTTCACGTTACAGAACACGAATAACGAAACGTTAGGTAAATGGTTTAAAAAACGTGTATTGAACGTATTTATGTATATATATTCAACGGTGAAATCAAACGTTATTTAAACGGTTCTAAAATACGTTAATAACACGATTACACATTAAAGGTACATTAAATACGTACATTTTACTTTTATATGTCGCGCTTTTTCACGTTACAGAACACGAATAACGAAACGTTAGTTAAATGGTTTAAAAAACGTGTATTGAACGTATTTATGTATATATATTCAACGGTGAAATCAAACGTTATTTAAACGGTTCTAAAATACGTTAATAATACGATTACACATTAAAGGTACATTAAATACGTACATTTTACTTTTATATGTCGCGCTTTTTCACGTTACAGAACACGAATAACGAAACGTTAGTTAAATGGTTTAAAAAACGTGTATTGAACGTATTTATGTATATATATTCAACGGTGAAATCAAACGTTATTTAAACGGTTCTAAAATACGTTAATAATACGATTACACATTAAAGGTACATTAAATACGTACATTTTACTTTTATATGTCGCGCTTTTTCACGTTACAGAACACGAATAACGAAACGTTAGGTAAATGGTTTAAAAAACGTGTATTGAACGTATTTATGTATATATATTCAACGGTGAAATCAAACGTTATTTAAACGGTTCTAAAATACGTTAATAACACGATTACACATTAAAGGTACATTAAATACGTACATTTTACTTTTATATGTCGCGCTTTTTCACGTTACAGAACACGAATAACGAAACGTTAGTTAAATGGTTTAAAAAACGTGTATTAAACGTATTTATGTATATATATTCAACGATGAAATCAAACGTTATTTAAACGGTTCTAAAATACGTTAATAATACGATTACACACAACGACAAATGCATGTATTAGATATACATGCATTTATCGTTTTTTAAAAGCTAATAATTAACGTTTGTGTAATCGTATTAATTACGCATTTTAGTAACGTTTAAATAACGTTTGATTTCACGTTATTTAATGTTGCTTTTATATATTTTTGTAACGTGAAATATACGTTGATAAAATGTATGGAATAAATCAATAAAACTACCAGACGACGAAGACAGCAACGTTACTGTGAATGGCGCTACCGTGCGATGATTACAAATTTTTTTTTGCCCAAAATGGAAGAGAGACTTGTGCTGAACCGGGACCACACGCGAAACAATGGCTCAATTGAGAAGCGAGTTCGGTGAACCGTTTATTTTACGTTTGGGACCGGTCAATTGGCCGCCTAATTCGTGCGACTTAACACGGTTAGACTATTTTTTGTGGGGCTGTGTTAAGGCTCATGTCTATAGGGACAAGCCCGCAACACTGGAAGCCAATATTGAAGAGTTTATTCGTGAGATACCGGCCGATATGTTGAAGAGAGTATGCCAAAATTGGACCCAGCGTATGAACCATTTGAGTCAACATTTACATGATATGATCGACTCAAATAAAAATTTCATACATTTCTCTAAATTTTATGTGTTTTTTTAATCAATTAATTCATTAAAAGTACCTACAAATAAGAAGTTTCAAAATTAAAATACATCACAACGTTATGACCCAAAAATTGGTGTAAAATAACCACAAACATCAAAGATTTCACCGGCTATCGCATGATCTTCATCAGGTACTTCTTTATCTGAGATATTACTATGATAACAAAAACTTAATACTAGACTAATAGACAACAAGTAAACTCAACGAATATTTTTTAGTCAATTGTCAATAGCAAACAAAACACAAAGTACAAACGAAATAAGAATAAAAAAAAATAGATCTTTATGAAATTATAAGTTGTCCATAATACGATAACAAAAAAAAAATCAATAATAATAAGAAAAACTGGTTGGTCCTTTTCATTGCAATGTAAAGAATATTGCCAAGAGTGTCAGCCCTTTATAAATACCATAGTTTGTCAGCGAGCTCGGCAGCTGGTGCGACCTTCATATTCTGTCCAACTAACTGAGCCAGTTTATGTGCGTACTGACATGGTGCCGGCACTTTTATTGTACCCGGCCAATTGTAGTATAAATGGCACAATTTATAGCACAATCTTTGCACGTGGTCTGGTCTCAAGTTGCATGTGTCATGCAACGTTATATAATGTGTAGGATTCACAGTGCCTTGCCGCACATTTTGCGGAATTAAGTAGAAGTCGTGCAGGAACCGTCGTGTCACTGTATGATCCAGAATGGTACCCGGGCCTGGGTTCTCTGCCGCACCTGGGACAGAATTAACACAGAAATTTAGACACTACAAATACGAAGGACATGCAAATGTAACAGGATCGCACACTTAAAAATCCCTCTCTTCTTCTGCATAGCAAGTCAACAACAGGCGCTGAGGTATTGACATAAACGTCAAATAATAGCATTGACATAAACGTCAAATAATGACATATCCGTCACATTTGAACCATAGAAATATCATATAAGAGAGATAGAGTGCAATGTTAACCTCTTATTGTTCGCATAACCTATCTGTCGATGAGGTAACTTAAAATAAATACAGTGGGAAACTGAAAGAGTAATAATCACTTACCGCCTCGTCCCTGCATATTAAATATCCTCGTATTTATCCGTTTTTGTACAACAATAAAGCATATTTTCGTTTCTAATTTAAACTGATTCAATACACTTTCAAACTGCTCCACTTCATAACGCTTACAATGATCCAATTGTCCATCTCCAACACCGTCTCTGACAATTACCACTTTACTGGGATATGTTCCACGTTCATTTTTCGACGCCTCCAATGCTTTGGTGAATGCCATACGGTAAAAGTCGCCCAATTCTTTATCTTGAAACATCGACTGTAAGAAAATTTATTCTAAATCAGACCTCGATAAATAATTAACTACAATGACGACTCGTTAATTCGATTTGTGGTAGTCCGGACAGGCCTAAACCTAAGATTGTGTACTTCCTAATCTGAAAGTAAATTGTCACGCGGCTGTCGATTAGTCTCGAAAAGGACTGGGCTGCAGACTGGTAGCCTACAGACAATGAACTATTTCAGTAGGTTGAAAAGTCTGAAAATAGCCTTCTTTACACACCGTTCTTGACTATCCTTTTGTTTTGTGATACGATTGAAATAGAGCAAACAAAAACCAAACGATTGCCGCTATTGGGGAATGAGAAGCATCATCATTCGGTGTTTCCAATCAATACTCATTAGTAAAAGTTACAACTTTCAAAAAGCTCCTTCAGGACTGCGCTTCCCTTGATCATATCAGTGATGTGCATCAGTCTGTATAAAAGCAAACCGTCACGCGGCTGTCGACTAGTCTGGAAAAGGGTTGGAACCAGAAGGCTGCAGACTGGTAGCCTACAGATAGACAGTCTGAAAATAGCCTTCTTCACACACCGTTCTTGAATATACTTTTGTTTTGTGATACGATTGAAATAGAGCAAACAAAAACCAAACGATTGCCGCTATTGGGAAATGAGAAGCATCATCATTCGGTGTTTCCAATCAATACTCATTAGTAAAAGTTACAACTTTCGAAAAGCTCCTTCAGGACTGCGCTTCCCTTGATCATATCAGTGATGTGCATCAGTCTGTATAAAAGCAAACCGTCACGCGGCTGTCGGCTAGTCTGGAAAAGGGTTGGAACCAGAAGGCTGCAGACTGGTAGCCTACAGATAGACAGTCTGAAAATAGCCTTCTTTACACAACGTTCTTGAATATACTTTTGTTTTGTGATACGATTGAAATAGAGCAAACAAAAACAAAAGGATTGCCGCTATTGGGGAATGAGAAGCATCATCATTCGGTGTTTCCAATCAATACTCATTAGTAAAAGGTACAACTTTCGAAAAGCTCCGTCAGGACTGCGCTTCCCTTGATCATATCAGTGATGTGCATCAGTCTGTATAAAAGCAAACCGTCACGCGGCTGTCGACTAGTCTGGAAAAGGGTTGGAACCAGAAGGCTGCAGACTGGTAGCCTACAGATAGACAGTCTGAAAATAGCCTTCTTTACACAACGTTCTTGAATATACTTTTGTTTTGTGATACGATTGAAATAGAGCAAACAAAAACAAAACGATTGCCGCTATTGGGGAATGAGAAGCATCTTCATTCGGTGTTTCCAATCAATACTCATTAGTAAAAGGTACAACTTTCGAAAAGCTCCTTCAGGACTGCGCCTTCTTTGATCATATCAGTGATGTGCATCAGTCTGTATAAAAGCAAACCGTCACGCGGCTGTCGGCTAGTCTGGAAAAGGGTTGGAACCAGAAGGCTGCAGACTGGTAGCCTACAGATAGACAGTCTGAAAATAGCCTTCTTTACACAACGTTCTTGAATATACTTTTGTTTTGTGATACGATTGAAATAGAGCAAACAAAAACAAAACGATTGCCGCTATTGGGGAATGAGAAGCATCTTCATTCGGTGTTTCCAATCAATACTCGTTAGTAAAAGGTACAACTTTCGAAAAGCTCCTTCAAGACTGCGCTTCCCTTGATCATATCAGTGATGTGCATCAGTCTGTATAAAAGCAAACCGTCACGCGGCTGTCGACTAGTCTGGAAAAGGGTTGGAACCAGAAGGCTGCAGACTGGTAGCCTACAAATAGACAGTCTGAAAATAGCCTTCTTCACACACCGTTCTTGAATATACTTTTGTTTTGTGATACGATTGAAATAGAGCAAACAAAAACTAAACGATTGCCGCTATTGGGGAACGAGAAGCATCATCATTCGGTGTTTCCAATCAATACTCATTAGTAAAAGTTACAACTTTCGAAAAGCTCCTTCAGGACTGCGCTTCCCTTGATCATATCAGTGATGTGCATCAGTCTGTATAAAAGCAAACAGTCACGCGGCTGTCGACTAGTCTGGAAAAGGGTTGGAACCAGAAGGCTGCAGACTGGTAGCCTACAGATAGACAGTCTGAAAATAGCCCTCTTTACACACCGTTCTTGAATATCCTTTTGTTTTGTGATACGATTGAAATAGAGCAAACAAAAACCAAACGATTGCCGCTATTGGGAAATGAGAAGCATCATCATTCGGTGTTTCCAATCAATACTCATTAGTAAAAGGTACAACTTTCCAAAAGCTCCTTCAGGACTGCGCTTCCCTTGATCATATCAGTGATGTGCATCGGTCTGTATAAAAGCAAACCGTCACGCGACTGTCGACTAGTCTGGAAAAGGGTTGGAACCAGAAGGCTGCAGACTGGTAGCCTACAAATAGACAGTCTGAAAATAGCCTTCTTCACACACCGTTCTTGAATATACTTTTGTTTTGTGATACGATTGAAATAGAGCAAACAAAAGCCAAACGATTGCCGCTATTGGGGAATGAAAAGGATCATCATTCGGTGTTTCCAATCAATACTCATTAGTAAAAGGTACAACTTTCGAAAAGCTCCTTCAAGACTGCGCTTCCCTTGATCATATCAGTGATGTGCATCAGTCTGTATAAAAGCAAACCGTCACGCGGCTGTCGACTAGTCTGGAAAAGGGTTGGAACCAGAAGGCTGCAGACTGGTAGCCTACAAATAGACAGTCTGAAAATAGCCTTCTTCACACACCGTTCTTGAATATCCTTTTGTTTTGTGATACGATTGAAATAGAGCAAACAAAAACTAAACGATTGCCGCTATTGGGGAACGAGAAGCATCATCATTCGGTGTTTCCAATCAATACTCATTAGTAAAAGTTACAACTTTCGAAAAGCTCCTTCAGGACTGCGCTTCCCTTGATCATATCAGTGATGTGCATCAGTCTGTATAAAAGCAAACCGTCACGCGGCTGTCGACTAGTCTGGAAAAGGGTTGGAACCAGAAGGCTGCAGACTGGTAGCCTACAGATAGACAGTCTGAAAATAGCCTTCTTTACACAACGTTCTTGAATATACTTTTGTTTTGTGATACGATTGAAATAGAGCAAACAAAAACAAAACGATTGCCGCTATTGGGGAATGAGAAGCATCTTCATTCGGTGTTTCCAATCAATACTCATTAGTAAAAGGTACAACTTTCGAAAAGCTCCTTCAAGACTGCGCTTCCCTTGATCATATCAGTGATGTGCATCAGTCTGTATAAAAGCAAACCGTCACGCGGCTGTCGACTAGTCTGGAAAAGGGTTGGAACCAGAAGGCTGCAGACTGGTAGCCTACAAATAGACAGTCTGAAAATAGCCTTCTTCACACACCGTTCTTGAATATACTTTTGTTTTGTGATACGATTGAAATAGAGCAAACAAAAACTAAACGATTGCCGCTATTGGGGAACGAGAAGCATCATCATTCGGTGTTTCCAATCAATACTCATTAGTAAAAGTTACAACTTTCGAAAAGCTCCTTCAGGACTGCGCTTCCCTTGATCATATCAGTGATGTGCATCAGTCTGTATAAAAGCAAACCGTCACGCGGCTGTCGACTAGTCTGGAAAAGGGTTGGAACCAGAAGGCTGCAGACTGGTAGCCTACAGATAGACAGTCTGAAAATAGCCTTCTTCACACACCGTTCTTGAATATCCTTTTGTTTTGTGATACGATTGAAATAGAGCAAACAAAAACTAAACGATTGCCGCTATTGGGGAACGAGAAGCATCATCATTCGGTGTTTCCAATCAATACTCATTAGTAAAAGTTACAACTTTCGAAAAGCTCCTTCAGGACTGCGCTTCCCTTGATCATATCAGTGATGTGCATCAGTCTGTATAAAAGCAAACCGTCACGCGGCTGTCGACTAGTCTGGAAAAGGGTTGGAACCAGAAGGCTGCAGACTGGTAGCCTACAGATAGACAGTCTGAAAATAGCCTTCTTCACACACCGTTCTTGAATATCCTTTTGTTTTGTGATACGATTGAAATAGAGCAAACAAAAACTAAACGATTGCCGCTATTGGGGAACGAGAAGCATCATCATTCGGTGTTTCCAATCAATACTCATTAGTAAAAGGTACAACTTTCGAAAAGCTCCTTCAAGACTGCGCTTCCCTTGATCATATCAGTGATGTGCATCAGTCTGTATAAAAGCAAACCGTCACGCGGCTGTCGACTAGTCTGGAAAAGGGTTGGAACCAGAAGGCTGCAGACTGGTAGCCTACAAATAGACAGTCTGAAAATAGCCTTCTTCACACACCGTTCTTGAATATACTTTTGTTTTGTGATACGATTGAAATAGAGCAAACAAAAACTAAACGATTGCCGCTATTGGGGAACGAGAAGCATCATCATTCGGTGTTTCCAATCAATACTCATTAGTAAAAGTTACAACTTTCGAAAAGCTCCTTCAGGACTGCGCTTCCCTTGATCATATCAGTGATGTGCATCAGTCTGTATAAAAGCAAACAGTCACGCGGCTGTCGACTAGTCTGGAAAAGGGTTGGAACCAGAAGGCTGCAGACTGGTAGCCTACAGATAGACAGTCTGAAAATAGCCTTCTTTACACAACGTTCTTGAATATACTTTTGTTTTGTGATACGATTGAAATAGAGCAAACAAAAACAAAACGATTGCCGCTATTGGGGAATGAGAAGCATCATCATTCGGTGTTTCCAATCAATACTCATTAGTAAAAGGTACAACTTTCGAAAAGCTCCGTCAGGACTGCGCTTCCCTTGATCATATCAGTGATGTGCATCAGTCTGTATAAAAGCAAACCGTCACGCGGCTGTCGACTAGTCTGGAAAAGGGTTGGAACCAGAAGGCTGCAGACTGGTAGCCTACAGATAGACAGTCTGAAAATAGCCTTCTTTACACAACGTTCTTGAATATACTTTTGTTTTGTGATACGATTGAAATAGAGCAAACAAAAACAAAACGATTGCCGCTATTGGGGAATGAGAAGCATCTTCATTCGGTGTTTCCAATCAATACTCATTAGTAAAAGGTACAACTTTCGAAAAGCTCCTTCAGGACTGCGCCTTCTTTGATCATATCAGTGATGTGCATCAGTCTGTATAAAAGCAAACCGTCACGCGGCTGTCGGCTAGTCTGGAAAAGGGTTGGAACCAGAAGGCTGCAGACTGGTAGCCTACAGATAGACAGTCTGAAAATAGCCTTCTTTACACAACGTTCTTGAATATACTTTTGTTTTGTGATACGATTGAAATAGAGCAAACAAAAACAAAACGATTGCCGCTATTGGGGAATGAGAAGCATCTTCATTCGGTGTTTCCAATCAATACTCGTTAGTAAAAGGTACAACTTTCGAAAAGCTCCTTCAAGACTGCGCTTCCCTTGATCATATCAGTGATGTGCATCAGTCTGTATAAAAGCAAACAGTCACGCGGCTGTCGACTAGTCTGGAAAAGGGTTGGAACCAGAAGGCTGCAGACTGGTAGCCTACAGATAGACAGTCTGAAAATAGCCCTCTTTACACACCGTTCTTGAATATCCTTTTGTTTTGTGATACGATTGAAATAGAGCAAACAAAAACTAAACGATTGCCGCTATTGGGGAACGAGAAGCATCATCATTCGGTGTTTCCAATCAATACTCATTAGTAAAAGGTACAACTTTCGAAAAGCTCCTTCAAGACTGCGCTTCCCTTGATCATATCAGTGATGTGCATCAGTCTGTATAAAAGCAAACAGTCACGCGGCTGTCGACTAGTCTGGAAAAGGGTTGGAACCAGAAGGCTGCAGACTGGTAGCCTACAGATAGACAGTCTGAAAATAGCCCTCTTTACACACCGTTCTTGAATATACTTTTGTTTTGTGATACGATTGAAATAGAGCAAACAAAAACTAAACGATTGCCGCTATTGGGGAACGAGAAGCATCATCATTCGGTGTTTCCAATCAATACTCATTAGTAAAAGTTACAACTTTCGAAAAGCTCCTTCAGGACTGCGCTTCCCTTGATCATATCAGTGATGTGCATCAGTCTGTATAAAAGCAAACAGTCACGCGGCTGTCGACTAGTCTGGAAAAGGGTTGGAACCAGAAGGCTGCAGACTGGTAGCCTACAGATAGACAGTCTGAAAATAGCCCTCTTTACACACCGTTCTTGAATATCCTTTTGTTTTGTGATACGATTGAAATAGAGCAAACAAAAACCAAACGATTGCCGCTATTGGGAAATGAGAAGCATCATCATTCGGTGTTTCCAATCAATACTCATTAGTAAAAGGTACAACTTTCCAAAAGCTCCTTCAGGACTGCGCTTCCCTTGATCATATCAGTGATGTGCATCGGTCTGTATAAAAGCAAACCGTCACGCGACTGTCGACTAGTCTGGAAAAGGGTTGGAACCAGAAGGCTGCAGACTGGTAGCCTACAAATAGACAGTCTGAAAATAGCCTTCTTCACACACCGTTCTTGAATATACTTTTGTTTTGTGATACGATTGAAATAGAGCAAACAAAAGCCAAACGATTGCCGCTATTGGGGAATGAAAAGGATCATCATTCGGTGTTTCCAATCAATACTCATTAGTAAAAGGTACAACTTTCGAAAAGCTCCTTCAAGACTGCGCTTCCCTTGATCATATCAGTGATGTGCATCAGTCTGTATAAAAGCAAACCGTCACGCGGCTGTCGACTAGTCTGGAAAAGGGTTGGAACCAGAAGGCTGCAGACTGGTAGCCTACAAATAGACAGTCTGAAAATAGCCTTCTTCACACACCGTTCTTGAATATCCTTTTGTTTTGTGATACGATTGAAATAGAGCAAACAAAAACTAAACGATTGCCGCTATTGGGGAACGAGAAGCATCATCATTCGGTGTTTCCAATCAATACTCATTAGTAAAAGTTACAACTTTCGAAAAGCTCCTTCAGGACTGCGCTTCCCTTGATCATATCAGTGATGTGCATCAGTCTGTATAAAAGCAAACCGTCACGCGGCTGTCGACTAGTCTGGAAAAGGGTTGGAACCAGAAGGCTGCAGACTGGTAGCCTACAGATAGACAGTCTGAAAATAGCCTTCTTTACACAACGTTCTTGAATATACTTTTGTTTTGTGATACGATTGAAATAGAGCAAACAAAAACAAAACGATTGCCGCTATTGGGGAATGAGAAGCATCTTCATTCGGTGTTTCCAATCAATACTCATTAGTAAAAGGTACAACTTTCGAAAAGCTCCTTCAAGACTGCGCTTCCCTTGATCATATCAGTGATGTGCATCAGTCTGTATAAAAGCAAACCGTCACGCGGCTGTCGACTAGTCTGGAAAAGGGTTGGAACCAGAAGGCTGCAGACTGGTAGCCTACAAATAGACAGTCTGAAAATAGCCTTCTTCACACACCGTTCTTGAATATACTTTTGTTTTGTGATACGATTGAAATAGAGCAAACAAAAACTAAACGATTGCCGCTATTGGGGAACGAGAAGCATCATCATTCGGTGTTTCCAATCAATACTCATTAGTAAAAGTTACAACTTTCGAAAAGCTCCTTCAGGACTGCGCTTCCCTTGATCATATCAGTGATGTGCATCAGTCTGTATAAAAGCAAACCGTCACGCGGCTGTCGACTAGTCTGGAAAAGGGTTGGAACCAGAAGGCTGCAGACTGGTAGCCTACAGATAGACAGTCTGAAAATAGCCTTCTTCACACACCGTTCTTGAATATCCTTTTGTTTTGTGATACGATTGAAATAGAGCAAACAAAAACTAAACGATTGCCGCTATTGGGGAACGAGAAGCATCATCATTCGGTGTTTCCAATCAATACTCATTAGTAAAAGTTACAACTTTCGAAAAGCTCCTTCAGGACTGCGCTTCCCTTGATCATATCAGTGATGTGCATCAGTCTGTATAAAAGCAAACCGTCACGCGGCTGTCGACTAGTCTGGAAAAGGGTTGGAACCAGAAGGCTGCAGACTGGTAGCCTACAGATAGACAGTCTGAAAATAGCCTTCTTCACACACCGTTCTTGAATATCCTTTTGTTTTGTGATACGATTGAAATAGAGCAAACAAAAACTAAACGATTGCCGCTATTGGGGAACGAGAAGCATCATCATTCGGTGTTTCCAATCAATACTCATTAGTAAAAGGTACAACTTTCGAAAAGCTCCTTCAAGACTGCGCTTCCCTTGATCATATCAGTGATGTGCATCAGTCTGTATAAAAGCAAACCGTCACGCGGCTGTCGACTAGTCTGGAAAAGGGTTGGAACCAGAAGGCTGCAGACTGGTAGCCTACAAATAGACAGTCTGAAAATAGCCTTCTTCACACACCGTTCTTGAATATACTTTTGTTTTGTGATACGATTGAAATAGAGCAAACAAAAACTAAACGATTGCCGCTATTGGGGAACGAGAAGCATCATCATTCGGTGTTTCCAATCAATACTCATTAGTAAAAGTTACAACTTTCGAAAAGCTCCTTCAGGACTGCGCTTCCCTTGATCATATCAGTGATGTGCATCAGTCTGTATAAAAGCAAACAGTCACGCGGCTGTCGACTAGTCTGGAAAAGGGTTGGAACCAGAAGGCTGCAGACTGGTAGCCTACAGATAGACAGTCTGAAAATAGCCTTCTTTACACAACGTTCTTGAATATACTTTTGTTTTGTGATACGATTGAAATAGAGCAAACAAAAACAAAACGATTGCCGCTATTGGGGAATGAGAAGCATCATCATTCGGTGTTTCCAATCAATACTCATTAGTAAAAGGTACAACTTTCGAAAAGCTCCGTCAGGACTGCGCTTCCCTTGATCATATCAGTGATGTGCATCAGTCTGTATAAAAGCAAACCGTCACGCGGCTGTCGACTAGTCTGGAAAAGGGTTGGAACCAGAAGGCTGCAGACTGGTAGCCTACAGATAGACAGTTTGTTCCGTGATACTTACCACATTACAACAAACACAGTTTTATGCTATTCAGGGTTGTTAAACCTAAATCTCCCCATATACTCAGTAGTTTAAAGTTAGTATTCAACTTACCTGTGAATACCATCGTGTCACTGAATCATTCAAACTGCACACCAATGCAGAAACAGAATGGGAAGGTCCTCCATGGTAAGTATCAATACCGCATATCATCCAACCCTGGAATGGAATTTTAACGGCCCATAGACTTCCACCCAGTTTGGCATTTATTTGCAAGGCAATTTTCAACACTATGGACCGTAACTTTGTCGGATTCGAGAGGGTACGTGAATGAATCACTTGTGATCCAACTGCCATTTGTGAGCACGTGATTTTTTTGATTACAGCATAACGGTCAGCACGCAGTGAGGGACAAACAAATACGGCAACCTGCAAAAAAAATGTGTTTTTAGGAGGTGTGCTGGTCGCCTTTTCAAGTTCCTTGATTGAGTGTCCGAAAGTTTTGTGTTGCAGGCCTGCATCTATACTCAGTGCTATCTCAAACCTCTTCGAAAATCTGGTTGGACAGCTGCACTGGGTCCTTTAACAATCGACGAACAATTCGGTTTTCGAGCTGGAAGATCCACTGAGCTCAATCTGTTAGAGTTTACGGGCTTTGTAGGTCGGTTACCAGGTTCATACACTCATGTCTCTAGGGCGATCGCGTTAGCCACCAGGTTCTCACACCTGTGCTGCGTTGGTTGGACAGTTAGAGTGAACGAGTTTCATTCTAGGCCTGTAGTGGTTCCTTCTGGAGTTCCGCAGGGATTCCATTGTTGTTTAACCTATTTATTAATGACATACAGGATTGTTTCGTGCTCAGTGAACTCAACCTGTTTGCGATGACCTGAAGTGTTAATGAAGGCACTCGGATTTAGTGCTACCCTTATTCGATTCTTGCGGGACGTAGCTAGGGATTTCATAGCTATAAGTTGAAAACTTACTTGTACATTTGGTGTAATATTCTCCTTACAAATTCTCACATACGTATCGGTACGATCATCAGGTAATCGCACCATGCTTGGTCTTGATATGGTTATACCCATACCAGCGCTAAGTTTATCCATCATTTCAACGAAATTAGTTGCATTACGCTGGTCTTGACCCGTATGGAATACTATCCAATTGTGGATATCAACCGGGCAAATAACCTTATTGTCCATCAACTTTCCATTCCAATCAGCCGAGTAGCCCGCCGATACCATTTTTTGATCTAAATGCAGACAAATATATAAATTGATCAATCAACATAAATAAGAATGTAATACAATATTAATGTCACAGAACCCCCTAGCTACCCTAGTATTGTACCATGCTCTGGTCAGTTTGGAGTCCATCTTATAAATGTCACATCGATAGGATTGAAAGAGACAAGTTTTTGAGGTTAGTCAACTTGAAGTTGAGGACTATATCTACGATTACGACTCACTGTGTGACGCTTCAAATGAGAATCTTGGTTGATCTAATCTGATATTTGAGGTAACCTTTCACATTCCCTATCGACGGGTCAGAGCTTTCTTGTACCATTTAACCGACGGAATTGCGAGTCTCATGGATTTATTCCAAGAGTCTTAAGATTGGCCAAGCATTGTCTGAATGTTGAACCAGACCTAGACTTTTTCTCGCCTTGCGGTGACTTTATTAATGACTTGCGACGATGACATGTCCGTAAATAAATAAATAATTAATTGCACAACATTCTACATATGCAGAGGACAGAAATAATTGTACAAATCAGTAAATAATCTTAAGGTATGATCAAAATTGCGATGAATATTAAGGCTCTAAAAAGAGGAGCTTCCGAATTAATGCGGGATACTCTAAATAAACTTGGCGTTCACGAATGTAAGAGAAAACTATTGCCTCTTACCTCCAAATTGAATCATTTCTGTATCTAATTGTCTGGCATTTATGTCAATATTAGCCCCAGCAATAGTAAGTCCCCAATCCTTCAATATCTGTTGAGCTTTCTCATTCTTCTTCACGTTATCTAAATAGTTCTTTAATGCGTTCATCCTTTGGCTGGGGGTAACTCTAGTAAATTGCGCCACATCCTTCATCACCTAAAAATAATTTTATCATACAATACAAACCCATTTAAAGCTGGTGATCTAGCGAGACACTTTGGCACTGTTCAGACAATGATAATAGGAAGGGCTATTTGCATTAAGGATAGTTTCTTAGGTCTTGACTGATAGCGTCCTATACCAAACAAAACCAATAAAATTGAAACCTGTTCTAGGCCTGATAGGGTTGTGAAATTTACGCAGGACAATTATATTATGAAGACCTATCTGCATGCCAAACGACATGCCTGGTGTGGGTTTTCAAGGCTACTTTCTTAGTTCTTGAATGATAGCTCGGCTAATCCACCTACCAGGAAAGGTTTCATCCAAATACTGACGAGCATCAAGGGTAAAGGAGGATCACTATCTTCTAGAATATGTTTCAATGCGGCATCGTTACTGTCTTCTAACAATAATTGCAAGTAAGATTTCCTACTAGAGAAATAGGACCAACAACACAGTCGTCACAACTTCTAGCACAGACGTTTAGCTTCTGAGGATGTTGAGTATTAACCTCATGAAATAAATGTGGGTCTTCATCAGACCAATACCGATTGAATAACCGTCCCGTTCACTGTTACCATCCTCAGAACAGAATTAAAAGTCGGTAATGTCTTTCTTGGGTCGAAACGAATCGTCAAATTTAAGGAAAACCAAAAGGTTTGTCAAGACCTCTCTAAAATTCTGGGATGACTCTTGCGCATCACAAAGGAAATCGAGGTGTCCAAGAATGTTCCCCAAAATTTATATTGCATCGGGCCAGTCTAAAGTAAAACTACAAGAGAAAACGACAAAAAAATGATTACCTTAAAGTCAGTTCGCATGGCATCCGTCAATCCAGTCAAAAAACACAACTCTGGTATTAAGCACACCATTCTGTCTTGTTTTTCACCATTTACTTTAATTGTCGTCCTATTGATCAGCAGTGGTTGATTTTCATCAACTAACGTTAAATTATACTGCTGCTTGTAATAATGTATGAAGTTGATTTCACTACCATCGCGTGTTGAGAATGTGTCCTTCGGCGACATATCCCATGCAATGTCGTCCACAATATACGTTCTATTGTTGTATCGAGTGAGAACACAGGAACCTAACATAGTAAGGATAAAAATAAACATAATAACGTCATCTTAAACATTAGGACAAAATCGTATTGATCATCAATCTTAACCCATTGGGAGAAAAGAGTCTCGACCTATAAAACAACAAAACAATGCTGTCATTGGTCATATCACATAGTTCAAATAAACGCTGGCAACTATGTTTATATGAAGAGCGATGGCCGGCAGTCAATTGGTCGTACCTCGTTGTATATTGGAGATATTATGCTGTAGTGGTGTTGTTGTTTTTTATGGAGAAAAATAATTACATCACTGTTATTAAGTACGATTAAGTGCGAAAAAGTAAACTCACCAACAAGGTTACTGGTAGCCTTCTCCTTAAACACTCTGGGGTCCATAGCACGCAATTCTACAAGCATTTCATATGCATTCTGTGTACGTAAAACCCGATGTTGCGTATCAAGACACAACATTAAACCACCTTCTAAATCATCCACGGATACAGCAAACCCTGGATAGACCTAGTAATAATTCGTTCAATTAATTATTGTACATTGAAGTTTCATCGAATCTTCATAGCTTACCTCCAATTTATGTTGAGGTATCATATGCCTGTGATCAGGATTAAAGTAATTCCGTCCCATTGGTACGAACATCAAATGGTGCATGATCCGTTTGAAAAGCACATTGTACAGATGCAGACATTCTCGGTCACCTAAACTCTTCTTTTTCTTGTAAGTAATAGTTACCATAACCTCTTCTTCTGTATTTGGAATGGTACTGGTAAACACCTATAATAATCACAGTACAATTTAGAAACATGAGAAGTTTGTATTATTAAGTATCACTTACTTTCTGTGTGTCAGTAATTTTCTTTGACAGATAAAGACAATGTCCGCCATCAAACACCTTTGCAATCTCCAATTCACGCATTTTACTGTTGATGACACGCAACCGAGAGCTTTTTGCGTCTATATCCGGTTCGAATTTAACTTCGTATTCAAAAACACCTCTACCTTCTTCAACAGCCAACTTAATGTAGTTTGCTGCTATTTTTAAATGTTTGCCGGACTCGCCTATTGCAATAAATCAGAAAGCAATTAATAAACTCCCGTTTTAAATTAGGACTTCACCAGCTGAGTTCATGAAACAGATTAATCACAATTAAATTAGGACTAACCAATTTCAAAATTAACAAGTACAGGTAAATTAGCTTTGCCTTCTCCACTTGGAATGTGCAGCTTCGAAGAATGACCAAGCTCGTTCTTCTAACTTTTAACCCGGAGTAACAGGATGCATCATTTGATTATTTTTGGTATTTTCTTTTAGTTTTAAGTTATTGCTGTTAGTGGAACTGTTTGTTGGACAATAAATGCTTTTATTATTATCATTCTGGCTTTTCTTTAATTGTAACTTCTTCCTCTACAAACTGCTCAATCAAAACTGTTTTCTACCCCTCTTCCGAACTTCTCCGTTGTGGGCAATTATTATTAAACACAGTTTAAACCTAATTTTTTTAATCCCAATTTGAAATTGATTAGTCCCAATTTACATATTGTAATTGTGCAATTATTTGTTTTAGTTCATATGAACTACTTACTGACCTCTATACAAAACAGGTTCGCTGTCTGCAGCGCTAATACTAGTTTTCTCCAATGCGCTGGAAATTTCTTTAACTGTTGCGGATGAAATACTAGGCTTTGATGTACTAGCAGTGGGTGCTACGCGGGGGCTCGGTGTTGGAACTGATTGTGATTGTGGACTATCGCCTTGTTCACCCACTTTACGTTGTTGTAGAAGCCTTTGTAGCAAGGCAGCTCTGCCTTTTGGTTGTGCTGGTTCATTTTTTGGGGGTTCCTGTGCACCAACAGACATTTCGTCCAATTTTTTCTTTAATGCTAGTGCCAGAGCTGCACCTCGGCCTCTTGGTGCTGGAGCAGAGTCTCCCATTATTATTGCGATAAATAAACTACTAACACAGATAAAAAAAAAGGGAAGTCAGGTAGGTACTATCTGCAATTCAAAAATAAACCGAAGTATAATAGGCAGCCTGTAGAAGCAAACAAGTATGTTTCAATACATTTCGTGCACGCAACAAACCACAACCACAGAAGAATAAATATTATACCGAACCACAAAACATCGAACAACCTCAATCCTCACTTAGCGAATAATGCAAAATTATTGACATAATAGAGTTGGGCAACATTTCACGAACTGTGATTTTTCACTGATAAATATCAGTGAAAAAACGTATAGCACGTTATCGCATGATGTGTATTTTGCACACTTTGCATAAAAGCTTAATATTTGCTGATCCTCAGCGTCATTTGTTCTGTTTAGTGACCTAAAACGATCGTTTAAAAATCACTTGTATTGAAAAATCAGAGTAATAGAATATTTCACACTATTATTGAAAAAACACTGGATTGCACAGCTCTACATTCTACATAAAACCAGAGACTTCCTATGCCAGAGATATATATCTCTGGTTTACTCAGTCACCGCTAGGGGGACACCATATTATTATATTCAATGAATCCGAATATTTAAACTTCCGAATCGTTTCGAATACTAAAATATTTGGATACTGAGTCCCGAGGTGTACACTTACTTAATAACTTTTAATTGAATCACTAATAGATGATTCGTTTATTAATTAGACTGTTCGTAACATTCAACGAACACAATAACATCATCGATATGTAATAAACAGTTTATTATAAAACACTGATCTCGCTCCTATTTTAATGTCTGTTTAATAGATATCAATTATTAGCAGAAAAAACTGGAATTATGTTCAGAACTAATGAAAATGTATGAGGAATATCAAAAATATACTTTTGTACGAAGAGAACCAAACTGTAGCAACACTGATCTCGGTCCTATTTCATTGTCCTCATAACCTCAAAAAATGATATCTAAGCTTTCTTTCCACAAGAGTCCATAACCTCAAATCTGTGACAAAGTTGCCTCCAATTATAACTAAAATATTTCTTATTCGTCTATTGGAAGGCCTGACAAAAAGAGAACAATACATATTTGTTATCCTTATTCAGAGTCAGAGTGAGGGTGAAATGCAATAAAGATGATATAACCCCTACCCTGTTGACACTCTATCGGTCCTATTACAACCTGAGTTGCCGTTTGATTCCGTTTTTCCCGTTAGCCGGGAAATTTTTAATCTTATGGAAAAAATGGTGCAAAACTGATACATTCGGCCCTAATGTAAGTAGGGATTTTTTAAATTTTAAAATTGTTGTAAAATAGATACCTACTTCGAGAAATCATCGAATGAAACCATCTTTAATATAAATAAGTTGTTTAAATTTATTTACAATGCGTCTAAAACAATTATAACTTAAATTATAATTTCTGTATCGCCCAATTCTTCATCTGACGGCAATTCAATTGTAGCTGGATCAATAAAATTGGGATCAATAGGTAGTAATCCAGCTTTTTCCCGTCTACGTAGTTCTAAAAATCCTTCACGTGTAGCCCAGTCCCTTAGGCCATAATCTGGTACATACGCGAGATAAAAACCTAAAACGATGAACTTTAAAACATTACAATCAAGTACTGTTAACGAAGCCCTTACCTACTCCCACCATGCACACTGTTATTGCTACAAAAGAAATTGAATGTAATGCGTTACGATCGTCTGTTTTAGAATACTGTTCAAAACCGTAGCTCATCCAACTTTTATGCTCTGTTTTTGTTGTAGTAGCAGTAGTAGCCTCTGCAGTTATTGTATCGTTATTTTTTTTGGATGTTGATACGAACCTTCTGAATAATGGTACCAACGATTTTTGAGATACCAATCGTTTCCCAATGATAATTCCAGCCATATTTCACTTCTTCAGCTTTGAATACCGTTTTTTTAATGGATATATTGGGAAACTTTATTATGCAGTTTTAGGTTATGCTCTAGTTATATCATCTTTACGTTCTTCAAAATAATTAGTTTTATCTTTTATCCATTTGAGCACAAAACGTCAGGTGGTAGATTTATTTGAGTCAGTTCATTCAGTTGCACGTTTCATTTAACAAACTCAGTTTTTAACTTTATATCAATAAATATTTAGTTTAGGAAAACATCGATAACGGCTGATAAGTTTTTTCATTTTACCTCATACGACATGAGTTAACTAACATGAGAATATTCGTCATATTTGGGTTAACTTGTAAATGTAAGGAACATTTGGAGTTTAGTCAATAAAATTTGCGCCACTTAAGACATCTGATATTTACCAAAAGGAAATTGATATTTGGGCTAAAGTGAGGCTAACTTCAAACATCTGATATTTAGCAAAAACAAAAATTGATTGTTGTCACTTGTCAGGACCGTCATGTCAAATGTCAATATTATATTATAAGAACTGTGAACACAACAACAAACAACATAGATTAGTGATAGTGCACATTGTGTTATGTGTTTTGTGGAATAGTGAGAAATTGAATTTAGTAAATTGTAGTGTTCTGTTTTCGTTCTAAGTTTCTTTTGATCAATTTAAAAAAACAAGCATTTAAAAATGGCATTGGTAATGCAACGAAAAGTTAACGTACGTTTGCCACCCGAAATAAATAGAATACTCTATGTCCGCAACCTACCATACAAAATTAGCGCTGAAGAAATGTATGATATATTCGGAAAATACGGTGCTATACGCCAGATTCGAGTGGGAAATACACCAGAGACACGTGGTACTGCTTTCGTAGTTTTTGAGGATATCTTCGATGCGAAGAATGCGTGTGATCATTTATCTGGGTTCAATGTGTGCAACAGATATTTGGTTGTGTTGTATTATCAGGCAAATAAGGCGTTTAAAAAGACTGATATTGAGAAAAAACAGGAGGAGATAGACAAGATGAAATCGAAATACGGCATTAATACCTAAATTCTATAGTTTTAAGTTTGTAAGGTAATTAAATATAAGTAATATATAATAAGTTATATAGTATATATAAGTTATTTTAACATACATAATATAATAGTTGTAATATGTACGAATAAAATGGTTTTTACATTTAATATCAATAGGTACTTGTAATATAATTAATTAATGTATTATAGAACTATAAAAAGCTTTGAATTTTTATTGAACACAAATATAGATCAAAAGACATAGGTCGCGTTCATCTACCAGAGCGATCATCAGTTTTCTGCTGAACGTGAGTTTTGTTAACCAAGTGCTTTGCTAGCGGTCGCCATTTTTTCCATCAGATAGCGATGGAATCTGTCAATATTGTCATGGCGTTAAATGTATAAAATAAACAAATCTATGCAATAAATAAACAATTTTCGGGTATTCTCTGTGGTCATAAATAGACTAGACGTTAATTTTAGTTTGTGATGACTAAAATTGATATAAAATACATTAATTAGGTTATGTTATGCTCTTGACCTCTTGTTGCATCATGCCCAAAAAGCGCGTTCAGCTGAACTTGAACTGCGAAATGATGGAGCGGTCTAAAAATTGCTACCTGTTCAACTTTGTTGGTTGAGATGCAGGCGACCATAGCACCGAATAATAACTATAGATACCATAGTCTATAATTATTCTAATATCATTATTCTTATAGCCGATAACTAGTTAATGTTGGAACAAATTTATGAAATCGCAGCCCAACAAGGTAATCGAAAATATTAATGAGTGGGGGATCTTGACTTTTGACATTCGTGATTGCAAATTATCACTACGCTTTTTCGTTATACAAACAGATAGATCAGCTGCTCACCTCATTTGCAATAATTAGCATTGACTATAAAGCATTTTGAGGTTAAATTACTCACATGACTGTCAATTTGTAAAAAGAACATTGCTGATATTTGGTGTTCCAGTATAACGTGACATAAAAGCATAGCTAACATACACACAATGTTAGCTGTGATAAAAGTTTGATTATATGAATGATTTACATTTTATATTCAAATAACGTTTACCGTTCTTAAAAAAAACAAGTGAGGTGAGTATTAGATGATCATAGTACCTTAGACCAACTGATGTTAGTTTGTAGAAAGATAACGCCTAATAAATGACATAATAGTAATATGTCATAAATATGTCAATTGTGAATTTTTTATACCGCGTTTTTCGAGTCATCCCTGTCACAGTAAACTCACATCAGTTGAGCCAATGTATGGAAATTTTACTTCACTTGTATTGAAGGCGCATAGTTATTGCGCCTTGACTTGTATTAACTTAACATAATGAACGGAATGTTTGACAAGGCTCTTTCCTTGTCAAAGAACGTAATAGTGAATTGAAATTGAATTATGTAGAACATTTGTCAAAGTGTAAAACGAAAATGCAAGAAAGTGAGTGTATTAAAATATATGATTTTTGGTGTAAATGGAAAGAAAAAAAACAAACAGCCAAAATTTGAAATTACGTAAACTGTAAACAAATATACATACAACAGGTTAGATTGGACTTTTCCGTTTATTGGTATATTTTAAATAAAAATTAACTATTTGTGTTTATAACAAAACGACAATATGTTATAACTTTCAGTACTTTTTACAGTGCTTTTCTTCAGTTGCATGACAAGAACATTATAGAGTTAAGTTAAATTTGTTGATAACATGTTTAAACCTGGCTCAATACGCAAAGTCGTTGTCAAGAATTTTGTTACTTATACGTATGCGGAACTCATACCTGGACCAAAGTTAAATCTAATTTTGGGTAAGTTTACGCACTTTACATCAATGTTGACTACTTCCTAGGAGAAGAAATTGAATTGCTTCTGATACTATTCACTAACAGTTGTGACTCGTTTGTATAAATATAAACATAGCCTGATAATGTAAGTAATCAATTTATTTCAGGTCCCAATGGTACAGGTAAATCTACTATGGTAGCCGCCATAATTCTCGGTCTAGGCGGTAATCCCAAAGTCGTTGGCCGGGGTTCAAAGTTGGCTGAATACATAAAGCATAGCTTTGACTTTGCGATAATCACTGTGTATTTGGAGAACGATCGCACGAATTCAGTGATTAAAATTACAAGAGAATTTGATCTTGGAGGAAATACTAGCTGGCATTTAAATGATAAATCATGTAATTTAGCACAAATTAAGGAAGTGATTAAGAAATTCAATATTCAAGTAAGTTTCTTTACACTACAACGTTATAAAACTACCGATAACTCAAATTTTAGGTCGACAATTTGTGCCAATTTCTTCCTCAAGACAGAGTTCAAGATTTCGCCAAACTAAACAAACAAGAATTGCTGAAACAAACGGTGATAGCACTATGTCGCGATGACCTAATCGAAAAACAACAAAAACTAATTGAAACTCAAGGGAATCATTTAGATCTAGTGAAGAATTTCAATAGTGAAACGTCGAATTTACATTCGTCGATTGATGCCAATGCCAGACTCGAAGGTCGCGTGAAGAATTTCCAGAAGCAGTTGAAATTCAAGGAGGCAATTAAGGATATCGAAAGGAAAATTGAATGGATCAGCTATGAGGATATGCGTTCGGATTTGGCTGAATTAAAGCGTGACAAAGATAACGCAAAAGGGGTATAATAAAAGGTCTGGTAAGTTTGAACTGTTTCCATTTACGATACATGGTTTTTCAGCTTCTTGAAGGTCACAAAACGAAATTGCAACCGATTCAAGATAAAATCAACCACAAGAAGAAACAACTGAACACACTTCAGCAAGAGAACACCAAAGTGTCGCAGAAGATACGCGATTGTGAGACTACAGTTAAGAGTTTGAAAGAACGTATTAGTGGTGTGAAAGGTAATATTGAAACTGTGACTCAAAATTGTGATGAACAGTTAGCAGAAATAGCCCAATGGGATCAAGAAATTGACAATACACTGAAAAAACTGGATGAAATGCGTAACATGTATACGCAAGCACAAATCAAAAACAAAGAAGGTAATAGTTGTGGTCTGTTAATGCCTATTTCACATTGGTTTCACATGTTATTCTTTAATTCAGTTGAGAAAGAGAAGCAAATTATAACGAATGAAATAGTGAACTGCAACAGTCAATTGGAGCCACTGCGAACGAAAAAAGATAAATTAGATGAGGCTTTAGATGCTGTTAGAAGCGAATTGCGGGCATTGCGTTTTGAAATTACGCGTATTGAAAATGTGAAGAGCCAGCGATTTGAGAAACTATGCAGGTAAAAAATCACTAACTTTCTGCTTCGGTTGCCCATTACAATTAATTAATAACAATTTACCTGATCCAGCTCGAAGGACCACTTATGTAGGGGATTAAAAGGTCCCTTATCTACATAGGAGCGCTGATATCCATTCATCACGTTGTAAAAGATCTGTATTTCCGTTACTGGCTATTTTATTTATATCTCAGTATCAATAAATAATGTTTACAATATAAACAAACAGCAGAGAACTATATAAACTTTAACATTGAGCTGAATATTAAAAATGAAAGAAAAAGAGAGAAATTTGAATTATATTCCCATAATTTTGATAATATTCAGCTCAATGTTAAAGTTTATATAGTTCTCTTATATTGTCAACATTGTTTGTTGATACTGAGATATAAATAAAATAACCAGGTAACGGAAATACCGTTCTTTTACAAAGTGATAGCCAGTCAACTCCGAAATGGATATCAGCGCTCCTACGTAGTTGATAAGGGACCATTTAATCCCCTACATAAGTGGTCCTTCGAGCCGAATCAAGTAAATTATTATTAATTAATAGAAACATCTCGAGAATTTAAAAATTCGTGTTGTAATGGACCCCGGCCGAGCCTGACATGTACAAATCTGAAAAACCGGTGCTAACAAGTAAATGTCAGAGTCAACACTGCAGAGGTCAGAGGTGGGGTCTCACGAGTGTCGTATATAACAATTTTAATGTCCATACATTACTAAAATCCGCAGAGCAGCCAAACTCCAGAAGCTGCAATGCCCGCGACCTGGAAATCCTTAGCTAAAGTTCTGTTTTCCAGAACGGATTGACCTATGAAAGAATCATGGAGAGACGCACCTCTAGATCGTTGAAATTAAGACATAAACACCTTATCATCATCATTATCAATCAGCCCTTTCCATCCACAGCTGAATATAGGCCTCCCCCATTTCTGCCCACTGTTTTCTATTTTGAGCGCTCTGCATCCAGTTTGTGGTTATTCTTTTGATATCGTCCGTCCATCGCGTGGGAGGTCTTCCCCTATTTCTCTTGTCAGCCCTCGGTCTCCACTCGAGCAACCTTTTTATCTCCAGCATTCTCAAGCTTAAAGATAAGAACCCGACGGTTAACGCGATCAAATGCCTTAGAGAAATCAGTGTATGTTGTATCAACCTGGTAAGCGGCCTGCTAAGCCCGAGAGAAGTAATCCGTAAACTCTTAACAGATTGAGCTTAGTGGATTTCCGAGCTCGAAAACAGAGCTTCGGGATAGCACTGGCCTGTAGTTCGTGGGTATGATTTCCACTATCAGATCATCTTTAGTTAGATATGAGTAGACGAAAGATCATGGGATTACGTGGCCTGTAATCTCTAGGAATCACTACATAATGGATATTTATCAATCTGCCATTCGCAGTTTGGGGTTTGCATTGAGAGTAAGATCAGCAACTCGAGTTTACTTTAGCTATTTTGGAATTGACTTGCAGTTTCTAGTAAGAATCCTCGATTTGCTCATTCGTGAACAACCAATTATCGTCTTTCCATGAAGCTTGTCTTTACAGGCTTCTTTTTGATTAAACAGCAGAATTTAAGTACATCTTTTGCAATTGTCTCAACCGGTTATGAAGTGGACGAGTGACCCAGTGTTCTCGACATTTTTGGAAACGTTTAAACCAAGTAAGATTCAGTAGTGCGTTTTCATAGTTCTTACAAAACAACAGCTCAAACAGACGAAGGTGATCGTCCAGATTGATTTAGTTACAAACTCGGGATGCTCAGTTTAATCACTTTAACTCAGCTAAAGTTGTAAAAACGAAGCAGCTATGGCTATTTTGCTGAAAATATGTTTCTGTCTTTCCCTAGGTTAAACGGGGACGCTCATAAAGCAGTTACATGGTTGCGCAACAATAAGAATCTATTCTCCGATGAAATATTTGAGCCAATGTTGTTGGAGATTAACATTTTAGATGTCAATAAAGCTAAATATGTGGAGAGTTGTATACCGATGCGGGAAAAGGTAGCTTTCACATGTGTGAACAAAAATGATATGAATAAATTGATCCAGCATTTGCGGGTTGAGCAGAAGTTGTCTGTGAATGTGTTGCATGCAGGTAAGAGCAATAGGGGTAATGTTTTAGATCAACCGAAATACCTTCGACTTGGAAATGTGTGCCAACCTTGTAACATCAGTTCAGCTGTGCTCAGGGTATGTGTCATACATTCACGCATCACAACTCAGGTAAACCTGGCCAGGGCGCAGACCTTAACAGATTTTAGATATAGGGCCCCATTTTGGGACTGTCTTGAACAAATTACCAGGTAAATTCGTTACAATTAATATGGAGCTTTCAAAGGGAACTGTTTAAACTTTTCCCTTCAGATCTGGCATTTTCCAGGTTTGTTTGGACTCACCACTGCAATATTTAGTAAAGATGCCACAATTTTCAATAAGTTTTTCTTCCTCACGTAGCCTTTTTTTTTGTATATTCTTGAATTTACAATTTTCTGCAAATGTTTCATCTTTTTGTGTCTATATGGCCATTAAGGGTGGTTGTGCAAGGCTGTTCAAGAGTTTCCCAGTGTAATTGAATGAGTTTAGAACGAATACAGGCGTGGAATCCATCGCAAACATTAGTTTCATTGATGTTCAACGCAGAACGCATTTTATGACTTCCATTTGGGACATTGTTAGGACTTCATGAAGGCTTTTGGCGCATCTGAACACTTTTTCTTACTTAGAGTGAAGCACTGTTCATATAACGGTTAGACAATCACAACAAAATTCGACAACTTTAAAACAACAAGCAGCTGGCTCTGATGGCATATCTCCAGAGCTTTTTAAAGAAGGAGCACCTGTGATATTGGAACATTCTCATGTTCTAAAAACCAAAATATGGAGCGCCGAAACTGTGCCTGCTGAAATGCGAGATGCCTTAATGGTCACTATATTTAAGAAAGGTCCTTATGTGGAAAAATACTGCGGTGGATGTACTCCATGATTGTGATACCTTTGGGGGCAATAGTTTGGCACTCTAAGGCAGAACAAAGTACCTACAATAAGGAGAAAGCTGCTTGATAGGGTACAAAGACTGGCAGTCCAACTAGGGATCATTACGAATCGCAAACCTCTGCAGGCGCACCTAGGCGTTTCAAATTGTTCATAAGGTTCAGAGGCTGAAGGCAGGAGGAATCTGCTTGCCTAGACTTTGAAGAATATTTCGATTAAATTTGTAGGTCCGCCAGCCAGACCACATGAATTCCAACCAGATCAACCTATTGAAAATTTACGTAAATACGGGTTCTACACGTACGTCGCCTCACTATTCACAGCACCAGAACCAATTAAACGATACTTGTGTCGCACGTATCGCTTACACAACATACCTGTCGGTGATCAGTCCACTAACAATCACTATACCAATTTACCGAAGCATATCGGCAACTTTTTCAGCGACAGATACCGTTTCTCCATTTCGTATTCAAAATATTCGGGTGAGAAAAGTATACGGGAAAATGAAGTGTTTTCCGATGGATCATTATCACTGTCACTGGATGTTTTACGTTTGGAGAACATGAAAGGTCGCGAGAATGAATTAAATGGTTACTTAGCCAGCCGGGATACTTTGGTGGATAAGTGTGATTCAGAGATAAATCAAGTCAAACAGAATATCAGTCGTTTGCGGGACAAAATGAAAGGTAAGATTTGATATAGCCAAATATTCAACGTTTTTGACTTGACTGCAAGTTACGACGTTCTTATACCTTTTTCCATACTGCAGGTACTCTGACGTATTCAGTCTACGCCTTCAGTTTCATCCAAGTTGCAACCGCGTGAGCTTCACTCAACCAACGGTATCGTGCCTCGTTAGCGGTGTAACAGACTCCACTCATCTTCAGAGATCATAGTTTCTAAGTATCTTCTCTAAGTCTGCTGTCATTGATGTTCCTAAATATTTATTGCGAACAGTATTCGTTTGTCTTCTTTTTAAATTAACATTCACCAGTCAAAACTCCAATGTAATTCCACCTTTACTGAACCCGAAAATTAATGTCAGTCGTGTGTCTCAAGTTGAAGAACATTTTAGTCTCTCGTATGTGTAGTGTGTCTACGGTCCCAGTGATGACAAGAAAGTTGACGTTGACAGGAGATACGTCAAAAAATGTAAAATGACAGTTGAAGTCTATGTTTTCTTTTCTGTGGTTATGTTTCTGATTTGTCTCAGAAGAGGCCATGTAACAACAGTTTCTCTACAAGATCAAAGAACTGTTGACGCCGATTGGTTAACAATCATTTTGAACTTCAAAGAACCAAACCCCGAAGCCCTATATGCAAAACTAAAACGAAATCCCTCATACAATTTTTCTCAGCGACTAAAACTGGATAAAATATGCTGCAAAACTGATTTATAGATTTGGATAAAGAGAAAAGGCATGCTGAGGCGATTGAGAGTCGCATAAGAGCTGCTCAAAATAGTGTCAACGACATGAGACGCAAGAAGACAAATCCACAACAAATACGCGATGATGCTAAAACAAAAATTGACAAGTTGATTGAGACTTCTAATGGACTAAACCAAGAGTTGCAGAATAATTTTAAAAGGTTCTCCCAACTGTCTATGGAGCACAGCACGAATGTTGTAAAAATTGAAAATATGAGAGAAAATGTAGCCTTCAATGAGAATACAAGTGCTCAGCTTCAAAGCGATTACAGGTAATAGTCAGAACTATGCGTAAAGTTTGTAGATTATTCATGTTTTATTTAGGGAGGCCGAGGAGCGTTTTAACGTTATTAACGACAAGTATGTGACGCTGATGACTGAAACTAAGAAGCAGTTGAACGTTGCTAAACAACTATCAGACTGGTTTACACCTGCAGATGATGGATTTGAGAAATATAAGGCCAATTACGAAGCTTTACCAGGTAAGCCACGTATTTTTATTGTGTGTCTTAGGTCGATGTTGCTCATAACGTGTATTGAGAACTGGCAACACTGGTATTGTCAGGTGACATCTGTCATCGCCATCTTGAAGTTTGACATTGAAAAGCAATAATAAAAGTTTAATTAGTTCGTTTGTTCTTTCTATTCTCAATACATAAATAGCAACCCTAGTATTGCAAGCTCAAACACTAGATGTCGCTTACGCTTATTTCTTTTGTTTTTTAATTAGATGACATCAAAGAGTTGAACACTAAGAAAGACGTACTCCTCACCCGAATGGATTGTCTAACAACAGCAAACAATGCTGAAATCACCGAGTATGAGGATCGCATCAAGACTATTGAACAAATACAGAAAAATATTAAAACGTTTGAGAATGAAATTTCAACCACATTGAATCGATTGAAGCGATTACAGCGAGAGTGGTTAGAACCGTTAAATGAACTTATTGGGAATATTGATCTACGATTTGGATCGGCATTTGGACGGATGGGTTGTGCTGGTGAAATTTCT
Organism: Apoderus coryli; assembly: GCA_911728435.2. Classification (NCBI taxonomy): domain Eukaryota; kingdom Metazoa; phylum Arthropoda; class Insecta; order Coleoptera; family Attelabidae; genus Apoderus; species Apoderus coryli. The sequence continues at coordinate 395,055 of OU452213.1, read as the reverse complement.
ATAACACCAGGTGTTAATGAAGAGGATTTCTCACAATATGGATTGAGTATTAAGGTAAGTGTTTCATGTGGTAGTAAAGATTTTTACAGATGCTGGATCCTGCATGGAAAAGGAAGGAATTGGTGTTGTTAAGTCTGTTTCACTGCTTATTCTAGAAAAATACAGTCCATACACAACATAATTTTTGGACCTTCGAGCTGGATGAACAAGCAGCGAATCTCAAGAACAATTTGCATATGATTTCGTTTAGTTTTTCTGAGAATACAACTAACTACAGTCCTCGTGTATGCCGAAACGTTTTTTCACCATAGACAAACTTTAATTTAAGGTGACTTATCGTAGCGGTGAACCAATGCAAGAGCTAAATAGCACGACGCAGAGCGGTGGAGAGAGAGCTGTAGCAACCGCAGTTTATATGTTAGCGCTTCAAGAACTTACACCGGTACCGTTTCGATGCGTGGATGAAATTAATCAAGGTATGTTCTTCACCTCACTGTATAAAAGAAATACGGATTTCTCATCATTTTTTAACCGTTTAGGTATGGATTCAGTAAATGAAAAACGTATTATGGAGTTTTTGGTAGAATCAACATGCACAGAAGATACTACATCACAATATTTTTTAGTATCACCAAAGTTGATACCAAATTTTACTTATCACAAAGATATGAATATCCATATTGTATGTAATGGTCCGTTTATAAATCCTGACCGAAAGTGGAACTTTGCCAAAGTATGTAATCTCTATAATGTACATTTCAAATAGATCTAGTTTAGAAACGTAAGCCTTTTGTTATTTGTTACATTCCTTGTTAAATATTTTTATAAATCAAAGATTATGCTAATATTTTTATACGTAATATATTTGATTACATTGTAGATGTGGTTTTACTTTTTGTATTCCATTGTAGAAAAAACAATCAATTTTTCAAGTTAAAACTCATTGTTAAAATGAGAGTTTGACCATGCCCTGTAAACCTAAGCTAGAAGATGGCGGCCCCCGTGATTAGAAAATTTGCTCATGTTGACGTTCATTCTCCCTACTCTCCATATCACTGTACCAAACACTGATTTGCAATTCCTCAATAAGCTAATGTAAAAGAAGATAAATAAAGGCATATGTCAAATAAATTAACCTCACTTTTAAAAGCAGAGAAAAATGAATAACACTTTTCTAAAATTACCAAATATATCAAAAATAAAACATTTTGTAACTGTTAAACGATATTCTTCTCTAAGTACGATAAATAACATTGCAGAGGATCAAGGCAAACTACCTTTGAAAGAAATATTTCAACACGGCTACCAATCACCTAGACAAGTTTGGTTAGAAAATTTAGATACCATTGATGAAAGAAAATTATCAATACTCAAATTACACCCATCAGTGTTTGCTGCGAATCCTCGTATCGATATTATCCACCAGAATGTTTGTTGGCAACAACTATACCGCTATGTAAGTTATGCTCATACAAAATCCCGATTTGAAGTTCGAGGAGGTGGTAAAAAACCGTGGCCACAAAAAGGATTAGGTAGAGCGAGACATGGTTCAATTAGATCACCACTATTCAAGGGGGGTGGTGTGATTCACGGTCCTAAATCACCTGCACCACATTTCTATATGTTACCGTATTATTCGCGAGTTTTGGGACTCACGTCGATGCTATCCGTAAAGTTAGCACAAGATGATTTACATATAGTTGAAAACTTGGATATACCGACAGACGAGAAGAGTTACATTGATGAACTAGTAAAAAGCCGGAACTGGGGACCGTCTGTGCTGCTCATTGACAGGTAAAGAAAGATAATTACCGTTTTCATGATAGAATAATTTATAAATATGTATTTTTAGCACCGATATAATGCCGAGAAATATTACAGCAGCTACAGATACGATAGATCACGTGAATTTGATGCCGGCATACGGGTTAAACGTGTATTCGATGCTCAAACATGATACGTTGGTATTAACCAAAGAAGCACTCGAACTTATTGAAGAAAAATTATTGACAGCATTAAATAAGAACGATGTAAAACATGTCACAGCAAAATACAAATTATCGTAAAAGTAGAATTAAGGGTTTATAAATAAAAATAGAAAAACCAAGTGTTTATTTAATTATATTGTAAGCATATATACTTTACGATAGCCTTTGATTTCCGTAATAAAATATACCTTGATTTGTCAAACAATAAAATTGAAATATGCTTTAGTTTACCAGAAATATCAAAAGCTTTACCGTGGTTAAAGGCGATAGCACACATTTTGAAATTCCTAAACGGAACACGTAAAAACAATCCTGTAAAGACCTTACTTTAGCTGAAAAATGATTCACTTTATATCAAACTGTGCAACAGGGACTTGTGTGTATTGCTGGAAGACTTATCGCTTCAGATTTTGATGTTGTGTGCTGATTTGTACGACGAAGACAGGACAAGTTGCCCGTTGTCTTCCATTCAATTCAAAGGCTATCGTAAAGACACAATATTAGATTAGATATATTAAATATAATTTTATTTGAATACACAAATGTCGTAGTCTATTGAGCAGCATTAGTATTCGGCTTGGACCAATCCACGCTCAAAATCAAGTGGTCATAACCATGTCCATGCAGACCTAGAATAGCCTTAGCAGCATCGCTTTTAAACTTGAAATGAATGTAAGCAAAACCTTTACAATTCATTGTTTGCTTGTCTTTAGCCAAATATAGTTTTTGAATTGGGCCGAATGGTTTTACCAGATCCTCCAAATCGGTTTCTGTTGTGGAATCGCTGAGATTTGCAATACGAATAGCTGAAAAGCTGTCATCGCGTCGAGGTAAGCTTGTGCCGTCAGCGCGCTTAGCTGCGCCTTCTCGCATGCTGGGTGGAACGTATTTGGAAGCGCTAGGCTTCTCTGAATCGCCTCCTAGAAAGGGTCGTACATTATTTTAATTGAGTTTATTTTATTTCATGGTTATACAGTGTTTTTAGTTTAAATAAATTAAAAACTTGCCTGGAATGGGCACTTTCTTATCGTCCACTTTTCCACCTGGTGGTATGGTGTCCTTCCAAGGACATTTGGTTGTCCAATGATCGCCCAAACATGTACGACATTTAACCACATTCTTGTCACCCATAGCTAAAACGAATACATAATTCTTGGCATATTTACTTATACTAGTTTCAAAGTATGTATACCAAACGAATCATTTAAAATAAACAAACCTAAGCGGTGTAAAGGCATGTTCAGTGTTCCACACGCTTGTGATCAAATTACCGTATTATCACAATCACTATAATTGTTACCGTATTTATGACAAAAGGACGTTAAGTTTACAACAAAAAGAATCTATCCACATAAATATAAAAGAACAAAAGTGTTTGCTAAAAGTATGAATACATGCACAATAATTATTACTTATTATTAGTAATTTAAAATTAGTAAATATGAGAATACTGTCCTTTCAAATATAGGTAGTTTAAACATTTTCCTTGAACCCGTTCAATTTTACCATTGTGAATGCGATATAAGTAAGTATATAGGTGACCACAAATTAGATGCATATTCCAGCTTTGATCTAACCAAAGAAATAAATAACTATAGGTACGTTAAAAAACTCACATTTAAGCTTTTCGATACCCTCGTCATCCTGTTTATCTTCCTCTTTACTAGTAATATATTGCATATAAACATCTTCGCCTGCAATTGTAGTGGCTGGGTTAGGTCCAGGTGAATCATTAGCAGATTCACCAAACTTCTTCCATGTTTTTCGTAAAGCAATTGATTTGGATACGAAACGTTTCTCAATTTTATACGTACGAATAATTTTCACTTTTTTCTCATTTTCATATTTGCATTCTGTCACAATTTTGTAACCATTTTCAATAACTTCTGTGGTTGGAGGTAAGGCGCCGTCGTCTTCAAGTTCTACCTCATCGGCCCAACTAGATTTTATTTCTTCTGCGGGCATTATTAATATTTACACTCTTTTTTTAGCACAAATATGTTAGTTATAGCAACTTAATTTCAACACGTTCCTAATTATTTAAGTTAAATTCGAAACATAACCTATAATACCATAATAATTTGTGACAAATGACTTTGATGTCAAATACATAATAGGTTCGTTCCAACCGGTAGTAACAATACCGTCATATTATCATTGGTAAGCATGTAATGCGACTGCGCGAACGAAAACTAAAATTTCTAGGCGTTAATGTAAATCTGGTTAGAACATTTTGCGAATTGATAGGACTCCGAAGGAGAAGGTAGAGACAAAGAAATTGAAAATAACCACATTATAAATAAATGCTGTCCTATAACTGCTATAACCATAACCCATGGTACAAAAGGCAGGGTTTTTAAACAACTATTTGTTTGACTCATCAGGATTTGGATTTTATTGGGAATATTGCCACCAGAAATGAGAATTTCGTGGGTTTGTTGTTAGTATTGGGCTTCACCATTAGGTATTTAGCTTTTATCACTGTTTTTTAATACTTGAGGGTCTCACAATGAAGTGCTGCGTAGTCTCAGCTCCAGTCCTCTTCTTTTACGAAATTGAGGTTAATGGATTCCCTTCGTTTTCGACCCCTCTACGCATGCGTCTAATTTGTGATTTATTTATTTATTACTGTGATTAACGGGAATGGATCAGAGATATGAAAAGGATAGATAGTTGCCAAATACAAATTTAAATTACATTTTAATATTATGTAGGTATATTAGTATCGATTTTAATTAATGTATAACATAATCTTAACCATTGTTACTATTTATTTTCAAATACATCAATCTTTTTATCCATATCTGTATATTTTATGAGAGTGCTGGGTAGATTCAAAGGATTCAACATAGGCTCATTCTAAAACAAATAATATAATATTTAAACATATTCGTGAGGATGATATACTTTTGAACATCAGACACGACATGCCAATGACAATTGTCGAAGAAAAACGCTATAATTATAATATAAAACTTATTTACTTACACATTGGTCCACAATGTTTTCAAATATCTTTAACGTATGCAAATAATTACGAATTGGTACATTTCCGTTCATTTGTACTACATGACCCAATATAATCAACGATTTATGCATAAAATAATTCGTATAAGGATCCAACTTCTTTGTACATCGACCACTTGCCAGATCTGATAAGAGTTTGTAACACTCGCTAATAAACACAATAAATAATCGTCTAATTGTAGCCTCAAATTTTAAATATGAAATGAGTGGCGGGAAAAGTGACATTTGTTAGTGCGCCATCTTGGTATCACATTTAGATAAGTCTGTAAATCTTATGTATTCAAGGGACCGAGTTTTGACAACTGACATAAGTGTAAGAATTAACCTAAAAATTATTGTAAGAAAGAGCATAATATGTTGCGTTTGTTAATAATTTTGCTAAAATAAAATAAAGAAAGCCAACAATCGACTAAACATCCCCTGTGTATGTGAAAGATTTAGAAAAGATAGTTAAAAGAAGCTTTACGTATGCTAGGCTGAGGAAACCGTTCACAAGTATTTTATTTAATTAAATGACAAAAAATATAAGTTAGCTTAATCATTTACCTTAAATTGATATCGCTATTTGTCATGCGTTTCTCATACAATGCCATATACTTCAAAACTCTTGCCAATGGATCTAAAACAACACCATATTTATGCAGATGTATTCGTTTGACAATTTCCACCCAATTCATGGGACGGCTGTCATCATTTTTCTTAAGTGTATCACGCGCCAGCCATTTAATCTGTGCAGCTTGTTTGTATGTTTCGAGGACATTACTGATGTCCTCAATTGATTTATGCGGCAAACATTTTTGTATGAATTCCAAATCACTGTCACCGTTACGATTTAGCGCCCAGTACAATTTGCGTTTCTCATCTTCAGTCCAGTCGGAATCAACCACTAAAACAGGCCACAAATCAGATATAGCTTAAAGTCATCTGCAAAAAGCTTGAATTCCTGAAATATATTGAATAACAACGGACCAAGTTGCGAACCCGAAGAAACTAACAGTGTCTTGATTGAAACTTATTGTCTCATACTATCTGAGTTCTGTTACGTAGGTATGATCCAATCCAACTAAAATAAGGGCCGGAAAGACCATTAAAGCTATGCGTTGTAATCAAAACATTTGCTCTCTAGCTTCCATAGTCCTCGACAGACACTCAAGCATGGCAAAGACATGTCTCGAGGTTATTCATGCTGGTGGAGTACACACGCGATATTTATTGACCAGGTTGGTTTTTATATTGTTTAATAATATCTTATTTGTAGACTTTATTAATTTATTGAGGGGAAATATGAAGCTTTAAGAATTTGAAAGTCTCATCTCCATATCTTTACCACTTTATGTATATTTTATTTAGCAACAAGTAAAACTAAACTATAGAATTGAACGCCTATATATTACAAGTAAAACGTTTTTATAACTCCTTATAATCGTTCAAGACATTTTCCATATATTGAAATGCATTTAGAAAATATTCCTCATCAATATCATACTTTTTGTAGTGGTGCAAATAAGCACTATGTGTAAACGACTGCCACGCATCATGTATAATCAAATCTAAAGCATTTACTATATTGTTAGTATTAGAAACTGTCGTTAAATGTTTATCGAAACCAAGAAATTTATTATTGCTATCATACAGAGTCAATTTGCAATCCTCAGGTATCCATTTGACATATTTTTTGTAAGATTTAAACTGTTTTAAATCATATTTGTCTTGTGTTTGGCTCCCGCGAAGAATTACAGCATTAGATATTGTTGTTAAATCAATTTTCTGATTCTTGAATCCTAGATCGTATCGCGACTGTTTTGTCACACCCTGTATCAAGGCATTCCAGTGACGTACACACTCAAATTTCTCACTGTCTTTACGAAAATTTGGTTCACTTTGAACTTGCACGAATTTATAACTTGCATTTGCACATAAGTTGTTTAATATGTTTATATTATCATTATTATGATTGATCGGTTGAAATATTGATGCAATTTGTTGCGAAATTAATTCGTTAATGTTCGAATATTTAATTGTTGTACAATTTTGTGAGAATTTGCAAATATAGTGTAATCGTTCGTTTTCGAAAGTTATTGTAGTGTCTGCTATTGGATATAATTTTGATATATTTAATAATGTATTATAGTTTTGTGTAGCTATTTCGCCTTGAATATACGGTAAAATAATCATATTTACTAAAAATTTCTTTGGATACTCCTCGCGTAATCGCTCTAACACATATGAACTAACACCAGCTCCTGTACCTCCAGATGTACTGTAACAACTCAAGAAATGCGTTAAAAAATCAATACTCTCAACATTTTTACGCAGATTTTCCATAATTTCATCAATAAGAACTGGCCCTCGTCGCATATAACCATACGACCAATTATTTGCTGAACCTCCATAAGATTTAGCAACGATACTATCAAATTTGAAGCACTTAGTATTCACATTAATTTCGTTTACCACTTTGGTTTCGGTATCGATTAAAATTGCGTTTGGTTTCACACTGGTTTTGGTTTGTGTAAACCATTTGTTTAATGAGTTAATGCGATATTCTTCGGATTTAGTTTTCGTATTTGTATCTTCTAGAATGGTTTGGTATAAACTATGTGCTACTTGATTTCCACATTGGCCAAAATTTAAACTTATGATACTCATTTTAGAATAAAGGAATTATTTTTAAAATTACGTACTTTGTGATTACTTGATGCTGATTGCAGTTCTTTATTCTTTAATTATGAAACAAAATTTTATAGTATTTTTTATTTTTTGTTTACAATAACAAACTACAAACTGTTGTGAGGTTATGTATGTGTATGTATTGTGGGTTATGTTTTATATTTCTTCTTCCTTTTGGCCACTTGCTTCTTTAAGCATTCAGCCAGCGGTTGCTCTTTTGGCCATTTGCTTTTTATGTTTGTCCCTTTTGAATTATTTGGAGATTGTCTTTATAAAGACAATGATTTGGTCTTCTTTTCCACTGTAGATCACATACATCTAATAGCTAGATATTGTATATTTAATTCATTTTGCTGATTTCATTATATTATATTGCATTATAACGTCAATTTTAATGATTATCGTTTTGCCTCTTAAATGGATGCAGATGTGATTTAAGTTGCCTCTATATTATCTAACCTCTTTGCAGTAAATTGTTTGGCATTATACATTATACGAATGCCATAAATTATGGACGGTGGAATGAACCTCATCGTTCTCTAGAATGAAAATTAAACCACATTGAGAGTAAAAAAAAACTCGGGTCATTGTCTTTATGTCTATAAAGACAATGCTCGAGTCTATTGCTGATCATAATATTACACTATGCTCCTATATTTTCTATGCTGTGAGCAAATAGCCATTAAAGAAGATAAGAGAACAAGAACCATAATTGAAGACGAAGAAATTTGCAATATTAGGTTAGAAATAGAGAATCTTCATGAAAGTTGTTTATATGAAGAATATTTTGAATTCTTGTTCAATAGTAAGTAGTAGACAACTATGGCTAACGGCCCTATTGCAGAACGAAATAGAGACGCCACGATTTACGTTGGTGGCTTAGATGATAAGGTTTCAGAGTCTTTATTATGGGAGCTGTTTGTCCAAGCCGGGCCCTTAGGTAACTACCATTTAATTAGTCCTTTGTGAAATGTTTACGCTTGTTTGTTTTTATTAGTCAATGTTCATATGCCGAAAGACCGCGTCACCATGATGCACCAAGGCTACGGTTTTGTGGAATTCATGGGAGAGGAAGATGCAGACTATGCAATAAAAATAATGAACATGATTAAATTATATGGCAAACCGATACGTGTTAATAAAGCCAGTGCTCATCAAAAGAATCTAGATGTGGGTGCGAATATATTTATCGGTAACTTAGATCCGGAGGTCGATGAAAAACTTCTTTATGATACGTTTTCTGCGTTTGGGGTTATTTTGCAGACACCAAAGGTAAGTAAACTTGGTATATTGTAAATGATAAATACATAATCCCAAAACTTATCATCCATAGATTATGCGTGATCCCGAAACAGGAAATTCAAAAGGATTTGCATTCATAAATTTTGCAAGTTTTGAAGCTTCTGATGCATCAATTGAAGCCATGAATGGACAGTATTTGTGTAATAGGCCTATATCAGTTTCGTATGCATTTAAGAAAGATTCAAAAGGTGAGCGACATGGTTCAGCTGCAGAAAGGTTATTGGCAGCCCAAAATCCATTATCTCAAGCCGATAGACCACATCAATTGTTTGCCGATGCTCCACCAATGGGTATGTTAAAAAAAAACCCCATAATCTTCTAAACACTGTTTCTTACGTATTGTTTTGTTTTAGGAATCATGCCTCCTGGAATGACAATGGCTCCACCTCCTCCACCAGTACTCCTTACCGGGATGATGCCACCACCACCGCCGAATCCTGCATCTGCTATGCAACCACCTCCACCACCACCGGTTCCTCCACCAAGTTCATTTCCATCGGGTATCCCACCTCCGCCTTTACCACCTACCCAACCTCCTCTACCTCCAGGCGCTCCTCCACCACCTGCTACTGGAGCTGCTCCACCACATCCTTCACTACCACCGATGCCACCAAGTGCAGGTGGTGCACCGCCACCACGTATGATGCCCCCTCCAGCGCCTTGGCAAACAGGTGCTGCACCGGGTGGAATGTTTCCACCACCACCGCCAAACTGGCGACCGCCTCCACCAAATTTTATGGGTGGCAGGATGCCAATGCCGCCTAGAGGGCCTCCGCCGCCCCCGCCAAGTTTTGAAATGTAATATGTGTACTTGTTTGGTGTGTAATAGGTTTAATATAACAATAATAATGTAATAGGTTTAATAAAGATTTAATCTATTTTAAGAAAAAGAGTTGAATGACATTTAAGTGAGAAATTTAACCTCAAAATGCTTGATACCTTTGATAGTTCTACCACAGTATATGCTGTGGTTCTACGTTCCTTTTACAGCAAAAATGAAAGTGAGTAAGTGGCAGGTGAACATATTTATCACATAAAACCAACTGTCCTGAGTTGTAGAAGGATAACGCCTATAAATTAAGATATAAGAAAAAGAGTTTAATGACATTTAAGTGAGAAATTGAACTTCAAAATGCTTTGTAGTCAGGGATACTTTTGATACGTTTTGCGTTCCTTTTACAACAAAAATGAAAGTGAGAGAGTGGCGGGTGAACATATCACATAAAACCAAATGGCCTGAGTTGTAGAAGGATAACGGCTATAAATTAAGGGACAGAACCACAACAGGCTATCCAATGGATGTAAATTTTAAGGCCGCAAGGGCGAGTAGAGTTTACTGCAAATCATAATTTCAAGACCACGAAGTTTGTACAATACCTACGTACGTTAAGTCGAAGCTAGAGTATGCGAATATTGTTTGGTGGTGTTATTTAGATCACAGCGGGTGGCACTTTTTGTCTTAAGAAAAAAAAAATCCTAACTAAACAAAAATAAAATATAATTCCTGATATTTACATCATCAACTTCCACTCCCATTTACATTAGTTTTCTTATCTCGACCATAACTATTCTGATTATGTTTTCTATTTCTATTCACGTGATTTTTGTTAGCCTTATTTCTATAATTAATATTTTTGTTGCTGTTATTCTTTACACTTGATTGACTATATGGTAGAACTACACCTGGACCCTGATATCTAAAAAATACTTATATTAAACAATATCCTTTATGGATCGTGTAACTACTACTACCCAAGTTCTTCAGAATTTAGTTTCTCCGTAGATACATATATATGAATTACTGGTAATTTTCGCTTTACAACAATTTGTTCCAAGTCTGATAGAAGTGGATCCCAATATTCTTCCACACTAAAAATTAAATAAGTAATAATAAAATAATATAGATATATAGGAAACTCACGTTTGGTAACACAATTTGGTTATTTGATAAAGTGTATTATTACACTCCCTCTTCATTATTTCAGCACAAGAAATTGTTTTGCCTACGGAAGGTCCTGATCCAGTCCAGACTACATGTTTCACTTCTGGTAACTGTTCCAAAGCATGGGACAGAAGATTACGTATTTTACTACCGCCTCTTACCTGTGGAGAATTAGCTTTAAAAAATTCTTGATATCAAAATTATGTTTTAAACTAACTTGCATCCACAGAAAGTTGTCCGGTAAGCCGGGTATAGGTATTTTATTGCGATCCAAAGCTTCTTCCACATTCTTCCCTTTCTTATAATTTTCCATCTTTATGTTATACTTTGTTCTTTAATCCTTGCGTAATTTGGAATGCTATTAAACTAAATTACAGATACTTTTGGATAAGATTTAAGAATATTTGGAGTTTGTATTTGTATAAACAAATAAAATAAACATAATTTAGGTTAGTTTATTGACAATTGCTGATTGTATGGCTGCAAGCTACAATCGAAGAAGAAACATGCGTTTCTCACAGGTCACGTTTCTTGATTATCCATTTACTGCAGACTGTTACTTTCAAACATATTTATTGCTTGTTGCTGCCGCCATAAACTCAAGTTATTCTTTTTCATAGTACTTGTATGTATTGAATTTACACTATACTTTAGACAATTTTATTTTAATGTCAAATATTATCAATATTCGCTCACCTCACTTCATCAATGCCTTTTACAAAATTAATTGATAATTATCTGAGCAATTGAACCACTCTTCTTCTACTGATTCAGCAATAATTCATTCTTTTACAACGAAACTACAAGTGGTGAGCTGAAAAGTATTGGTTGGTGATCGCTCGCAAGATTTGTAACTTAGGAAGTTTTAGTATTTAAGTTTTAAGAGTTGCATAACCCTAACAATAAATCTATATGGTTGGTACACTTGAATATTTATCGCAAAAAAGGCAAAGTTGAACAATCCAGGCTGTCATTCTAATGTCAAACAATGTCAAATAATAATGGATGACATAATTGTATTGACAGTTAATTTATTGAATTGTTTTCACTTCATTTGGATATTTGAATTTGTATTATTTAAACTTAATTGTCAATGAGATATCTGTTGGTTTCCAAATATTGGGTTACCCTAGGTTGTGGTGATGCTGAGTTTTGCTATCACGAATAGCAATTGAGCCCGAGTATTACATTCTTGAATAAACACCCCTAGGTAGTATTAAGTACCGTTGTATTTAAACTCTAAGCTTATTAGTATGTTAATAAACTTAACTTAGAGACACGGTAATAATGGTAGGTATTTTCTATATATTATGCAGTAGAAAGTTGTTAAAAAGCAAGTTAGGGTCGGTTTTCTAAGCCATAAGTGAATTTTATATTGACTTGAATTTGGTAGACAAAAATTTACCTGAAAACCAATTCTCCACTTTGAACGAATATACCTCATTGGCTCCTAATGCAGCCTGGTACTTTTTTTACAAACTACTTAGGTACTAGTTGTCTGCGACTACAACAAACTAATTACGGAAACACAAGTTTTCACTTAACAAAATTAATTAAACACGGATTTGGTATGTGTAATTTGCATCTGTCGTTTTTTGGTTATTGTCTGCATAAATTGATTCCTCTATGAATAATTTATTTATAGAATTTGGCCCATTGATAGTCGAGTACATCAGATGGTTCTGTCATATTTTCCATTTATTATTATTATAGATTTTTACGCGCACATTGAATAGAAAGTTGAAGAAGAAATTGCGTTTGACGGCAGCATCATGGCGCAGTTATTTAAGATATTTTCTAATAGCGTCAGATGACTTACAGAGTGGAACAAATAATTAGTGTAAGTGAATAATAATAATTGTAAGATTTATTTCGCTAAATATTTAGTGCTATCGTCGAAACTGTAATAGTAAAGATTAATATACACATATACAGGGTGTTTTTTGATATAGGGGTAGGAGTTTAGTTGTCTAGATACAGGGTGTGAAAGGTTCAAATTTAAAATCTAAAATTTGCCTTGATTCAAAAACGCCTTTCTCAGGCACTTGCAGACTTTAGTTTAGAGGCAAATTCCTGCAAAACCGTTCACTTTAGACCCATAAAACGTTAATAATTTTTTAAGCAAAAATCAACAGGGAATTTAAAAATAATTCAAAAAATATATTTACTCCAGTGGCGTAAAAAATAGGGGGATAAACAGTACACTAACCCCTATAGCATGCCACTGGTTGTTTTTTTTTAAATATTTTTTATGTCAAAATATGACTTTTTTAAAGAACATATCGGTCACGAAATTTTACAAAAATATTTATAGGACTTTTTGAATTATGGCAAATTTTCGAAATTTATGTAATGTTATGTACACGGTATCTCAGGCACTTGCAGACTTTACTTTAGAAGCAAATTCCTGCAAAACCGTTCACTTTAGACCCATAAAAAGTTATTACTTTTTTAAGCAAAAATGAACAGGGAATTTAAAAAAAAATAAAAAAATATATTTATTCCAGTGGCGTAAAAAATAGGGGGATAAAAAGTGTCACTAACCCCTACAGCATGCCACTGGTTATTTTGCAAGCAAAAATGAACAGGAAATGAATTAGCTGATTCATCTCAATACAACATCGAAATTAAATTACAGTGAGTGGCGTACATTTTTTTGCTACCGCGAAAATTCAAATCAGTTCCCTCAATTAGCGAAATGCGAATGCAACACATTGTATACCAAAGTGAAATGATATCGAGCGAAACATAATTATATTCCTGGTACATACCATTTAATGAATAATATTGAGGTCGACCCAGTAGCCCTCAATAAATTTTTTTTGTCGCGTCTCATCGTCACTCCTTATATAATATAAAATGATATGATCATAATGGCTTTGAGAGAATGAATATGCGTTGGAATGCAATAATATATACACCCCTCTATCCTCTCCAATTCAAGTCAGCTTCAACGCCCTGTTGAATGGGAATTTCATTACGAGCATTTAGCGTTGGTAGGTATAGAGTTACAGGGGAATTTCACAATGAGTTTGTACTTATGTACCTATAGAAGTTTAAAAACTATTTAAGTTTAAGTATTCTCAATTTCAGTAGCGGCGTGCGAACTCATCTGTCGAAGGAGAGTAAGTATACATTGACAAACAAAATACCCTTTTATATTTCGAGATTAGAGAACAAACACAAATATTAATCATCGAAAATTACTTTATTGTTTTTTAAAATATTCCACATGAAGATCTATACACTTTTGCATGAGTTTGAACCAATTGTCGAAGCACTTTTGCCACTCTGATTGAGGTATCTCCAAAACATGCATTCTGAATGCAGCAACCGCTTCTTCGGTGTCGAAAAACGTTGACCTCTCAGTTTGTTTTTTACGTACGCGAATAAAAAGAAGTCATTCGGTGCCAAGTCAGGACTACACGGCGGATGACTCAACAAATCGATGTTTTGGGTGCTCACAAATGCAGTTGTTTGAGCTCGCATTGTCGTGGTGAAGAGTGATCCGTCTTCGGCGGTTGGTTTCCTGATTTCTTGGAAGACAACTGGCAAACAAATGGTTGTGTACCACTCATAATTAACTGCTCGGCGTTGTTCTAGTTTTATAACCAAAAAACCATAAATGTTTCGAAGCACATGCTTCATCTTCAGTGATTACACGTAATATTTAATATAGAAAAGCTAAATTGAATAGTATAAAAGTTTTGATATAGGAAGTCACAAATGTTTATAATTTATGTTATTAAATAGTAAGTAGTAGTAAGTAAAAAGTAAATATCCAAACCAAACCAAACCAAACCAAACCAAACCAAACCAAACCAAACCAAACCAAACCAAACCAAACCAAACCAAACCAAACCAAACCAAACCAAACCAAACCAAACCAAACCAAACCAAACCAAACCAAACCAAACCAAACCAAACCAAACCAAACCAAACCAAACCAAACCAAACCAAACCAAACCAAACCAAACCAAACCAAACCAAACCAAACCAAACCAAACCAAACCAAACCAAACCAAACCAAACCAAACCAAACCAAACCAAACCAAACCAAACCAAACCAAACCAAACCAAACCAAACCAAACCAAACCAAACCAAACCAAACCAAACCAAACCAAACCAAACCAAACCAAACCAAACCAAACCAAACCAAACCAAACCAAACCAAACCAAACCAAACCAAACCAAACCAAACCAAACCAAACCAAACCAAACCAAACCAAACCAAACCAAACCAAACCAAACCAAACCAAACCAAACCAAACCAAACCAAACCAAACCAAACCAAACCAAACCAAACCAAACCAAACCAAACCAAACCAAACCAAACCAAACCAAACCAAACCAAACCAAACCAAACCAAACCAAACCAAACCAAACCAAACCAAAGCAAACCAAACCAAACCAAACCAAACCAAACCAAACCAAACCAAACCAAACTAAACCAAACCAAACCAAACCAAACCAAACCAAACCAAACCAAACCAAACCAATCCAAATCAAATCAAACCAAAGCCCACTCTGTACTTTAATGGTGTTACCACGTAGAGCAAAGGTTACAATGGACCATTTACTAATACAGTAAAGGTACGTAATCGGTACCCAATTGAAACAGCTGACCATGTGATATGTGAGTGTATCGCCTTTCACTCGCCCAGAGTAATGCGGTGATTTCTTATAAAACTCATGATTGGGTCTGGGCAGATACAGGCGATCTTGTCCACGTGTAAAATGTTGATGATTAATGCCACAAGTAGGCGTGATGTTTGTGTTTTTGAATGTGTAATACAGTAGGTTGTACAAATATATTGAAGTGACTGTAAGCAACTTATGTTTTTTAAATGTATCTCTACATGTTCCTAGAAACGGGATATTAAAGATGCATCTCACCGCTCGCTTCTGCAGCACAAAGACCCTGTCAATTTCGATTTTTGATGATTTATATCTATTGAAGGGCAGTGCCACGGTCTTACCATAGTTTATGATCAGTTTGTTTTTCCTGCACCACACCTGGAACTCATAACGTGTAGCATTGATCTTCCGCTCCAGAATCTCAGAATCCTTGTCGTACAACAATATGGTTGTGTCATCTGCATACAGATAAAGGGAACCGTGTGTGATATTAACTGAAAAATCATTGATAAAAAGCAGTCCAAGTACACTGCCCTGAGGCGTTCCCAAACCGATGCTCCGCGACTCTGACACTAGCGACTCAACCCTAACCGCTATTCGTCTATTTGTTAAATATGATCGAATCCATCTGTTCATCGACCCACGTAACCCAAGAGTTTCCAGCTTTGTACACAGGAAATCTCTGTCGACCACATCGAACGCATTCGACAGGTCAAACAGGAACGCCACAACATAAAAACCTCCATCCATCAGATCGTGCACTCTCTGAATGAACTGAATTGTACAGGTTTCCGTTGAAAAACCCTCCCTGAAGTCGTGTTGACATTCACTCAAAACGTTAGTAAATTTTAAAAATTCAAATATTCTGTCTGCTACAATCTTTTCAATAATCTTAGATAAAGTACTTAGCAGGGCTATAGGCCTGTAATTCTCCAGTGCTAGTTCATTATCTTTTTTATATATAGGGATAATGAGGGCATTTTTTAATTGATCTGGAAATATCCCGCATTGTATCGACATGTTTAGTAACTCGGCTATTACAGGGGAGAGCATATCTAAGGAATGTTTAAATATTTTAATAGGGATACAATCCACACCCTTTGTTTGGGAAGTTCTGGATTGTTCTAGCCACATCATGCGAAGACACCGGAAAGAAAAACATACTCCGAGGATTAAACGGACACACAGTACATGATGTTGAAAAGCCTCCGCCAGAATGAGAGCTTGAATGACCGTAGAAAAATACAAACAGAAGGCCGATGCAACTTCAGTGAGATTATTGATTATTTTGTCATTCTGAGATATTGTCAAGTTCCGCCTGTCTACCGGTATATTCACTCAATATATTCCATACAGTCTTTGATTTGTTCCTTGACTCGGCCAAACAGCGAATAAACCGATTGCTCTTCCCGATCGAAATCATTCGCCTGACCCCATCTCTACGCTCTCTATAAGTTTGATGCAAGTTGTCATCTTGAATGTGCTGTCTTAGCCAATTCATATATTGGAGCTCATCATATTCATGTTAAAGCTCATTAGAAAACACCACTCTGAATGTCCTGGGCCTATCAAAACCGGAACGTCTAAGGGGAAATGCAGTCGCTGCCAGAAACCCCGAAAAGCATCCTCCAGTGTTTGGGGATGTTCAGCTGCAATTCCAATTCTTGATTTGAAATCGTAGCCATGCCAAATTAATCTTACAATTACAACGTAAAAGAATAAGCAATGTCACCATAACAGTCTGTTGCTTAATACCTATACTACCTGTAACTCCATCGACGACGTTGGAGATTACCCTCAATATTATGATGCACTTTGTATAAATGCCCTTCTTTAGGACCCTAAAGACTAAATTCAATTAATGCAATTTGAACGATTTACAGTTGATTTAGATAGAAGTATTAGATTCGGCGCAATAACACTTAGCCTAACTGTACAAATTTTCCCGGCATCCAGAAACTTCTTTCTTATATTGTGCGTTATTCTTCCTGATAACACTTTATAACGTGCAGATGATAATTTGATAAAAATTAAATTTCGTTTCTGTGAATCAATATTTAAAAGAAACCTATTTTCCAAATGTCTAGTTTTATAGTTAATTGTAGTATATAAAAAAATAATTGACTAGGTGGTAAAAATATAAGTGGAAAACTTACAAGTTCGTCTATTCTCTATTTTTATTTAGAAAACTAAGTGTTTATCAATACATTCACATTACCTAATAGTTTGTTTCATTTTTAAACGTTTCGATCTCAGAGAGAGAGAAGTATCTAGCAATTTCAAAACATCAACAGGTATGTAAATTCGTATCCACTTATTGCTTGCTCAGAATAATATATTATTGTGAGTAGAATGTAGAATATATTATAGCCTTTTGTAATAACTATTATATAACAGAAAAAAGTTTATTATTTATTTATTAGCCATTTATTTATTAGCCATATCAATATATACAGGCTGATCCACTAAGCGTGGCCAGCGAAACTATTGGTCGTAGAACCTTGGGGGAAATTTTTTTTCAATTAAAGTAGTCACGAAAAAATTCTAGAAATTATTTTCAAGTTCCCCATTTCGCCACAACATTTAAAAACTTAAAATGCTTAATTTCTCCGAAAACTTCCAAATATAGTTAAAAATATAGTAACATCATGAAAAAGCCTAAACAATTTTACACCACTTTTGTCTGAGGCTTGTTGATGTACGATCCTTAATTTCAAATGCACAAATAATAGAACAGAACAGAAGTAAAAAAAATCCCGATGGCAGCCAGTCGGAAAAGTAGATTTTTGATTTATGTATTTTTTATTTATACTTAGTCTACCACTGACACCCACTATTAATAAACAAATAATGGAATATTCTGACAGTCGCCAAATATAACAAAGTGTCATATTGACAGTTATTTTAACTGAAATACCCATTATACTATAATACATACGTAAGTACGGTCTTATTGTTATTTCACAGGTGTTTATTTGTCAAAATAATTATATGTATAGCGGGTGATGATATTTTTTTTTGTTTTTTGTTGCTTTATATTGACTTACATTTACTTAAATATGCCAGCGATGAAAAAACTCTCAAAATAAACATTGTAGAGATTTAAGTGCTCTATCATTTGATATGTAACATCGGTATTTTCTATTAACAGTGAAAAAAATATGATTTTTTTAAAACTTTGACAGACCGCCATTCTGAAATTAGCTCTCCGATTTCAATCGCCAACGAACTCACGCGATTCCATGACCTAGCCGATTTTTTAAACAAATTTTGTTTCGATTGGTAAAAAAATGCGGCCTAGAACGTGGCGCAAAGTTTCTATATCCCATATATATATATATATATAGATATATAAACTTTTGAACTGAGGTCATTTTTAGGATCCAGGGGTCATAAAATGAAGTACTGCATAAAAATTTTTCAAAATTTCGGTTGTGTCGATCTCCTGAATAGTTAGATTTTTTTTTTAAATCTACTAATAGTTAAATGAAAATCTAAACAGTGCGAATAATAAGAAAAAAAAATCACAGGTGTTCAAATTGTTTTCCATCATTTGAAATACAAAGATTTAATCGATTTCTGGTAGAATTCACGGCTGCTTCTATTCTAGCGCGAGGTAAACTACCGCATTTCTAATTCTAATAATCATGTCTTCTCTGCTTGTCGGTTGCACTTTGTAGACAATGTCTGAACTCCAAATCCAAACATGTTAAAGCAGGAGACTTGGCCGGCCAAAGAAAGTTACTTCCCCTCCCAATCCACCGGCCTGGAAAATGTTCATTTAGAAAATTGCGAACACGAAGGGAAAAATGAGCAGGGCACCCGTCAAGTTGTAGTCACATGCTTCTTCTCACAAGTAAAGGAACATATTCTAATAATTCGGGCAAACTCTAAAAAATTAAGGTACATTTCACCTGTCAAAATACCTTCAAAAACACCCTATATTTCATAGCACCTGTCGATACTAATTAATGTTCTCTATCAAATGGTATTAGGCCTCCCTATACCTAACCGTGACCGTTTCCCAATATTTTAACTATTTGTCTTATTGATTTGATGACATTTTCATAGGCTAGTAAGGCGTACTCTAGATCGTTTATTTCCTGAGAAATGGATTGGCCGCGGTGGTCCATAAACTAGCCCCCAAAGTCTCCAGACTTAACACCACCAGATTTTTTCTTATGGGGATATATTAAAAACATTGTTTATGATATGCCAACAACAACACGGTATGATGAAACAGCGAATTAAAACTGCTTTTGATACAATTGCACCACAATTATTAGCAAATATCAGACATTGATTTGAAAAAAGAATTCATCTGTGTATTGAAAATAACGGCCAACATTTTGAGCATTTTTTGTAGCTATAGTAAATAGGTATATATGGTATGGTAGGGCTTTTTCTGTTGTTAATTTTGAATATGTTACTGAATGTTAAAAATTTGAACCTATTTTATTATTCTTGGGTTTTAACTTTCAGAGTTTGTTAGAATTAGGTACCCAATAAATTGTAGTGTAAAAGTTTTTAAGTACGATTTGTATGGTCCCACTTGATGGTAGAGAAACCTTGTTGTCTTTTAAGTTCCAATTTGTCTACGGAAAAACTGTTGTAATATTCGAATACCGATCAGCCAATAGTAATTTAAGTTTAAGAACAATAAAAACTTGTGACCACCCTGTACAATATTTACAATTGGGCTATACACCGACCTAATGTATGTCCTATCCACTTGCCATACTTCTTTAAGTGCGACACTGGAAATAAATATATCTCACGACAACTACCACAATCCACGAGATAATAATAAGGTAATACGCCCAGAGTGCATAATGTCGCACGTTTAAAATACTCATTGTGATTAATTAAGCACCGGTTGGATCCTTCTAACATTAAAAAAAAAAACTTTACATTTGAGAAAATGGAAGCTGTATATTACTCTACGTCAGAAATCTGCAAATTATCTCCTACTATGGGCTATTAAAATTTTTAATGAGAAACTAAACGAACCCTTTTCTATAAATTCTATTAAATATTTGCCTTCTGGTTAATTAAAAGGCATTTAACGAAAATAGGTATAGTAGGTAATAAAAATGTTATTGAGTTAGATCCAGTTTAACTAATTACGTAGAATTTAAATTAATTAATTCAAGTAGAATTTTATAAAATACGAAACCACCGTTTTTTGTTAAAATGGCTCCTTTCAAGGTCACGCGTTTGATGGTCTGGTGAGGTTATATGATAGGGACGGCACGTGCAAGACCTAGAACGTAGAGGAGCAGAGACTAGCGCGGGTAATTTAAATAGTTACAGTTGTACAAAGAACATATTTATGTCGTTTATGTCATTTACGTCACTTATGTCATAGCTGATCAAATTCAAATTTCTTTATTTCAGTCATAAATTGTAAATTTCTGTACATAGACATGTCAATATGTAAACAATAATGTTTAAAATAAAAACACTCATAATAACATTCAGAGAAAAAAATAAAATAAATAAACAACAAATAAACAAACAAATGAACAATTACAATCGCTAAAAAAAACTACCGTCTATTAGTATCAACAAACTCCTGAAAGCTGTGGAACACGTTATCAATCAAATACAGCTTTAATTTTCTTTTAAATTATGTCTCAGTTAGGCAACCCTTGACGTCCTCGGGCAGGAGATTATAACATTGGTAGCCCGCATATTTTGGTGACTTTTTGTAAAATTCGTGTTTGGGACGAGGCAAGCACAATCGGTCCCTTCCCCTAGTGGAATACTCGTGGTTGTCTCCACACGTACGCGCGCCATCTTTATTTTTGTAAATATGACAGAGCGTTTTATATAGGTAAATAGATGGGACTGTGAGCAAACGATTTTGTTTAAAAGCCTCCTTAAAAGGAATATTAAAAATGCAACGCACTGCTTGTTTTTGTAGTATAAACACTCTGTCAATCATACTAGACCTGCCCCAGACCACTATGCCATACGCAATTGCTGAATAGATCAATGCATAATATATTGAAAGTAAGACATGCACATTCATGCAAGTCGTCAGCGAATTAATAATATATAAAGACGTATTAAGTTTTTTACAAAGGTGGTCTATATGCGTTACCCAGCTGAAATCCGGATCAACAAAAACTCCTAGCAGTTTAGCAGAATCTGATAGAGGAAGATGGATATGATCAAAGTTTATGTTGAGATCCAATGTTCTGAACTTATTAAAGTGTATAGCAACTGTTTTGTCAAAGTTGATCATCAGCCTGTTACTCCGACACCACATTCGAAACTCATCGAGCGTGACATTTATCTTATGTTTTAGAATTTCAGGATCCCTGTCAGATAATAAAAGAGTGGTGTCATCAGCATACATGTACTGAAAACCGTGTGTGATATTTGCAGGAAGATCGTTAATATAAAGTAAAAATAGCAATGGGCCCAGTATACTTCCCTGAGGAGTGCCCAGATCAACATTTAAGAAGTCTGATACAACAGATTCAATTTTAACCGCGATTTTTCGGTCCTTCAAATAAGAATGTATCCACTGATTGATCGGTCCACGTATGCCAACTTACTCACCTTTTAAGATCCGGCAAGCTAAAGTTAGCCGGAGGGTTTCATTCTTGCTTGTCATGATGGGGTACTAAACACCTTAGCTTGAAGTTCCGACAATCCAATGTAGGGCTTGAACTCTGTGGTCCCTGTGGTTTTGATCATCGGGGCATGCGACATACGCTGACATCAAATCTGCACAAGATTCCTGCTTGCCATAATATGGCAAAAAACTTATCAAGCTATTTATTTACAATGTATAAATACATATTAAGTGGAAAATAAAATGACTTTGTGCCAAAGAAAAATCACGAACTTATCAAAGCACCCTCGTACTAGAAAAGCTTTTTAATTAATTTTTATTTTAAAACAGCAGAATCATAATCGGCTTATTACTAATAATTCTTGTTCTTTTCAAGCATATAAAGTTTTGAATATATTTTTTTTAATCCTATACTTAGTAGACGTAAACTGTATGAATTTTTTGGATTACTTATAATAGGTATACCTACTTACGTTTTGTTTTGTATTTCATACTTTTAAGACCCATTGTTGCTTTAAGTAGTAATTAAAACTTATAAAATCGTTGGAAAGGGTGATTAATTTTGTTCTTAATTATTAAAACATCATAGACGACCATGGCCATATTTACAGTTAAAATTCGAGGGAGCGAAAGGGCGCTTCACCAAATAAACCTTACAGAAATTTTTATTTAATATCAAATGGATTGAAAAAAAAAACATTGCAATTTCATTAATCTAACTAAAAAACAGCAACATTAACATTAACATTAACATTAACATTAACATTAACATTAACATTAACATTAACATTAACATTAACATTAACATTAACATTAACATTAACATTAACATTAACATTAACATTAACATTAACATTAACATTAACATTAACATTAACATTAACATGAACATTAACATTAACATTAACATTAACATTAACATTAACATTAACATTAACATTAACATTAACATTAACATTAACATTAACATTAACATTAACATTAACATTAACATTAACATTAACATTAACATTAACATTAACATTAACATTAACATTAACATTAACATTAACATTAACATTAACATTAACATTAACATTAACATTAACATTAACATTAACATTAACATTAACATTAACATTAACATTAACATTAACATTAACATTAACATTAACATTAACATTAACATTAACATTAACATTAACATTAACATTAACATTAACATTAACATTAACATTAACATTAACATTAACATTAACATTAACATTAACATTAACATTAACATTAACATTAACATTAACATTAACATTAACATTAACATTAACATTAACATTAACATTAACATTAACATTAACATTAACATTAACATTAACATTAACATTAACATTAACATTAACATTAACATTAACATTAACATTAACATTAACATTAACATTAACATTAACATTAACATTAACATTAACATTAACATTAACATTAACATTAACATTAACATTAACATTAACATTAACATTAACATTAACATTAACATTAACATTAACATTAACATTAACATTAACATTAACATTAACATTAACATTAACATTAACATTAACATTAACATTAACATTAACATTAACATTAACATTAACATTAACATCACAAACTGAGGAAACTATAAGTATTATACATGTGTAGTCTTTTTTATTTGTTTGTAGATCATCAACCAAACAATATTATGGATTGCGACGAGTTCCGTAGCCGTGGGAAAGAGATGATTGAATATATTTGCAACTATCTGCAAAACATTGAAACACGTCGTGTAACACCAAACATTGAACCCGGTTATTTACGGAAAATACTACCGGAATCTGCTCCCCAGGATGCTGAGGATTGGGATGCAATTATGGCTGATATCGAGTCGAAAATAATGCCGGGAGTGACACATTGGCAGCATCCAAGGTAAAGATTAAATTACCGAACTAAGCAAAGATACGTGGCCCTCATTGTGGCTTACAATTGGTACTATCCAAAGGAAGACTCTCTCATTGAGTCTTTGGTGTTAAAAAAACATATTCGATGCTTAGTGAAAGGAAAGTATCTGCCACTGCAATAATTTCATCATTTTCAAAGAGGCACAAGGCGGAACCTCAAGGTGCTAAACTAAATGCTATCGCAGTTGCAGGTTCAAGCACAGATGAGTGGCTGTAACTTGTGCCTGAAGTTTGTTTTTGAACCATCAATGTTCCGTATTTTCTAACTCCCTCCGCATAGAGGATCCATTGGTCTCTACTGAGGAACAGGGTTTTATATGGCAGATCATAGTTTATTTATTTTAACCAATCAGAAGGTCATCATTATTTGCATTGTCTTCTTTTCGTTTCAGGTTTCATGCATATTTCCCAAGTGGGAATTCTTTTCCTTCGATTTTGGGTGATATGCTATCAGACGCCATTGGCTGCATAGGATTTTCTTGGGTAAAATATATTTTATTTGATTTTACACGGTCTTATATTTAGCTACATAACTACAAACATGATTGATAATGTCCCCAACGCTTAGAGAGAAATAAAGACATCCGGCAACATCGCGTTGGCTATACTATAGTAATTAGGTGACATATTCTTGAAACTCGCGAATCAATCAAACAATTTAGTAGGCTATACCTCGTCCGCGGCAGCGCTGTGTTAACTGGGTAGGATGTGCCTCGCTTACCGTATGGATCTAGAATGGACGTACGCGCGCCAGAATGTTGTAGAACAAACGACTACTCTCTGGAAGTGTTCGAGAAAGAAGGCCAACCACATATATATACTATATTGCGGAGTTGCAATTATTTGTTCATAGCTTGTCTAGAGAAGGCTGTGTATGTGGCTATAGAGCTATAAGTAGTAAGGCCATAGAATAATAACTATAGATAAGAAAGGTCAGTAGACGCTAAAAACGGCATCGACTCGTCGCAATCCCAGCCACATTCGGGCCCGCTACTATGTTATACTATATCTATATATACTATAAGATACTATACTATAACTTGAATTGCTTTGAAGACAGAGGGATAAAACGTTCCGACACAAACTGAAGTAACTGTATATTAAACTGTGGTAAGGCCGCCGGGTTCACAGACACGCTGACGATCGTCGAAGCGCGGTTACAACATGGATGGGTGACCATTTTGGCGTGTACTTATCTAAGTTGTAGTAGTATGATTGGGGCTGCAGTATTGTCCTGACTACGACAGGTTATTCGTCCTGGTCAGGATAATTGTTTTTAATAAACACAAAATACGTTGCTTTGTTAAGTAATAATTAAAAACTGTTTCTTCCATAAACTCATATTTACGTTGATAATAATTGTTAATTACGAAAATTACATTTTAGGCTGCTAGTCCTGCTTGTACGGAATTGGAAACTATAGTTCTAGACTGGTTAGGTAAGTGTTCAACATAGGTTTAACTCCAGCTTATTTAAATTATGATTATTATCAACTTGATAAAGTTCCAATTAAAAATAATCACCTCCAAATTGAAACTACCTGGAGTTCCAGCGGAATTCATTACTGAAGAATTATAAATTGATAAATATATTTTCGTGAAGTGGACGGGAGATATTTAGGGAGATTTTCCTAGAAAAATCTGCGTTGTACAGAAAATATACCGGGTGCCCCGCCGATTATGGAGAACCACACTGTGGAACAATCTGAAAATCTGGTGTAGTACTTAGGTCCACAAAATATAAAACTATCCATCAAAAGAAAAATATATAGATAAGGTCGTATTTAAAATAAGGAAGTTGAAACCCACTTCCGGTATAAACGGAAGTATTAGATTATAGCCGAGTTGGCCCCGTCTCTCTAATAAGATTCTACACCAGAATGTCCGATTGTGTCACAGTGTAGTTTCTCCATAACCGATGGAAACCCTTCCCTGTAGCACACCCGGTATAGTGCGACATCTAATCTTTAATTGGCGATATGCTGCGTGAATAAAAATTCACCATTGACTACATTGGTTCAATGTTCAATTGCCAACACAGAGGCTAAAAGTTATTCAGGCTTGTTTAACAAAACATTACCATTTACACACTAGATGTCGCACCATACACAGTGCTGGCTTGTGGCAGTTGCTGAAGCGTGAAGCATAACAAACAATAAAGTATATATAAATCAAACGACGTCTAGGTATATATGTCACAAAATGGTGAGCTCGAAAAGTCTGTATAGATGTTTAAAGTTCCATGCCCAGTTCC
Source organism: Apoderus coryli (assembly GCA_911728435.2). Taxonomy (NCBI): domain Eukaryota; kingdom Metazoa; phylum Arthropoda; class Insecta; order Coleoptera; family Attelabidae; genus Apoderus; species Apoderus coryli. Next base: position 368,696 of record OU452213.1, on the reverse strand, counting down.
ACTGTAATACATTATATAAATTACGTAACTAGGTATGTATATTAAGCCACTGAAGATGGAACGATATTGCGAAACATGTCTGGCAGTCAAATCCATGTTACGCTTTGAACATATATATAAATTAAAGAATTATTCATTATTCCTATATACATAATGTACATTATATTTCTTTTTATTTTATTCTTGTAATACATTATTTATTTTGGCCTCTCTCTTCGCTGTTACACCCTTAGCAGTGCTTGTGTCCTCTGTCACACCAATAGCGCCTATATCATACGTGTTTTCCTCTATAATTCACCAACAATGGGCAATGCTGTCACCCCGGCATATATTCAATATACGACAAGATACAACGATATGACGGCCGGCTATATAAACATAGTTGCCAGCGTTTAATTGCACTAAGCATAGCGAGCATACGGACACCCGGCCGTCAGGTGGTTGTATCTCGTCGTATATACTGGAGTGGCAGCTTTGCCAATTGCTGCTGAATTATCTATGAAAACATGTATGATAATAGGCACCATTGGTGTGACAGAGGACACAGGCACTGCCAACTGTGTCAAATGTGAAGAGAGAGGCGTGACCTACAGTAAAAAGTGGGAAGATATGCCAGAGTCACGGAACAATAAGAAGTGGGGGATCAGCTAATACCTCCTTAATTTTATATTCCCACAGGTAAAGCAATAGGGCTTCCAGATCAATTTCTAGCCTTCTCTGAAGGTAGCAGAGGCGGCGGTGTCATTCAGGTACGTATAATTTTTACGAAAGAATATAGAAAGTTGTCGGCAAATACTAACTAAAATTCCAGACCTCCGCCAGCGAATGTGTGTTAGTAACAATGTTGGCAGCTCGTGCTCAGGCTTTGAAACGACTGAAACAACAACACCCTTTTGTTGAAGAAGGCCTGTTACTATCGAAACTAATGGCGTATTGTTCTAAAGAGTCACATTCATGTGTCGAGAAAGCTGCCATGATATGTTTTGTTAAGCTACGTATCTTGGAACCCGACGAGAAGAGTTCGTTGCGTGGCAAGACACTGATGATGGTTATGTTGTATTGTCTTTGTTATTGTTCTCTGTATTTAAATATTTTGTGGTTGTAGGCGATGGAAGAGGACGAGACAATGGGTCTAATTCCATTTTTCGTATCAACAACTTTGGGTACAACGTCGTGTTGTTCCTTTGATAATTTGAAAGAAATCGGGCCAGTATGCCAAAAGTTTCCTTGTGTTTGGCTGCATGTCGATGGAGCTTACGCCGGAAATGCTTTTATATGCCCCGAATTGAAGTATCTTCTAAGTGGTAATTTATATTTTGCACTGATTTGTAATTTTCTCTTAGTCAAAATCAGTAGCAACCAGGATGTAAAAGGTGTTTGAGGTATGTAGGTATATTTTGTCTTAACTCAACAGGAATAGAATACGCTGACTCCTTCAACACAAATCCAAACAAGTGGCTGCTAACCAACTTTGATTGTTCAACGCTCTGGGTCACGGATCGTATACGATTAACTGCAGCTCTAGTAGTAGATCCACTATACCTTCAACATGGCTACTCTGATGCAACAATCGACTACAGACATTGGGGCGTGCCTCTTAGTCGTCGCTTCCGATCACTGAAGCTGTGGTTCGTCTTGAGATGCTATGGAATCAGTGGTTTGCAGAATTATATAAGACATCATATCAAGTTGGCGAAAGATTTTGAGCGTATGGTGCTGAAAGATGAACGATTTGAGATTTGTAATGAGGTTAAGGTAAGGATTCTGCCTGATTTAATATCTCCAAAACTGTGATATATATCATATATATATATATTTATAACCGAAAGTTATAAATGGTGTTTGAAAGACGTTTTGATATGGGAGGTATGCCCTCCAAATAGCTTCTGTCTGAATAATAATAGTCCGACATTTAATTTATATGAAGGTATTTCGATAACGTTGAAAAATGACCACTCTGTAACTAAAACATCTGGTTATCCTTTCGTATATATGCATTTTTATTTTCAAAAACCCATAAAACATATTTTCCAATAAAAAGGCCCTTTTTAGGTACTAATTCTTTTATCACATTGGAAAAGGCACCAGAGATAATAAGTTTATTATTTACAGATGTTGTATAATATTCATAAAAGATACGAACTTAAAACTTTTAGAAACATTTGGTAACAATCTATTTAAAAGAATATTCAGTCCGCGCTATCGGCAAAAGAAGTTATGGCATCAGTTTTTTGGGATTTTCTTAATTATTGTTTGGGCTTACAACAGGTAAAACAATTAATTCTGAAATGAACTTTCAAGTAGGGATGTCAAATAAGAGATATGCGAAAAATTTCTGGAAATGAATCAAGATTTTCTTACTTTCTTTCAGTTGGGTCTAGTCTGCTTTCGTCTGAAAGGCAGCGACAAGTTGAACGAGAAACTACTCAGTAATATTAATGCTTCTGGTAAATTACATATGGTACCATCAAATGTCAACGAAAAATACGTTATTAGATTTTGTGTAGTCGCTCATAATGCCACAGAGTCAGATATAGGTAAGAAGAACAAGATGGTGTTTATTAAAAAAGAACCATTTGGCAACCTCTTTTGGCTCTTTTTCCAAATTGTATTGCTCTTGTAGGTATTGAAGATTTATTCATTTAATTTTAGAACATGCTTGGGAAGTTATCAAAGAGTTTGCCTTAGATCTTCTGGATACGCAGGCGATTGAGAAAGAACAGGTAACTATATCTAATTAAAATTTACTATATTTCTTTCACGGAAGGTGAGAAAAAAACTATATGTAAACAATTTCAGAAAAAAACACACACAACTAACACTCCTTTCGCGTGATTTCTTTTACAATTTACGACGCAACAACGATTCATGCGAAAACAATATACCTAGTCTTAATTTTATCATTGTGTACAGTCTTTAAATTTATTTTGCAGCAAATTTGTCGATAACAGCCTCATTAAAGTCTGCAATGCCCTCAATCATTTTTTTTCTTCATTGGGGATCTTTGCTTAAGGTGTTAGTTGCCAAAAATTATTTGTTTCATTCATATATTTATTTGGAAACTCTAATCCTTTTTTTTTTTCGATTAATCATTAACCGAATTGTTTTTTCAGTCACTGTAGTTATTTTTATTACTGTCGGTATCCTTTCCTTATATAAGAGGGAGGAATGTATCAAAAAACGCTGCATTCGATTGGATAGCCCCGGTAGAATTGTTAAATTTATATATTTTACATAATATAACAATAGTTATTACAGGAATTCGGACATTACGAAAAAAATAAATATAAATCAACCATTTTAGTATTATTTAAAAGGCCTTCAATTAAAAGAATTAACAAAGAACTTACTGAACTTGAACTTCGATTATTATTGAGAAACTTTATACAATTAGAAATCACATCTAGACTTTACCAAGGCTAAAACGAATCTAAACTCGAAAATCCGAAAAAAAGGCATTTTTACAATATACCCCTATAAAGATACATCTACAGGGTGAGAGATTCAGAAATAAAATACATTTTTTTGGCGACTTTAATAACGGTTGTTAATTGTTAAGATGTCCTATGTTGGAGATTTTCCAGAAGATCAACAAGACACTACTGTTTGTAAAGTTAGGAACAATACGATTATATAATAACTTCTTAATCTTCGGAAAAGATAACTGGATGAAAACCCATGTTCATATTTTCGGCGCCCTTTATATGTATTCTTTGTTATGGGAAACCTTGTTAACTCCCCAACTACTACCTTCTGTACCTATATAATAATAAAAGTCCGAAATTTAATTTACATGAAGGCGTTTCGATGTTCAAAAGTGAGACCTCTCTATATTTAAAACATGTCATTCTTCGAACAAGAAAACACGGTCCATCTGTTTCTAAAAGTTGAACAAAGAGAAGAGAGAGAAATTATATATTTTTGTTATTCATTTACCTACTTGTAGATGTGTTTATTGGGTTTCGTAAAACCCATATCAATAAACGATAAGATAGATAGAAAACACACCCTTAAATTTTATAACTAAAAGGACAGTTTAGGAACATTTGTTAACAATCTACTTAAAATTATATTTAGTTTTCTTTTCTTGAGCCTTATTTCAACAATATTTTGATTTGAAACTTCTTGGGATGAGGCTCACAAATTACACAATAGGTTAAATAACGCCTTGTTATTTATTGTCAAAACATTTTTTAAAAAAACAACGTTTCGGCAACGTACATCTGTTGCCTTCTTCAGGTAGTAGTGTTTTCTTTTGTATTATATTGTTACATCATATAATACAAAAGAAAACACTACTTGTCCACTAGACGATTTTTGTATGTATATTACCTGAAGAAGGCAACAGATGTACGTTGCCGAAACGTTGTTTTTTTAAAAAATGTTTTGACATTAAATAACAAGGCGTTATTTAACCTGTTGTGTAATTTGTGAGCCTCGTCCCAAGAAGTTTCAAATCTAAATATTAAAATAATATTCATAAAAATATTAATTTCCCAAACTAATAGAAAATATCTATAAAATCACCCAACTAGTATACATAATACCAGTGGCATGGTGTCCTATTACAAGGGTGTACGTGATCATAATGTGCTCATATGGAGAAAGCGTCACTATTTTAATGTCAATTAGACAGTTGTTATAAAATATTTTATGAAATTTCAGTAAAACCCTGTATATACTAATGGGGAAATCTTGTTAGGTATTTCTTTATGTACGGTGCCGCATCATATCCGGTGAGCAATCCAAAAAATTACCTACTTTATGGTTCAATGTCTCTTATTTACAGATTATTATCGAATTTTGTGGGTAGAAGACGATATTCTAAGTAGAAATATAAATTTCTATAAATTCATTATGTGATGTTTCTAATGAATGTACAGGGCGGCCCAAATTAGACTTATGGAAACTGATGTTCCTCTCGAAGATAGAAACAATGGCTTATAACTTTTTCGTTATTTGAGATTATTGATTTCTGAAAAAACTTTCTCATAGCACTTTTCAACGTAGAATAAGATATAGTAACTGGTTTTATTACAGGGCCATTCGTAAAGTTACTGTAACGAAAATTATTTTTTTCCTTATGGGACAATATCTTAAAAACTAATAGCTTTAGGTATAAGAAAGGCTATATAAGAATAAAAGCTTATCAATTTTCTTTTCAGTTTTTGATATTACATACAGGGTGTCTCATTTGGAAAATTCGAGTAAAACGCAAATTTGAGTTTGGACTCACCCTGTATACAGGTTTTGCACTACATACTAACAATTATCTTTTTCTAAAACTTGATAACTATCAAAAAGCTATGCCCGTAAGAAGCAGAGTTTAAATTATTTCAGTTCCAGTACAGAAGCCTTGGAATTCGCCATGTTTTGCATATAATACTAGTGGTAACTTTTGAACCACTCTGTATAATTTTCTAAAATTTTAGTATGATTAATGTCAAGTCTAAACCAATGAAATTGTGGAATAATAAATAGGGCTTTCCATTTAAGAAAACGTAAGTTTGGTTCACCCTGATGAGATGAGCCACCCTGTACAAATAACAATAATTTTAAAATACATACTTTATGACTGCCTACACACTGGCTGCTTAGTTTTGCGTGAAATCTTTGATCTTTGAGGTAATATCGAACTTCGACAATATGTAATTTTTCGAATCGGCCTTCAAGACTAGACCTGAAATTCCGGTTTTTAATGATAACTTTTTGAACCGCCTCGTATAGATTAATGCAATATTTTTTTCATTTTTGAAGGAGCTACAGGATAACGTTTACGAGCTGTTGGAGCGAAAGAAAAAGGAAACGCTGGCGCAAAAACGCAGTTTTTTTGTGCGTATGGTTAGTGATCCAAAAATATACAACCCTTCGATAGCGAAAGCACTACCATCTTCCAGACGTCATTTGACTAATCCTGAATCGCCAGAAAACAATTCAATTGCTGTTCAACCACCTGCGTATGTATGACATATCTCTTTCAGTAATTCTAGTGTATATTTTTTTAAGCATGGCCTTTTATGCTGCTATTTTAACTATTTTCGTTGCCAAATGATAGCCTTGTACAGCAATGAAGCCAAGTAAGTGTGGTAATTCGCATAACAGATGTGTACCGCGTGTAGCCCAGCGAGTAGGGTGCGGGCTTTGAAATCGGAAGGTTGTGCGTTCGATCTCTGCTCCAAGTATGTGTCATTTATCACAAACGATCGCGGCTTTTTAGTTTTATTGTCTGGAATACTAATTAAAAGCTTTGATACCAAATCTTCTATATCATTTAAACTCAGTTTCGTCATGTCGGCATGATCCAGCGATATCAAATATTAAAGCAATCTAAAAGTAATAACATGTAGACGATATCTAGTGACTTGAATATTGCCCATCTCTAAAACGCACACGCAGTAATCTGTCAACCATATACAGTTGACAGTAGTGACAGTTAAGATAAAGGTAGAAAAACGCCGATAACACCAGAAATTGTGTTGGACATTTTGTAAAATAAAAAGAACAACGAATCTTGTAAAAAGTTGTTTAATTTTAAAAATTTAAGCTCCTAAAGTTCCTACAAACAAACAAAATAATATACTCAATTTTTTTCACGATTTACTTTAAAATAGATGACATCTGCTGCTGCAGTAATAAACTGCTGTATCTGTTCCCGTGATACAACTTGTGACTTGTCAGGCCCTGACTTCTCTCCTAAAATGGCGGCGTCATACGTCACAGTTTGAAATTATTTAGCTCAAAGTGCCGACGTGGACTCGGAATGCTGTTTTTGTTATTATGATGCCTCGTAATATATCCTCAATCCTTCCCTGGCATATCTCGTGTGTAAATTATGTTATGTACAGTTTACTTTAGTTTTTTATTTGATTATATAACTGAGAAACATTGTTTGTTTTATTTGAAAGGAAAAATGTAATTAAAAACATATTTTATGGTGTTCTATAAATATTTAATCTCAGGCTATGCATGATATATTGCATTTGTTTGAACAATAATTGTTTGGGAACATGTAATTTCTTATAGAATCTTAATAATTGCAAGATCAGGCGATACACTAATATTAAATGTAATTAGGTATGGTTTTTAATTTAGTTTTTTTTATTTGCTTCATTTTTACAGTGTGCTGTCAGTGCGATCTTTCAAAAGGTAAGGCATGTTACTAAAAAATTACAATTCATGAACAGTTCTTCACGTGCTTTGCTGCCAGTACACCTCGTACTTATTATTTCCGCAATAGAGTTATTAATCCGAAATCTATTTACACCCGAAACACTTACAGATGTTTAGTTAAACACACAATTAATTTCTCTAACTTTATTTTATTTTTGTTAAAATAACTCGGTTATTGGAAAATTCCATATTATTTTTATTTCAGTCAATTCAATTCATTCAAAATCTGACAACAATCAAGAAAAGATGAAAAAATCGGTGATGCCACACTTTATTTGAAGATTTTCACCATAAATATTTTTCTCAATATTATTACACAATAGATTTATACATGGAACATTATAAGATACTTGATTTTCCAACAACTTTAATTTACTAAACTCCCACAATAATATAACAAATATTAAAACATTATTATATCTAAAAAATCCCGATGGCAGCCAGTCGGAAAAGTAGATTTTTGATTTATGTATTTTTTATTTATACTTAGTCTACCACTGACACCCACTATTAATAAACAAATAATGGAATATTCTGACAGTCGCCAAATATAACAAAGTGTCATATTGACAGTTATTTTAACTGAAATACCCATTATACTATAATACATACGTAAGTACGGTCTAATTGTTATTTCACAGGTGTTTATTTGTCAAAATAATTACAGGTATAGCGGGTGATGATATTTTTTTTTATTTTTTGTTACTTTATATTGACTTACATTTACTTAAATATGCCAGCGATGAAAAAACTCTACAAATAAACATTGTAGAGATTTAAGTGCTCTATCATTTGATATGTAACATCGGTATTTTCTATTAACAATAAAAAAAATATGATTTTTTTAAAACTTTGACAGGCCGCCATTCTGAAATTAGCTCTCCGATTTCAATCGCCAACGAACTCACGCGATTCCATGACCTAGCCGATTTTCTAACCAAATTTTGTTTCGATTGGTCAAAAAATGCGGCCTAGACCGTGACGCAAAGTTTCTATATCCCATATATATATATATATATAGATATATAAACTTTTGAACTGAGGTCATTTTTAGGATCCAGGGGTCATAAAATAAAGTACTGCATAAAAATTTTTCAAAATTTCGGTTGTGTCGATCTCCTGAATAGTTAGATTTTTTTTTAAAATCTACTAAAAAACTCCTAATGTATGCGTATTTTTATTTTAATACTATTCACATGAACTAAATCCGGCAGAATTGTTTTTAAATGACACATGTTGACACATTTGGCATTCGAATATTGATTTTTTACCTTCCTCACCATCTACGTACCGGGCGTCTGCATTTAAATACCATTTTAAAAAACCAACCATGGCATACCTGTTAGCCAATTGTGTAAACGTTTACTCTGGTTGAAGCGGGTTTTTTCAGTCGATTTTTCCCGCATATCCTACAGAGAAAACTCAACGCATCTATTGCATAATACTTTCACGTTGCCGCATGAGAAACACGCTCAACGGTCGGAAAAGATTATCAAGAGCCGAACCCTTACCAATATAAAACTATCAACGGCTAAATGAAGAGGCTCAAGATCATGCCCACCCTCAGGGTCGTCAGAGGATATACCTGAGGATCATCATCATGATCCGACATATTATATCTTTAACTTTAGAACGTTCTTACATATGTATATATCGTAAATAGCTTGATTTGTTACTGACTTTAATAAATGTTTTTGAATTTGAATTTGAAAATTTGTTTACTCTGGTAATCGTAAAGTTGCAAGTTCAAAACAGGGTCATGGAACTGTTTTTATTATTATTGAAAACAGGGTCACTGAACTTTTTTTTAATATTATTGAAATTATAGCCCGTCTGCCGTATTGTTACTCGAACGGATACATTTAATTTGACGCGGATGCTAGAAATGTATATTTCTTTCATTATTAGAGATGTAAGAAATGTATCGATATATTCCATTCGATCTCTCTCTTCTTAAGGTTGAACTATTGTCTCGAGGATTGAAACTGAGTTTTATTAAGATAAATTTTGTCAAAGGTTCTTTAAGATTATATAGTTTGAATAAATTAAACATAATTTTTAGGAAAATATTAGTTTTTCGAAACTTACCCCTGTTGGCGTAAGCCTAAATACGATAAGAAGTATTCAATTGACTAGGTGGTGTTAAACCATATTTACTATCACTGTTTTTGTGTTTTGAGATTAGCGAAATACTTAATTATAATTATTATTAATTATAAATACGTAAACTGTCAATTTGGTGTGTTTGTTTTGTCGGCGTTGCTATGGGGATTTTTCATGGCATTGAGCAGAATCCTGCCCAATCTGGGAGGACCTGGATGGATCAAGAGGTGGACCAGGTAAATGAAGGAAACATCATTGACATTATGCTCGAATCAAAAGAGATTTGGACAGAAATACATAATCTTATCAAAGAAATTATGAAGAACCAAGAGCGGGAAGAAAGAGATAGAGAAAGAATCCGAAACCCGAACCCCTAATCATTTTAGAATGGAAGGTACAGGCATAAATACAATAAAAAAATAAAGACCTAACGTAGGACTAGGACCTGTTTGACAGATTATCGTTACATAAGCTGATAATGACAGTTCTCTCTCTGAGACATGTCGTTGAGAAGTGTTGACGAATGATTGTCCTTTAGTTTCTTATTGAGCAGTGTGCTAGCAAGAATAACGTGAGATTCCTCCTTTTACAGATCTGCTTCTTGGATAAGTTGGCCATTAGCGTTTCTATTCCAAGGTATCACGGAGGATGGTGGTTCTGGTAACGTTCCAATACGGTAATTTATATTTGTGTTTAAAATGCACTCTGACAATTATCTTATAGGTACAGGGTGTTTCAAAAAGATGCCAGATTATAGGGGGTGATTTTTCAGGTAAAAAAGTTGTAGATTTAGTTGATTTATCTCAAGACAATATCGAAATTAAATTACAGTCAGTGGCGTACTTTTTTTTTAAGTTGCCCCCCTAACGCCACTAGACTTATTAATTTTGATCTAGTTAGGGCCATATAAGCTCCCTATTTCTAGCAATAACGCTACCAAATTTCAGAGAAATCGGTAGGCAGATATTTGATTTAATTAAAAAAAAACAAACAGTAAATTTCCGGACGTATATTTGTTGGGAAATTTTTTTTCGTAAAATGACCTGAAAAATCACGCCCTTAAATATTGTCGGGCTTCTTGGAACATTCTATACGTAAAAAAAATGTTTGTTTGTAGTTTTAGACATTTAGATACGAAAGTACGATTGAAACCGGGTGGTAAAACTTATGCCGAGCAATCACCGTCGTCATCTGATGGAGAAAACTCGATAAATATGAGATCATCGCCGAAACGTTCACCTGTTACCACGAAAAAAATGTTAGGAAGTCTGAGAGACAGTAAAAACTGTAACAATCAACACTAACTACACCCAAAAAATCGTCAGTAAATAACGTATTATACACATGGAACTTGATATTGTAATAAATTAAACATATTATTGACTTATATGGCGTTTTCTTATGATAAATAAACCTTTATTGACCAACAGTTTCCCGTTTACAGGCGAGATAATGGATCGTCTACGTCGCCTGTTTCTTCGGGAACCGCGACCATCAAGTTTCAGCAATTTTTTTCCATCAAAAATTTTTAATTACTCATCCATCTTGACTGTCTCACTCTCAGAAAAATAAATAAAAATAGAAATGTCATCTAATTTCAATGTTTGTCTTCATAACATAAAGGTCAACATTTACCTTTTTAATGACAGGAGTGCATGTAAACAAAAGCCAGTGGCGTAGTATAATTCTTTTGAAATCGTGGTTGTAGTTTCCAATAATAAATACATATCTACGCAGGAACTGTCGCATTTTTTTCAAATATAATTAAAGCTGATGATGAATTTTTGCTCGCGACTACAGCTGATAAACCATCAGTAATTACTGAGCTTTTCATGATGTCAGCTTCAGTACTGCTTTCAGGTTCATCATGTGCTTTTAATAAATGTGGCCAACAGTTTTCTTCTTTAAAAAGGCTGTCACTTTTGGGAAATTTCTAATGTTTACGTTATTTTTAACTAATCGCGTAGATTTTAACATGGAATGAATTGACCACAGTGTTGAAGATCGGCTAGCCTTTGACATGCATACTTTCTCGTCCCTATGGAAGCAGTAATTCAATTTTCTCATAGTGTCGGCAGATAAGGAGGGCCAGGATTAGAACCCTGGAGGATAGCTGATGTAGTTGTACAGTCGATTGACATAAACTAGCAAACCAAACCTTATTATCAATCATAGTATCAACCCGGCGGGACATCCATTGATGTTGTTCTTATGTCTTATGAGTCATTGATTTTCTGACGTCAAATTAGAGACCACCAAGGAGGTCTATATACATGTTTGTTGGTAGGAAAAATAATGTTAAGACATTTTTGAACAAAAATAAATTATAGTAAATAAAGAATTACAAAAAGTGCTTCAAGGAAACGTCTGATAAATTTAATTTGAATAAAAAAATGTTAAGGTTGTATATGAATTGGTAGTCCTTTTGACTTTTCGTACAGATGTGGTTTTAAATAAAAATATTTTTAATATGTTTTGAAGTGAATTCTACTACTGATTTTAATACTAATCTTGACGTGCATGTTGGTCATAATATGACGATTTCCATATTATGCGTAAATTAAAATTAAAGCATGGATTATCTTAAAGATAAATACAACTGTGCACAAGGTTTTGAGAACTAGTGTAGTTTTTAAAACCTGTTGAAAGATTGATACCATAATATTTCTCATAGCATTAGGCAACATTACCGGAGAAATATCCCGGATTTCTATTCGTATAATTTCTTTGAATCAGATCTTTTTATGCATGCACAAACTTCTTTGTCCATGGCCTTTGCAACATTTTCAATGAAGTGCCGGTAGTAAAATCTTTTGACTTAGGTTTTCCTTTCCAGACTCAAAAGACTCTATCGGTGGTCAAATTATCCGATCTTGCTCGACTCCCATTTGCAGAGGAAGCAGCCGCATGTACATTAATCGTTTTCACAGATTTAATTATCAAGTCATTCCAAAATGGAATTTTTCCACAATGCCTTCAGACATCTATAATAATTCCTCTGCACAAGGGCCGTGATAAGGATTAAGCTTCAAACTATCGGCCAATTGCACTTCTATCTACTCTATCCAAGATCATTGAAACACTGGTTAAAAAAGAGACTTCTATCATTTCTGCACAAATATGGAGTATTAACTAGCCACCAATTTGGAGTTTTAGCTAACAATGTTTACTCCAACTTGAACAATCTCCACTTTACAGCATCAATTTTCTGTGATTTATCCAAAGCATTCGACTGTGTAAGTCATAACATCCTAATTAACAAGATACAGCACTACGGAATTCGGGGGGTTCCACTGGGATGGTTTAAGTCGTACCTTAGCAACAGAAGTCAGTGTGTGAGGGTCAATGCGGCTGTGTCTTCTTGCAGGCCGATGGATTGTGGAGTTCCACAGGGTTCGGTGTTTGGTCCTATTTTGTTTTTGCTATTTATCAACGACATTACGTGCCGACCCGGATAGTGTGGCTCTTCATAGTACCATATCCAAAGACTTAATCACCATCAAATCATGGTGTGACTCTAACCTGTTGTGCTTGAACACTGCGAAAACTAAATCTGTGTCATATAAAGGTGCGCTGCAGTCTTTTGAACTTAATAATTCCACTATTGACGTCGTTTCTTCTGTGAAGTTTCTGGGCCTTGTTGTTGACAGCTCCCTGAAGTGGAAGTTGCACATTGATGCGTTATCAAGAAAATTAAGCTCTGTCTGTTTTGCGTTTTGGTATAACCTACCTGTATCCCAAGCAAAATCGCCACAATTTGCCAGGACTGCATGACCAATTGCGACTCTTTAGTAGTGCCCTTTGGCACTTGTTTCCCTTGTAGAGTTACAGAGCTTTAAGACTTACTTTTGAGGAATCGTCAAGTGATAGTCCTAGTTTAAAGCAGCCATTAATCCCTAAATGTTCCTCCAGGATACCCCAAATTGTTTTTCATGATAAAAAATGATGTTATAGGGCTTTGAAGTAAGTTGCATTTTTGCAATTAAGAGGCCAATAACTCTGATTATTTTTTTGGCAATTCCAAGTCCTTCCTAAGGTCACTTTGATTTATTTTGAGACAATTTGACAGACAAAAGGAGTCTTGTTGATAGGCCAGCGATATTTTCTATGGTACACTAACATTTGAATCTGTTTGATCGATGTTCTGAAGTCTGTTTTCGTTAACTTGAATATGTGGTGAGACAGCCCTATTGTTTGGTGCAGGCTGGCAGAGCATCTGTGTTTTCCTTATATTTAGTTCATGCCCGATCTCCTGTATGCGCTGTTAAATGAATTTAGTGTATATTGAAGATTCTCTTATGTATCAGCTAGGACAATATTGTCATCCGAACGAGGCGTAAATTTGGATACTGCCCTTCGGTTCACGCCAGATCACATGAACATTTATAGCAGCAGATATCGGAAGGCCATTTGTTATCCAAAAATCACCTGTGATCTCGGACACCAATAAAGGTCTCTAAACCTTGAAATCAGGCGTTCTGGTCACATCAAACAGTCACTCTTTGAATATGAAGAAGGAGATTGGTGGCTTTAACCAGGTGTTCTTGAGACCAGAAAGCATAAATTATAAAACTTCAGACAAATCAGCATTGTTTTCTATAATATTGTTAGGAAAAGCAACTGTGTCTATTAGGTTGGACAAGTTGAAATGTACCTATATAGTTTTAAGTGTAAATCTTTGTGTAATATTCTTTGTAGGCTAGTTCTTGAGATTGCTAATTTACATAAAATGTCTACTTCATACCTACTTGTAAGTATAGAAAAGGAGATCTTGTAGGCGTGATAAATGGTACACTTTTTCATTTGGTTTAAATGTATTTGACTATACAGGGTGTTCCAAAAAGACGCGGCAATATTTGCAATATATGCAGACCCTTCCTTGATGACCTACATTGGGCTTAGTTGACTCAATCGAGCCACGCTACATACCATTCTCGATTCGAAATAGATGTCCGATGGACATATCCAAAGCTCAGGAATGAGGCCAGAACGCTTATTTTTTTATGAGCTGTCAAAGTGACATTTTAGTAGAAATGTATGATTTTGGCTATGTTTGAGGGTCCGTATTGCTCAAGGTTTTCATGCTACCCCCCACATTATATATATATTTGGAATCAGCGCATCAAACTCTATAATCGTGCCAAGTTTCAAGAAAATCTATTTTTCAACCAAAAATGAGAAATTTTCCATACATAGATAGACTTTAATTTTTTTTGTAATTTCCACAAACAATTTTTTTTTCTCAATTTCCACCAAAGTCACCATGTTTGTTCCTATGCACATACTGATGGAGAAAAAGTGTTTTTCTGTTGACAAAATATTTTTAGAAGGGCAGAAATGGGCTCACAATATATTCCCACAGGGCTATATGCAGACCCTTCCTTGATGACCTACTCTGGGCTTAGTTGACTCAATCGAGCTAAGCTACATACCATGATCGATTCGGAATAGATGTCCGATGGACATATCCAAAGCTCAGGAATGAGGCCAGAACGCTTATTTTTTTATGAGCTGTCAAAGTGACATTTTAGTAGAAATGTATGATTTTGGCTATGTTTGAGGGTCCGTATTGCTCAAGGTTTTCATGCTACCCCCCACATTATATATATATTTGGAATCAGCGCATCAAACTCTATAATCGTGCCAAGTTTCAAGAAAATCTATTTTTCAACCAAAAATGAGAAATTTTCCATACATAGATAGACTTTAATTTTTTTTGTAATTTCCACAAACAATTTTTTTTTCTCAATTTCCACCAAAATCACCATGTTTGTTCCTATGCACATACTGATGGAGAAAAAGTGTTTTTCTGTTGACAAAATATTTTTAGAAGGGCAGAAATGGGCTCACAATATATTCCCACAGGGCTATATGCAGACCCTTCCTTGATGACCTACTCTGGGCTTAGTTGACTCAATCGAGCTAAGCTACATACCATGATCGATTCGGAATAGATGTCCGATGGACATATCCAAAGCTCAGGAATGAGGCCAGAACGCTTATTTTTTATGAGCTGTCAAAGTGACATTTTAGTAGAAATGTATGATTTTGGCTATGTTTGAGGGTGCGTATTGCTCAAGGTTTTTATGCTACCCCCTACATTATATATATATTTGGAATCAGCGCATCAAACTCTATAATCGTGCCAAGTTTCAAGAAAATCTATTTTTCAACCAAAAATGAGAAATGCACTGTTTTGTGTAAAGTCAAATATATCCCTACCGATTTCTTTGAAATTTGGCAGCTTTGTTGCTAGAAATTGAGAGCTTATACCGCACTAACTAGATCAAAATTATTGTGTCTTGTATTTTTTTTATATGGTGCTTCGTGTCCGACATAAAAAATTAATACATTTTTCAACATACGAAAGAATATTTACGAATCATTATAAAAAGTATAGTAGGATGAAATTTGAAATCAAAAAAAATACTCTATGTTTGGGACATACAAAGGTAAGTCTTCACCAAATTTCGTGAAAAAATATTTTTTTTTTGCAAAAGATAAAAATAAAAAACCAAAAACTCGGTTATTCGAATTTTTCACAGAAATTTTGAGGGTATGTGAAAAAAGTCTCGATACAAAAGTTGTAGATCTGTTTATTACCTACAACTTTTTTTCATAGGACTTGCAGTTTTACCGGAAATCGAGATTAACCTTTTTTACCCTAAAAAATTCACCTCCTCCCCCTTCCCGACCTCAGATCGCCCGTAATTTATTTTTCCTTTTATTTATGTTATATTCTCTACCTTTTCCAATGGTTATCATCCTACTATAATTTTTTTTCACTTTTTACCATTTTTAAAATTATCGACTCTGGTCTAAACATAATGTAGAGTGGCATTACTGATTTTTGTATGTTTTTCGAAATTTTGCTATATTGTATTATATTTTGCAATATTAATGTACATTAATCTTTTGTGTTTGTATATGTCTTTATTATATATTATTTTAAATATGACTTTGTCTACAAGAACTTTTGTTATTCTTTTATGAAAATAAAGTTAAAGTTAGTTATAAAATTAAACATTCTAAAAATCACATTTTGTAAAATATCTTTCTTTTTTTTTTTAAATAAAAATACATATATTTCACAGGACTTCACGTTTATCAATACAATACAGTTTAAAAATTTTTGCTAATATAATATAATATTAGTAACTAATAAAATAAATATTAGCAAAAATTTTTAAACTGTCAGTCAGACATGTTTCGAGGCCGTCAAGTCTCATCATCAGTGACATATTAGTGACAAGAAAATTCCATTATGTTCGTCGACAATTTACCGCTAATAAACATACCTACAAGCATTCAGTGAAAAAAAAATATATGTCGGTAATACAGGTATCTATGCACACCGTTTTCGGACGTTAGAAATTTACCATGTTATTTCACCAACCTCGGCTGTCCAGAACGTTGGATTACCATAATATCTGTCCACGTCATATTGAATCACAGTGTATAATTGTCATATTTCCATTTTACATAGTTTTTTTATTGCGAAGCATTAATTTTAAAACAACAGTTACTAAATAAATAAATAAACTTTAATCAGAACAAATAAACTTTTTGATCTCATGAAATATTATAGTAATATTATATTTTTGTGACATTATAATAATGCAAACCAACACATGTTCTGTAAAAAGCGTCGCGAACCGATGGATGGATGTATTTTGCTGGTATAGTTTATCCAAAGTCAATGTGAAATAGATAAATTTATCGATTCTACCGGGGCTATCCGTTCCCATCTCTCTTTACATTATATTAAGATAATTATACATTAATTAGTATAATGATCGTAATATTAAATATATATATATATATATATATATTATAATCTATATCGACCGTACTATACAATAGTGAATTTGTATTATCAGGAATAGCGGTCTGTAATTATTATTAAGGTCAATGAAAACTCATTTATCCAAAAATCCTCTATATTTCGTCAACTATCAGTGACTTCATCAGGAGGCAAAGCTACAAAGTATTCTTAAATTACACATACATTTAAAAAGAAAAAAAAAAACAAACTTACATCAGAGTTAATTACACTAACCAAAAAACGTCAACAGAAAACATTCGTTTTCATGTTTTCTGTTGACGTTTTTTGGTTAGTGTAATTAACTCTGATGTAAGTTTGTTTTTTTTTTTCTTTTTAAATGTATGTGTAATTTAAGAATACTTTGTAGCTTTGCCTCCTGATGAAGTCACTGATAGTTGACGAAATATAGAGGATTTTTGGATAAATGAGTTTTCATTGACCTTAATAATAATTACAGACCGCTATTCCTGATAATACAAATTCACTATTATATATATATATATATATATATATATATATATATATATATATATATATATGCAAGCAAGGCAAATTTTTAAAAAAAATTTGAAAAAAAAAATCTGTAAAATATGCTAAAAGTAGGGAGAATTTAAATTTCATTCAAAATCCTCAAGGATGTTATTTTTCTAGAGGATTTAAATGAATTTATCCTAATACCAATACATTCCTAATAAAAGCTCCTTTTATAGGATTAAAAATTATGAGCCCACCATTAAATTTTCACTGATTATGTAGTATACTGAATCTGAAGTTTACGGAGCTCTCAGAAAGCTCAAAGGTAAACCAACAGCAGGTCCAGATGGTATACCATCCTTTTTAGCTTGTGATTGTGCTGCGGTATTGGCTGGGTACCTTGCCTTACGATCAACTAATTTTCCTGCGTTTTGGAAGTTTTCAAGGGTGACGCCGGTTTTTTAAAAAGGGAGATAAGCATGATGTAGGAAATTATCGTCCTATATCAATTCAATCATGTTTTGCGAAGATGTTTGAATTTTTACTACATGATATTATAATGTGTTATGTTAGACGACAAATTTCAACTATGCAGCATGGTTTCTTACCGGGTCGTTCTACATCTACCAAGTTATTGGTTTTAACACAATTT
The DNA here is from genome assembly GCA_911728435.2 of Apoderus coryli. NCBI lineage: Eukaryota > Metazoa > Arthropoda > Insecta > Coleoptera > Attelabidae > Apoderus > Apoderus coryli. The sequence continues at coordinate 350,472 of OU452213.1, read as the reverse complement.
CTGAGTGAACAACTTGATAATGGAGGTCAGGTAGATGTTATCTATACTGACTTTTCCAAGGCGTTTGACAGGCTTGATAATGGTGTCTTGATGGCTAAATTGTGTCGTTTTGGTCTATCCAATGGCTTGCTCCTTCTCTTGGATTCATATTTAAATGGTCGTTATCAATATGTTGAGTATAGAGGGTTCAGGTCTGTCAATTTTTTAGTGACCTCAGGGTTCTGTGTTAGGGCCATTGTTGTTTTTGTGCTTTATTGATGATATTTCCAGTGGCTTGACTAGTAGTTCGCTTTTGTATACCGATGAGTTCAAGATATACTCGGTCGTTGATAGTGAGCATGATTGCTCTGTTATTCAGGAAGACCTTAACAAGATTTATGAGTGGTGTGTTCGCAACAATCTTTATTTGAATATTGAAAAATGTTTTTCAGTTTCTTATACACGCAGATTAAACCCTATAACGTATTTGTATTTCAACTTGGCACGATTATAGAGTTTGATGCGCTGATTCCAAATATATATATAATGTGGGGGGTAGCATGAAAACCTTGAGCAATACGGACCCTCAAACATAGCCAAAATCATACATTTCTACTAAAATGTCACTTTGACAGCTCATAAAAAAATAAGCGTTCTGGCCTCATTCCTGAGCTTTGGATATGTCCATCGGACATCTATTCCGAATCGATCATGGTATGTAGCTTAGCTCGATTGAGTCAACTAAGCCCAGGGTAGGTCATCAAGGAAGGGTCTGCATATAGCCCTGTGGGAATATATTTGTGAGCACATTTCTGCCCTTCTAAAAACATTTTCTCAACAGAAAAACACTTTTTCTCCATCAGTATGTGCATAGGAACAAACAGGGTGACTTTTGTGGAAATTGAGAAAAAAATTTTTTTGTGGAAATTGCAAAAAAAATTGAAGTCTATGTATGGAAAATTTCTCATTTTTGGTTGAAAAATAGATTTTCTTGAAACTTGGCACGATTATAGAGTTTGATGCGCTGATTCCAAATATATATATAATGTGGGGGGTAGCATGAAAACCTTGAGCAATACGGACCCTCAAACATAGCCAAAATCATACATTTCTACTAAAATGTCACTTTGACAGCTCATAAAAAAATAAGCGTTCTGGCCTCATTCCTGAGCTTTGGATATGTCCATCGGACATCTATTTCGAATCAAGAATGGTATGTAGCGTGGCTCGATTGAGTCAACTAAGCCCAAAGTAGGTCATCAAGGAAGGGTCTGCATATAGCCCTGTGGGAATATATTTGTGAGCCCATTTATGCCCTTCTTAAAATATTTTCTCAACAGAAAAACACTTTTTCTCCATCAGTATGCGCATAGGAACAAACATGGTGACTTTGGTGGAAATTGAGAAAAAAAATTTTTTGTGGGAATTACAAAAAAAATTAAAGTCTATGTATGGAAAATTTCTCATTTTTGGTTGAAAAATAGATTTTCTTGAAACTTGGCACGATTATAGAGTTTGATGCGCTGATTCCAAATATATATATAATGTGGGGGGTAGCATGAAAACCTTGAGCAATACGGACCCTTAAACATAGCCAAAATCATACATTTCTACTAAAATGTCACTTTGACAGCTCATAAAAAAATAAGCGTTCTGGCCTCATTCCTGAGCTTTGGATATGTCCATCGGACATCTATTCCGAATCGATCATGGTATGTAGCTTAGCTCGATTGAGTCAACTAAGCCCAAAGTAGGTCATCAAGGAAGGGTCTGCATATAGCCCTGTGGGAATATATTTGTGAGCACATTTCTGCCCTTCTAAAAACATTTTCTCAACAGAAAAACACTTTTTCTCCATCAGTATGTGCATAGGAACAAACAGGGTGACTTTGGTGGAAATTGAGAAAAAAATTTTTTTGTGGAAATTGCAAAAAAAATTGAAGTCTATGTATGGAAAATTTCTCATTTTTGGTTGAAAAATAGATTTTCTTGAAACTTGGCACGATTATAGAGTTTGATGCGCTGATTCCAAATATATATATAATGTGGGGGGTAGCATGAAAACCTTGAGCAATACGGACCCTCAAACATAGCCAAAATCATACATTTCTACTAAAATGTCACTTTGACAGCTCATAAAAAAATAAGCGTTCTGGCCTCATTCCTGAGCTTTGGATATGTCTATCGGACATCTATTCCAAATCGATCATGGTATGTAGCTTAGCTCGATTGAGTCAACTAAGCCCAGGGTAGGTCATCAAGGAAGGGTCTGCATATAGCCCTGTGGGAATATATTTGTGAGCCCATTTCTGCCCTTCTAAAAATATTTTCTCAACAGAAAAACACTTTTTCTCCATCAGTATGCGCATAGGAACAAACATGGTGACTTTGGTGGAAATTGAGAAAAAAAAATTTTTGTGGGAATTACAAAAAAAATTAAAGTCGTATGGAAAATTTCTCATTTTTGGTTGAAAAATAGATTTTCTTGAAACTTGGCACGATTATAGAGTTTGATGCGCTGATTCCAAATATATATATAATGTGGGGGGTAGCATGAAAACCTTGAGCAATACGGACCCTCAAACATAGCCAAAATCATACATTTCTACTAAAATGTCACTTTGACAGCTCATAAAAAAATAAGCGTTCTGGCCTCATTCCTGAGCTTTGGATATGTCCATCGGACATCTATTCCGAATCGATCATGGTATGTAGCTTAGCTCGATTGAGTCAACTAAGCCCAGGGTAGGTCATCAAGGAAGGGTCTGCATATAGCCCTGTGGGAATATATTTGTGAGCACATTTCTGCCCTTCTAAAAATATTTTCTCAACAGAAAAACACTTTTTCTCCATCAGTATGTGCATAGGAACAAACAGGGTGACTTTGGTGGAAATTGAGAAAAAAAATTTTTTGTGGAAATTGCAAAAAAAATTGAAGTCTATGGAAAATTTCTCATTTTTGGTTGAAAAATAGATTTTCTTGAAATTTGGCACGATTATAGAGTTTGATGCGCTGATTCCAAATATATATATAATGTGGGGGGTAGCATGAAAACCTTGAGCAATACGGACCCTCAAACATAGCCAAAATCATACATTTCTACTAAAATGTCACTTTGACAGCTCATAAAAAAATAAGCGTTCTGGCCTCATTCCTGAGCTTTGGATATGTCCATCGGACATCTATTTCGAATCGAGAATGGTATGTAGCGTGGCTTGATTGAGTCAACTAAGCCCAAAGTAGGTCATCAAGGAAGGGTCTGCATATAGCCCTGTGGGAATATATTTGTGAGCCCATTTATGCCCTTCTTAAAATATTTTCTCAACGGAAAAACACTTTTTCTCCATCAGTATGCGCATAGGAACAAACATGGTGACTTTGGTGGAAATTGAGAAAAAAAATTTTTTGTGGGAATTACAAAAAAAATTAAAGTCTATGGAAAATTTCTCATTTTTGGTTGAAAAATAGATTTTCTTGAAACTTGGCACGATTATAGAGTTTGATGCGCTGATTCCAAATATATATATAATGTGGGGGGTAGCATGAAAACCTTGAGCAATACGGACCCTCAAACATAGCCAAAATCATACATTTCTACTAAAATGTCACTTTGACAGCTCATAAAAAAATAAGCGTTCTGGCCTCATTCCTGAGCTTTGGATATGTCCATCGGACATCTATTTCGAATCGAGAATGGTATGTAGCGTGGCTTGATTGAGTCAACTAAGCCCAAAGTAGGTCATCAAGGAAGGGTCTGCATATAGCCCTGTGGGAATATATTTGTGAGCCCATTTATGCCCTTCTTAAAATATTTTCTCAACAGAAAAACACTTTTTCTCCATCAGTATGCGCATAGGAACAAACATGGTGACTTTGGTGGAAATTGAGAAAAAAAATTTTTTGTGGGAATTACAAAAAAAATTAAAGTCTATGGAAAATTTCTCATTTTTGGTTGAAAAATAGATTTTCTTGAAACTTGGCACGATTATAGAGTTTGATGCGCTGATTCCAAATATATATATAATGTGGGGGGTAGCATGAAAACCTTGAGCAATACGGACCCTCAAACATAGCCAAAATCATACATTTCTACTAAAATGTCACTTTGACAGCTCATAAAAAAATAAGCGTTCTGGCCTCATTCCTGAGCTTTGGATATGTCCATCGGACATCTATTCCAAATCGATCATGGTATGTATCTTAGCTCGATTGAGTCAACTAAGCCCAGGGTAGGTCATCAAGGAAGGGTCTGCATATAGCCCTGTGGGAATATATTTGTGAGCCCATTTCTGTCCTTCTAAAAATATTTTCTCAACAGAAAATTACTTTTTCTCCATCAGTATGTGCATAGGAACAAACATGGTGACGTTGGTTTTTTGTGAAAATTGCAAAAAAATTTGTAAAATTTCTCATTTTTGGTTGAAAAATAGATTTTCTTGTTGTCTTGTCTCATTTGTATTTCATTCACGATTCTCCATTGGTTGTTTGTGATCGTATTAAGGATTTGGGGATTTTCTTTGATAGCAAACTAAACTTTATTGAACATTATAATTATATGATTTCAGCTTCCTATCAGTCTCTGGGTTTTGTCATGCGTAACGCGAGGTATCTTAGGTCTCCTCAAACACTTATTGCGTTATTCAATGCATTTGTTAGGGCTAAGTTGGAGTATGCCTCAGTTGTGTGGAGTCCTACATATGAATTTCATTCGGCGAGTATGGAACGTGTTCATCGTCGTTTCGCTAAGTTTCTGTGGTTTCGTAGCGATGGAGTTTATCCAGTCATTGGATTTCCACATGATACGCTCCTAAATCGTTTTAATTTGACATCTTTAAGTACGCGTAGGGAATGCTCTGCTATTATCTTACTGTACAAAATTATTAATGGAGATATTGATGGTCCAGAGCTGTTAGAATTGCTTCCATTTGATGTCCCGAATTTGCGTACACGAATAATAATAATACTGTTTTTTACTTGTCAAGAGCGCGCACTAATTTGTTGTTGCATTCTCCTTTGTTCGTAATGTGTAATATTTGTAACCGTATGTCTAATGATTTTGATATATTTGAATCAAATTTGTCATGTATAAAACGTTTATTTTTTAAGTAATTGGTTTAAGTTATTAATTAGTTATTATTGTTATTTTGATATTATTGTATTATTTGTAATATTTCTAATTTTTACCTGCCCTTTAATTGGATATTTATCTGTCTGGGCAGTTGTATCTTAAATAAATAAATAAATAAATAAACAATTGGATGCTGATTTTTCGAGAAAAATCATCGTAAAGCAAGGAAGCACATTTTCACCTTCATGGGTTTGTTAATCGCCAAAACTATTGCGTTTGGGGTTTATGGGAAATAAAAAACAAAAATTAATTTCTTAAATTTCTATTTTTTTTTTGTCACTTAACTTAAACTAAAATACTTAAATAAAAATAACATTTAAGGAAATATTTTGTTTCCCATTATATTGTTTATTGTTTTTAAAAGTTTTTTCTAAAGCAACCCTATTTGTTACGACAGAACGTCGGGAAACTTGGTATAAGAACCCTAAACTAAAAAAATAAATGAGGAAATATAGTATCTAGACGGCCTTATCTTTAGTTTGTTGCCTAATATCTAAGACAATAAATAGGTACTTTAATATATCACTTGTTTTGATCAAAACAGTATCCGCAAAAAAGTCTGCATCAAATAGATTGTTCTCTGTTATTATTAACTATGGTTGTGCATCGTGCTTTACCTGTCAAATTTGACACTTTTTATTAAAAATTTGAAAACAGTTACAGTAGTAATGGGGTCTAATTTTCTTTTATATTTTGAGTTTATTGTTTGTTTGAAAATGGATTTAATTTCAAAGTATCTTCTTTTCAAAATTAAGCTGACGACAAACTTGTAGTTAACCAAATTGGACGGCCTACGCGTGGCTTATTTAAGAAAATTTAACAAAAACATTTATGAAAAATACGGATGGATTGTCATAATTCAAAATTTTTAAATAACAACCCTCCACTTTCTATTTTTTTTATTTTTTTGCATCAAAAATAAGGGCAAGTTTATGAAAGGATGTTTATCCCAAAAACTGATAGTTTTTAAAATATTGGCAATTTGACATTTTTCTATTACAATAGTGATATGAATTTGAAATTCAATAAGGATACACAACAGTAGACACATGTAAACACGTATCATCTACATGTACATAGTAATGCATATCCTATACCATGCAGAGGCCGACAAACTCAATGTATAGGTAAAACCAGTCGTATAAATAGAAATACATATAAATAAAAATAGTATGAACACAAAACGCTAGCAGGAGACCATTTTATCCTTCTGCCAGCATCTCCCAGATATTTGGGTTTCAGCAATGCTCGGACGGTGGTCTCCAAGCGTTCTTCCGTCGATGTTTAATGCCAAATAATGAAAAATTAAAAGGATTTCATGTCCGTAAATATAAGAAATGAAAAATAATTTAATTTTTCATTATTTGGCATTAAACATCGACGGCAGAACGCTTGTAGACCACCGTCCGAGCATTGCTGAAACCCAAATATTTGCGAGATGCTGGCAGAAGGATAAAATGGTCTCCTGCTAGCGTTTTGTGTTCATACTATTTTTATTTCTATTTATACGACTGGTTTTACCTATACATTGAGTTTGTTCGGCCTCTGCATGGTATGGGATATGCATTACTATGTACATGTAGATGATACGTGTTTACATGTGTCTACTGTTGTGTATCCTATTGTGCTTAAATGCAGGCCGATATTTGTAGATGGGCAACGACTATGGTACTCTGACGAGCTCATAACAAGAGCGAAACGAATTCGTCAGTATCTGTCGACCCATGCCTCGGTCTGGTTCTATTGAATTAGACTGGGGCCCAGCTAAATTAAACAAAATTCCTTGTGTAGGTAAAACCAGCTTTTTAGTCCGCTTTGCCATTAAATTATTTTTCATTTATTATATTTACGCACATGAAATCCTTTTAATTTAGTATTAATTATTATAAAGGTATGTTCCTTGTTGTGGTTTTTTATAAACTAACTTTAGAAAGACTATCCATAATGGACATTTTTCGACATTTTTAATATGTAATGTCAATTTTAACAGGCAAAAAAAAAAAAGGTGCAACGCTATTATGTTGCATATTATGATTTTGGCAGACTTTTTGCTTACACTATACAAGTCCAAACATACACAGCTCATCCTTTGACCTCATTCTGTTCCCGAATATCTAAAACAACACTATTATCACTTACTTGACAGTCGCAACAATTGTTGCTAGTGCTAATAACTTTATCACATTCATCATTATTATTATTATTACTATAACACCCTTTATTTTCTTCAATATCACTACCACTATGCGAAGCTAAATGATCCAAGATGGTGTCATTACTGCTCTTTGTCATCGCATCTTTCCTTTCATCACTACTGCTCCCATCGTCCTCTTCAGAGTCAGCAACTAAGATAGGTGTGGCGCCGTCAAACAAGTTAGATTTGCTACGCGATCGTTCGTAGATCTCCTTTGATACGCTGCGTGTAAACGACAAACGCTTAGATTTTTGGCGTGTAAGCAATGGCCGTACATGCAACGCTTTAGTAGCAAACTCTGATATAACCTTCCAAGCGTAGTCCATATCATCTTTAACAGCATATTCGGAATTTACAGCAAACCGAATCATGTATCGATCATTGGACATTGACGGCGTCATATGCAGCTTACCTGAACCATTTATCATGGCTAACAGATTCTGATTCAATGTGTCAGTACCAAATAAGCGAAAACAAACTAGACCTAACCTCACTTTGTTAACAATTTCGAATCTTTTGTCTTTGAGCACTAGCGATTCGAAATATTTCGCTAATTCCATATGATTCCGCATATATGCCTGCAATCCACTTAAGCCGTACTTCCTGATGACGAACCATAATTTTAACGATCTGAAACGTCGGCTCAAGGGAATTCCCCAGTGTCTATAATCGATAGCTTCATCAGAGTTGGCATGTTGTAAGTATAGGGGATCGACGACTAATGCACCGGTTAATTTGACACGGTGCTTCACCCAAAGGCATGAGCAATCGAAATTTGTTAGCAACCATTTATTCGGATTAATATTGAATGAATCCGCGTATTCAATACCGTTGAGGTATTGTTTTAACTCTGGGCATATAAATGCATTACCAGCGTATGCCGCATCAACGTGTAGCCAAACACATGGTTCGCTTTTGCAAACAGGTCCAATTTCATCTAGTGGATCAAACGAACATGATGATGTTGAACCGAGTATTGCCGATACGAAAAACGGCATTAACCCATTAGATTTATCCTCTTCCATCGCTTCAAGAAGTGTATCTTTACGTAAACTTCCTGATTGATCTGGATGTAAGATACGCAACTTAACCAACAGTATTTTCGCGGCTTTCTCCACGCATGAATGTGCTTCTTTAGAACAGTAACCGACTAGTTTTGGAAGGAATGCACTGTCTTCAACGTTTGGATTGCTTTTCTTTAGATATTGAATGGCTTGGTTGCGAGCTGCAAGCATTGTAACCAATACACATTCACTGGCAGATGTTTGAATCACGCCGCCACCTGTTGCGCCTTTGTTTGAGGTTATGAAATCGCTGGGAAGGCCGATTGCTTTGCCTAACCAATCCATGACGATTGTTTCGAGCTCTGTGCATGCTGGACTGGCAGCCTGGAATAAAGGAATAATTACAGTTCAAATTTTATAAATGAAATATCTTTTTTTTGAGTATATATTCAAAATAAAATATCTACCTAAAAGAAAATATAAGTGGGCCTTCACAACGGCGTACCGCACTAGCACCGCATAGTGCGGTGCGAGGTGGCGCTATTAAAGATCCGTTTGGGGTCTTATTCCCTGTTTTGTAATTGGAGGTTAGTCCTGATATTTTAGAACCAGTGACTCGAAGGCACCGCATGATATATATATATATATATATATATATATATATATATATATATATATATATATAATTAAGTTGAGTGGTAGTCTTTGCTGACTAGTTAATAGATAACTTTGTGTCTTGGGTTGATCAGCAAATATTTTTGATTAAAACTCTTTTACGTTATGCCAAGCTTATTTTATATATATTTATACTTAGCTTACTTTTATATTTGTAGCCCCGAGGAAGATATAAAAATATATCGAAAGCTTGGCATAACGTAAAAGAGTTTTAATCAAAAATATTTGCTGATCAACCCAAGACACAAAGTTATCTATATATATATATAATTTAAAAATATGTTTACCTTAGTATACGTGCCAAGTTTTACATTGGTAAAAATAATATAAATTGTAAATTAAAGAACATTATTATACAAATTTTTGTCAACTTTGTAAAATAATGATTAACATTTAACATTTTTGAGTTAATTGAATTTTTTTTGTGATTGACAATCTTCCCGAGTTTTTGAAGATAGAATTACCCAACATAAAAGTGATATTCGACTTAACAAAAAAACTTGTGCATTGGCTGAACATTGTATCAATACAAATCATTTTCCAGACTTAAATAATGTAAAAATCCTTGCCTGTGAACAAAATCAAAATAAAAGACTTTTCATTGAAATGTTTGAAACGTATAATACCGAAAATACGTTAAACAAAAAGAAAGACTCTAATGAAATCAGTAATATATATTCATATTTATTTACTATTAATAATAACACCCATGATAACAGTAATATTTCTTTTGAATCTACTTTCTAACCTAATTAAAAAACTTGACATTTCACTTAAAAAACAATTTACCACAAATTAACTAAACAAAATATTTTTGAATAAACATGTCAGTGTCAATCACAAAAAAAAAATTCAATTAACTCAAAAATGTTAAATGTTAATCATTATTTTATAAAGTTGACAAAAATTTTTATAATAATGTTCTTTAATTTACAATTTATATTATTTTTACCAATGTAAAACTTGCCACGTATACTAAGGTAAACATATTTTTAAATTTTATATATATTTATACTTAGCTTACTTTTATATTTGTAGCCCCGAGGAAGATATAAAAATATATCGAAAGCTTGGCATAACGTAAAAGAGTTTTAATCAAAAATATTTGCTGATCAACCCAAGACACAAAGTTATCTATTAACTAGTCAACTTATATATATATATATTTCTTATATATATATATATATATATTTCTATAAAAGCTGGCCAAAATTTGTGAGCGAATTGTGGACATCTAATCATGAAAAAAACCTAAATTGTAATTTTTCGAAAAGTTCTTATTCACAAAGATACAGGGTGTCAAAGATGACTGTCTGAGGACGATTTTTTTGAAATATTTTCGAAACGAGTAGAGATGAATTAACCAAATGTAGCATATTTATTCACCTAGTTAAAAGTCGTAAACTGACATGAAATTTAATAAAAAAGGATGACCATAGGCGGGTAAACGGGGGGGACCCTTGCCTTAATTATAACCTAACTTTTTTTCCTTGTGATTTTTATTCATTTTGTGTCAATAATGTGATAAAATAAAGTTTTCTACATAAAAATGGCATACTTCTTTTTTCTCAAAAAACTTAAAGGTTTTCGAGAAATTCGAGTTTGAAAATTTTAGGACAAAACTGGTCCTTAGTACTCAGCATCAATAAAATAATTATTGAAATACAGTTTGCTTACGAAAAATTTCCCAAAATTTTATTAATGCTTTGTACATAATCATTTTTGACTACTTCTTTCTTTTTCTTGGGTTGGGTTGGGTTTTAGTGGGTATTTTTGTTTGAATGTCAATTCATGAAGAAGGCATACTAGCCGAAACGTAGTACCTAAAGTGACATGAAATAAAAAGAAAATTCGCGTGCAGCACAGTACACGTGATCACGAGAATTTCAAACTACAACATATTTATTTCTCTTGGGATCTACAGACCGATTTGAACCGCCTCGTAATATGGTGTACAGAAAATAGAATTCCACTAAACATAGCTTTTGCAAGGGGAGGAATATTCTTGAGATGAATTATAGTGTGGATGGGGCGGCCTTGGGGAGATGCGAGGTTGTCAGAGATCTTGGAGTTTGGGTTGATAGTGATTTGTCCTTTAACCATCATGTGGAGCAAATTGTGAATGATGCTATTCGAATTTTGGGTTTTATTGTTCGCTCTACTGTGGGTTTCCAAAGCGTGCCTTGTCTTGTGTCACTATACAACTCACTAATTAGACCTAAATCTATCAGGTACATATAAATAAAATAGAAGCTGTCCAACGAAAATTCTTAAAACATATTTATTTTAAAGTTAATGGCCACTTTCCCTACAGAGGATATAGTCATAAAACGTTGCTAAAAACATTCGGATTTCAATCTCTAAACTATCGCAGAATTTATTCGTATCAGGTCTTCTTATTTAAGATTATTCATGCCATGATTGACTGTCCTCGTCTTTTGCAACATATCAATATAAATGCTCCCCAACATAATGCAAGAAATAGCAACATATTTCGAGTACCTCAAGCACACACTAACTATGAGGGTAGAGCGCCGGTTTACAGAGCTTGCAGTTTGTTCAATTACCATAAAATACACACATTTGTTGACTTTTTCAATGAAAATTTTAACACTTTCAAGCGTCAGTTGCACGAATATCTAACTAGTTTAAACTTATAATTCTTATACTTTTTAGATTCATGTTGAGAAAAGAATGATTTTGTTTTTTTTACTCAAGATATAGGGTGGCGTGGCTTGCCAGCTTAGCGTACTCTTGGTTTTGTATTAATAACAATTAATTTCTATTTACATAGGCGCTCATAAATAGTAGAAAAAGGGTCAAAAAAAATTGGACTGCAAAAAATGATATATTTAGCCTTTTAAGTAGTTGAATTGGTGTTAAAAATACACCACAAAAAAATTATTAGCTGTTTAAAAAAAAAATCAACACTTACCCAAGAAAATCCAATACAACCAATAGCATCTGACAGCATATCTGCCAAAATAGACGGATACGAATTACCGCTAGGAAAATAGGCATGGAACCGTGGATGTTGCCAATGCGTAATGCCCGGCATTATTTTACTATCAACATCATTCATAATATCTTCCCAGTTTTCACCGTGAATTGGAGCTTCGTCCGGTAGCCTTTTCCTCAAATAACCCGGATCCACTTTCGGTGTTACCCGATGATTGTTTAAATTACCCATATACGCACAAATGTAATCAACCATCTCTTTCCCGTGCACACGAAACTCTTCTACATCCATGATTAAGTATTATTATTTGGCTGGACGAAACAAAGAACAAAACAGCCTACTGTCACAATAATTAAAATAAAATCACTTGACAAGAGTTTAAAACGGCCTACTAAAGATATTAATTTAAAATTAACTCCAAATCGACTTAAAATTGAACTTCGGCAATGAAACGATCGCCGCGATCAATATTACTCGACACTGTAATGATTAGTGTTATTTGATGACTGTTTGGCAAGTGATTTTATAATATATTTTATGGTAAATCTGGTTGGTAAGTGGGAGGAATACTAATATACATCATGGTCTTGTTTTTTACATTTGGTATCTGGGATATTCCGGAACTACTTACTTAAGTAGTTACCTACGTAATAAAGAAATGCCAGATCATACTTACCACAAAAGTTTACATATTTAATTACTATTAATGTAGGCAGTGATATTAGGGAATTATCTATACTTAATAGAAGCCTTTCTAATGAGCTAACTGGGTTTATTATGTCGTCGTATTTTACGCGTATCTAAAAGTGTAGGATTTCTATTAAAAAGAATGTAACGGAATTTCCGTCATTGAAATTTAAGAATGTACCTACGTATACAGGGCGAGTCACCCTAGACGTGACGGTCTTCTGTGGCAAAACTATTCAGATTTTCAAAATTCTTTCAACGTCTAATTTTGTAGATCTATTAGGACTACATTCTAAAATGCGTTTTGCAAATAGTAGGTATTTCGTAAGATGTACAACATACTGTAGTAAAATAATCCATTACACATTGGTTCGAAAAGCTACCCATTATACAGGGTGATGACATTTTGCAAATCCATACAAATTTTGATTTTTTCAAATGGCATATCCTGTATATTATCTCACTATTAAAACGCCAACATTCTAATTTCTGGGGATATACGAGGGTTGCCTTTTATATTTCGGGATTAGAGAACAAAAACAAATCGAAAATCACTTTATTGTTTTTTAAAATATTCCACATGAAGATCTATACACTTTTGCATGCGTTTGAATCAATTGTCAAAGCACTTTTGCCACTCTGATTGAGGTATCTCCAAAACAGCAGCAACCGCTTCTTCAGGTTGACCTCTCAGTTTGTTTTTTACGTACGGGAATAAAAAGAAGTCATTCGGTGCCAACTCAGGACTATACGGCGGATGACTCATCAAATCGATGTTTTGGGTGCTCAAAAATGTGTGAGAGCTCGCATTGTCGTGGTGAAGAGTGATCCCTCTTCGTCTGTTGGTTTTCCTGATTTCTTGGAAGACAACTGGCAAACAAATGGTTGTGTACCACTCAGAATTGACTGTTCTGCGTTGTTCTAGTGGTACGGTTGCGACATGTCCAGTTGTTCCGAAAAAACAGGCGACCATTTGCTTGGAAGTGCTTCGTGCGCGAACAACTTTTGTTGGATTTGGCTCATCTTGAAACACCCAATGAAGCAACAAAAGAATTTCGTGGATATCATCAGTATATTCCTGGAGGCGCTGACGTTCAGTCTCTAACTGATATAGTAGACATGCCATCAAAGGAATTAAAGGATAAACCTTGTGACGCATTCGATGTAGAAGATGAAGGTGATGAAGATATTTTGAAACTTGCTAATGATGAAGTGGAGTTTGTAAATGCAAAATCGTACTTGCAAACTGCTAGTAAGATGACTGGAAACAATTTGTTTGAACATTTGACTGATCTATTAAATAAAATCTTGGCGGAACGACCAGAGAATATTTGTGATTTCTTTGAAGAATATAGTCGTAAAGTTAAAGAAACCAGATTTAAACCAATTTGGAAGACATTTTCGTTGAACCAGATCGATTCCATTTAGCGCAATGTATTATACCATGGCTTAAGGTAAACACACTTTTTAATGATAATCATTTTTTTGCTGTTAACGCATTATTATATTGTATGAAAAATAATTTCGTGGCATAGCGGACAAAATGACTGGTTTTACCTCGATAAGGGATTTTGTTAACTTTAGCACTGCCTCAGTCTAATTCAGTAGAACCAGACCAAGGCATGGGTCGACAGATACTGACGAATTCGTTTCGCTCTTATTATGAGCTCGTCAGAGTACCATAGTCGTTGACGAAACGAATTCGTCAGTATCTGTCGTGTATGGTTTTACTGAATTAGACTGAAACCGTGCTAAATTAAACAAAATCCCTGCTTTTTACTTTCGGACTCATACGCGTAAATCCACGATTCATCACCTGTCACGATACATCTTGGCTTAAGTTAATAAAATTATTAATATTTAACTCAATTAAACAATTTTAAAAATTATTTTGAAATATATTTTCTAATTTGGAAATGTATTGTTCAGCTCTAAAAAAAAAAAATGTGTAATTGATTACTGGCAAATATAAATTTATTAATTTTAGATAGAGTAAAATAAAATTGTTCTAATTTATAAAATAGGTCTACCGATTTTCAATTCCTTAAGTGTAATTGAGAATATCATTATATTTTACCTGTTTATGGCCTTCAGAAAAACAACGCAAGCACACATGTTGGGAATTTCCCATTATATACCTACAAAACAATGCTAAAATCACCCCCAATAAAACCTGAGACGAGAATTTACTACCTGCTAATATCTATAATAGTTAAAATATGTAATTCAAATTTAATAAACACTGTCACAATTTAATAGAATTTTTGAACTCATCTAGTAAGATTTTTAAGCTCTCTTTTTAGAATGCTTAAAGATGTATTGGACTTTTATGGGCAAGTTATAAAAGATCACTGTGCTGCGAAATGAATCGAAGTTATTCAGGTTTTTTAAAAAATTTGTGTGATTTTTTTAGGCAAGTAAGCTCAATCTTTTAAACAGTTTGTTTAGAAATATTTGTTTTTCAAAATATCAATTGGTAATTTGATTTAATGTACCTATGTGATATTATTTTATTCTAATTTTATATGCATCTAATTCAAATACTACATAAATATCTTACCTTTTACTATCCATCGGGAAACTAAAGAATGATATATTGAAGTTATAAGATTTATTCCTGCAATTCTTCGCAGCACAAACCATTCCGCCTCTGCTTTTTTGCATTTCAAAATAAACAATATCACTCTCAAAACTTTATAAAACAAAAACAAACAATATAACACACAGAATACTACGGCACTGGAAAACAAATCACTTGAAATGGCAAAGCACAATTAAAATATCCCGACGACAATGAGAGTATAAGAAAACATGGCGATTTTGAGTGCGCAATAATATGCGCAGTCTCTTCCCCCACCAGCAAGATCACATTCTCTTTATTTATTCTATGGTTTAGGTTAAATATTTCGACATTTGTCCCACTTCCGGTTATGCCAGAAGTTGCTATCACCTTTCTTATTTTAAATAGAACACTCTATACTATATTATTATATATACAGGGTGTTTCAAAAAGACGCGGCAATATTTAAAGTAATTTTATGCATTGTTTCCAAGATACAAGGTGTTAAAGTTTTTTTTTAATTAAGTCAAATATCTTCTTTTCTTTGAAATTTGGCAATAATAGACACTGTTCAAGGTCAGGAGTTTTATACTTATTGGAAATAATATATGGCGGAGCATCTCTGTTGTATAACTACTCTCTGGCTCTCTGGGCTTTAGCAATAGACATCTGACTTCTTCTTCCTTAACCTCACATCACAACTGACATCTCTCATTTCAAAGATGAAGATTAAAAAAATGTGAAAATGGTCTTATCTTCTCTTCAATTTAGCAGTTTAATAAATTGAACTTTCGTAATGGAATAATAGATAGGACTAAATTGTGTGCAATACATAGGTGTCTTCAATAATAGCAAATTATTTATATAGCATATTTTATGTTGATAAATAATAGGTACATTAAAATAATAATAATTGATAAGGAAACTATTATTGCTAAACAAACCATTATTCAGTATCTTAATGCCATTAAAACTACATAAGTGTTAATCGAAATACAAGTGTATTATTTATTGTTAATAAAACTTCGCGTGAAATTTCTAAAAACATAACCTATAATAATTAATATGTCGAATTCTATGTGTAAGGCTTCGGTGCTCCGAATATACCAAGAAGTTATTGAAGATGTTATATCCGGTGTACGAGATATGTTTCTGGAAGATGGTGTGGATGAGCAAATTCTGCAAGAACTGAAACAGACATGGGAGACGAAACTAATAGCTACTAAAGCTGTTCAGACTGAGCAAGAGGAAAAGGCAAAAAAGCAGGAAATTACAACTGCGGCTGCGACATCGAATGGTGTACCTAAAAGTCAACAAAGCAATACAGTACCTAAGGTAATTACATAAGGTTTCTTTGTCTAAAATTAGTCATTTTATACTACCAAAGAGATGTACATTTTAGTCTCAACAGATACCAGCACCCATTCCAAATCAACAACAGCCAGCTCAACAAACGTCGCAAGTAACACAAATTGAAAACAAAATGGTGCCTATACAAATCACATTACCACCCCAACCGGGAACTGACGGAGGACAAAGGGTGTTAACGATACAGGTCACTAGTTTAGTAAAAGACATCTAAGGCATTGGTTCTACTGTAGATCTATATTTGTAGGTGCCAGCTACAGCTCTACAAGGCAACCAACTACAAAGAGTATTAACCGGACCGGTTATTACAGCTACTATGGGGCTACCGGCTAATATCGCTTCGTCATTGTTGCAACAACACGTTAATGCTGCCTTTAATAATCAACCACAAACTGTTACCGTTGTTAATAAAGCTGTCGTTCAGACAGATGGTGCTGCTGACAGTAGTGATGAGAATATTGAGATTGAATTTATATTACCGGCTAGTAAAAAAGGTACGTTGTTTAAGCCCTTAATACCTTTAGGAATTATAACCGATTATCGGAATAACTTTGCGATCGAAGCACTTCAAAACAAATGGTCGCCTGTTTCTTTTTTTTATAAAAACTGCAACTGGGCTTCATACTTGGGGGTTAGAATTACTTTTAACTTTGAGGAATATTATGAAAGTAATTGTGAATATCATCCGCATTGTTGAAGCTTGATGGTCGCCTGTTTTTATGAGATAAACTGCAACTCTACCTGATAATTTCGATTATTAGGTTAAAAATAAAAACTGGCCTTCATACTTGGGGTTAGAATTACGTTTAACTTTGAGGAATATTATGAAAGTAATTGTCAATATCATCCGCATTGTTGAAGCTTGATGGTCCCCGGTTTTTATCAGATAAACTGCAACTCTACCTGATAATTTCGATTATTCGGCTAAAAATAAAAACTGGCCTTCATACTTGGGGTTAGAATTACTTTTAACTTTGAGGAATATTATGAAAGTAATTGTCAATATCATCCGCATTGTTGAAGCTTGATGGTGGTCTGTTTTTATCAGATAAACTGCAATTCTACCTGATAATTTCGATTATTAGGCTAAAAATAAAAACTGGCCTTCATACTTGGGGTTGGAATTACTTTTAACTTTGAGGAATATTATGAAAGTAATTGTCAATATCATCCGCATTGTTGAAGCTTGATGGTCACCTGTTTTTATCAGGTAAACTGCAACTATACCTGATAATTTCGATTATTAGGCTAAAAATAAAAACTGGCCTTCATACTTGGGGTTGGAATTACTTTTAACTTTGAGAAATCTTAAGAAAGTAATTGTTAATATTTTCGGGATTGTTTAAGTTTGACGGTATATCAATTTTATTAATTTTACTTTGAAAATAAAATCATCATCTGCTTTCCCTGACTAAGAAGACTGTTTTCGGTTTTATAGCAGCATCGAGACGTCGGCGATTGGCTTTAAAAAAACTACGCCAAACAGATGGACCAATGGATACATCAGATGATGACGATGATGGATCAGATGATAATGACGATGATGATGATCTTGATGATGAAAAAGATGAAGATGATCAGGAAATTGAGGACGAAGGCGGGGAAGAGGTAACATGAATACATATTTTATCAAAATTTCTTTAGAACTATATTCCTCAGTAACTTGAGGAGTTCACATATACGTATTGAGCTACAATATACAGTGATTAACATTGTAGTACTGTTAAATATGTTGAAATGTATTTAGGTTCTCCACAGGGGCGTTTTTAGTTTCGCGGAATAGAAAATTCTTAGAACATGTCACGACTAAAGATACCCCTATCATTTCGCTGAATTAAAGACACTCCCTTGTATAAAAAAAAGGAAATAAGAATCCTCAATAATCAACCAACAGTTCTGGATTTGACAAGTAAATCTTTTTTAGGAACCCTTGAATTCCGAAGATGATGTAACCGATGACGATCCGACAGATCTCTTTGACACTGACAACATAGTCGTATGTCAGTATGACAAAATCATACGACATAGGAACAAATGGAAGTTCTACTTAAAGGATGGCATCATGAATTTAAGTGGATTGGATTATGTGTTTCAGAAAGCGACTGGTGATGCTGAATGGTAGAGAATTTCAGAAAGACGAATTTGTGTGCGTGTCATAATAGTTGTTAGGCTGACGATTGAGTTTGTTAAACGGGTTGTGTACCACTTAATTGATTTTTTTTTCCATTCAGTTTGTATATTGTATAATTGAATATAGTTTGGGTAAGTTTTAAGTTTTAGTTTGCTAGAAATACCTAGTGGCCTTTTCTTTTTCAAAAATTCCTGTAATTTAGATGTTTCTTAAAAAATATACAGTCTGAATCATCGTGAATGGTACTTTATTTGCGTGGATTCAGATGAGAAGAAAAATAACGGTAAAGTTGATATTTTAGATGCACATATAACTCCAGTATGACGTCATTTTCCATGCGCATCAATATACCAGGATATCAACTGTTTAACATAGATTTTCTCTTGAACCCTGTAACATATTAGGATTATTTTTTTTTGAGAAATGTAGCTTGACTCTTTGTCAACAGGTTTGACTTATAGTTGATTGTAGTTAAGCAATTGGTTCTTAGAATAGAGAATACACTGCAGTGGTCTGCTATACTTACTGCAGTTAAACGCTGGCAACTATGTTTATATGAAGGACGATAGCCGGCCGTCAGGTGGTCATATGTATATATATGCCTATATATGTGTTTTCCTTTTAGTTTCTTTGACGTTTTTTTATAAATTTTAGGGATTTTTTTATTGATTTTAGGTCAATAACGAGGTACTTATATTTTAATTTGTATAAATCATTTAATATATACTCAATAACATTGACGTTTCGACAATTGTTTTTGTCTTTCTCAAAATGTCTGTATAGTCTGACAAGACTAAGGCAATAACATGACATCGACAATTTGCCAGCTATATGAGAGTACCACTTCAGATCAATGTCGAGCTCAAATCCCAAACACCTTATTGAGCCATACGTCAAATGTCAAACACCATATGTGAAAAGCGGTATCACCGTCCTACAACCGCCACCCCCGGCTGAGGGAGGAAACCACTGCCCAAAACGCCGACGGAGGGATCCTACACCCCATATATGACACCCCGACACGGTGGTAGAAGGGTGATACCACTTTTGATGACATTTGACGTTGACGTATGGTGTTTTCATTTGCCTGTATTTACATGCCTTTCGATTAAGGCAGTGGCTTTAGAAATAGCTGAAAGTTTAACAACCGACTCCTGTCTGATCGGCTCGAAGGACCACAAAATGTTGTAACAAATTACCCGACAGGAATCTAGTTCATCAAAACCAATATTACTCCATTATGTATGCCAAAGTCAAGGTGCATTTCTAAAAAAAAAATCATTGAATATGTTACAGGGTGCAATCGATCTTAAACTTCACTGTCCGGCCAATTTTACCGGTGTGTGTATGGTATGGTCTTTTTAATATTTATTTAATTTAGTTA
Source organism: Apoderus coryli (assembly GCA_911728435.2). NCBI lineage: Eukaryota > Metazoa > Arthropoda > Insecta > Coleoptera > Attelabidae > Apoderus > Apoderus coryli. The sequence goes on along the minus strand of OU452213.1, from coordinate 330,402 downwards.
TGGTGCCTCGTGAATAATTTTTTTTTTAGTGTATGTATTTCATTACAGTAGATGAAACCACCAATCAAACCAAAGTATATTTTATTTCGGATTTGAAAGTTGTGTTAGATAGAAATTTAATAATTTGTATTGCAGTTTTTCTTAGTACTGAATTATTGTAGTTATAAAATTTTTTGTTATAGTCATTATTAAAGTATTTTTTTTTGTTTATTTTTTCTTGTTTTTATTTCTTGTGCGTATTTATTAAATTGGTTGCAATGGCTGCTGGTGACCGACAACTTTTATGGTACTCGATTGAGCTTAGAACACCCGTCAAGTAGACTGTTTTTTGAGCTTCGGTCAAGTTATACCAACCCAACCTATCTGGACCATAAAAATTAATAATAGTAAAAGACCTTTATTTATTCTGCACATAACAACAGCTACAAATTCTCTGGCGGAGCCCTTGCAGATTATGTTTAACCAAAGATTAATGTTTGTGTACATTAATCTTTGGTTTATCTGTTCTCTCGGCTCGGGTTGTGGAACAGACAGACAGTTTCATTACTTCAAAATAATGTCTCTGATTACAGACCTGTGAGCATCTTGTCATCAGGCACCTGACGGCGGCCTTGGGTCCGTCCATTATAGACGAGCATTAACCGACTTCTTCAAGGCTTTTGATCGCGTCAACAACAGGCTGCTCGGTCATAATCTTAACGGTGCAGGGGTGGCTTATTGCCTGCTGTCCTGGTTGAGGAGCTACCTGTCATGTAGGACTCACGTTGTTCGAGTTTCATTCTCGACCGGTGAAGGTTACTTCTAGTGTACCCCAAGGATCCCACTATTCAACCTATTTATTAACGACATAGAGCAATGCTTTCTATATAGTGAGTTCAACCTGTTTGATGATGCTCTGGCAGAATCTTCCTAGACTGATCTTCTTCTTAAAATGCCGTACACTTCTAGTGCGTTCGCGACTATCTCATCATAATAAGGGTCCTTGCTTCCGCAGCGCGACAGAGCTCGCCCGTATTGCTAATGCCTGTCCAGTTCTTGATGTTTCTCAACCAGGACATCTGTTTACGTCCTACTCCTCTCTTCCCTTCAATTTTTCCTTGGAGAATTATCTGTGGTATTTTGTACTTCTCTCCTCGTAGTATGTGGCCAAGGTATCCAATTTTCCGCTTCTTGATTATGTTGAAAAGTTCTCTTTCGCATCCCGCCCTTCTAAGAACGTCTTCATTTCGAACTCGGTCTACCCACGATATACGTAGCATCCTTCTTAGACACCACATTTCAAAAGCCTCAAGCTTGTTTATCGACCGGATCTTCAGAGTCCATGTTTCCATTCCATATAACAGGATGGACCAGACGTAACACTGCACCATTCTGCATCTTAATTTGAGGGACGTCAGGTTGCAAAGAAAGGGTCTTAGGCTTGTGAAAGCTTGCCTCGCTTGTTGTATGCGACAGCTAATTTCCTGTTCGGGATTCCATTGTTCATTTATGTTGGTTCCAAGGTATTTAAAGTTTTGCACTCGTTCAATAGGTTGGTCTTCCAAGTTTAACACAGCATTTTGAAGAGGGTTTCTGCTTACTATCATTGTCTTTTGTATGTTTATTTTGAGACCATTCCCCTTTCCAACTGTATTTATCTGTTCCAGCATTAGTTGTAAGTCCTCTTCACTGTCAGCAATGATTACGATGTCGTCTGCATACCGTATGTTGTTAATTGGTATACCATTTACTTTAATCCCACACTCTAAGTCTTCCAGCGCCTCAGAAAATATATTTTCGACGTATAAGTTAAATAGTATTGGTGACAGTATGCACCCTTGTCGAACCCCCTTTAGAACTTTAAATTCGTCTGTTGTTAGTGATTTCTCAAATCTTACACAGGCTTTTTGATTCCAGTATAGATTTTGGATGATTCTGATATCTTTTGCGTCAATATTAGCATTGTGCAGAAGTTTCAACAAGGTATCATGTCTAACATTGTCGAAGGCCTTCTCGTAATCAATAAACATCATATATACGTCTTTTCGTTGGTCTAAGCTGTTTTGTACTAAAGTATTCAGGCAGAAAACGGCTTCACGAGTCCCCATTCCGCTTTTAAAACCAAACTGATACACTCCAAGAAATCCCTTGGGAAACTTCAACCATGAAAGATCCAAAATAATACCTTCAAAATGGTTATATTCCGTCTTTATCTCAAGTTTTTTTTGGCGCGTTCATAATACTTTCCCTTTGCGGGGACAAATTAGAAGGACGTCAGTTTGTACCTACAGAAATCGTAAAACCATATACATTGTAGTGCGCGCATGTTTAGGCGGTGGCGCTACGGTCTCCCATATATTAATTTATGCTCCATATAGATAAAGGTTGAGATGGACTCCGTACATCAGACAGCCCTGGTTATATTCCAAGTTTTATTTATTATTTCTGTATTTGCTGTATCGTGTACCTTGGTTGATTTTCTTTTATATGAGTTCGATGTACTATGGCAGGTAACCAAACTTTCAAACACCTAAAGAGGAGTGAAATAAAGTTTACTTACTAACCCCTAAGTATTTAGGAATAACAACGAACTTGTGCCACGGCAGCGATGGAAACGCTGCTGCATCTGATACCTTTGCCTGTCCTAGTCAAAAAAGAGGCAGCAATTAGCGCTCTGAAATCTGGCGATCTAGCGGGACACATGGGGATCCTGAATCTAATATTTTTGGATTCAGGAAGAAAATCGTCGGACGCTATGCCACGCAAACATGATTTTGAAATATCATTTGAAGTGATCATTGGGGACCGCCAAAATGGGGAACCATGATTCCCAGAAAACACATCCGTCTGGTATACGGACAGATCAAACGGAATAGAAGAGAACACAGGCATCTGAGTATACGGGCAGGCTCTCTCAATCTCTCGGAAAAAAATCCCACTATATTCCAAACAGAGATCGACGCTATTAACCGTTGTGCTCAAGAATGCCTGCAGACGGGCATCCCGGAAAGGCAGATCCATATTATGTCAGACTGAGTCAAGCTGTATTAAAGCACTGAGGTCCTACACCTTCACGTCAAAGCTAGCATGGGAATGCAAACAGACCTAAAGCAACTGGCAGCTCAGGGGAAAAAGATTACCAAGCTTCCACAAGCGCTGTGCCACCTGCCATATGAAGATCGGCTAAGATCTTTGAACTTAACAACGCTTCAAGAAAGGCGTCGTCGTGGCGACTTGAATCAGACGTATAAGGTTCTTAGCGGGCATTACACAATAAACTTGGATCTCTTTCATCTTAATAGAAATCCGAGCCTACGTGGTAACAGCAAGAAATTGTGCAAAGAAAGATGCGCCAAGCTCGCTCGAAGAAACTTTCTATCAAATAGAGTGGTATATGCGTGGAATGATATGTCGGAGGAGGTTGTATCAGCGCCAACAGTGAATAGTTTTAAGAACAGACTGGACATTCCGCTTAAAGATCGGGGCAGCTGCATGATCCACTCTCGTTGTAGTAAATGGTCGTGTTTTTATGCACTGAGCCGAATTTTATCTTTTACAAATCGGGCGAGTCTCATCGGTTTCACCGCTTACTGTCTGAACTAATAATAATAATGGGTGCCAGGACATGAAGGCATAGAGGGGAACGAAGCGGTAGACCAACTTGCAAAAGAGGGTGCGGTCCGGAACCCATCTTTGGCCTTCCAAAAAGCCATATGATGGAAGAATTTAGGAGTCCTATTGGAGAAACACTCCAGGCCTAAGACAATCAAAAATGTTTATCAAACCTTCAGAGGCCAACGCAAGGAAGCTTATCCAACTAGAAAGAAGCGACCTAAGGCGAATTACAGGCCTTTTTACGGGACACCACCCAGTGAAGTACCATTTCAAAAAGATGGGCCTAACCGAGGACGAAACTTGTCGAATTTGCGAAGACGCAACAGAATCCGTGCTCTGTGAACGCATGGTACTTTTCTGCAAAAGGCTAAAACACCTTGGAGGGGTGACTCTAACACCCGACGAGGCAAGGAATTTAGTCCCCAGAGAAATCATCAACTTCATAAAAAGTGTGGGATCTTCTGCAGGTCGAAGTGAGGGCCGAAAATGTATTTAAAATTTAGATATTACAGAGACGTACTAAGTAATATCTTACTGATAGTGCAAATTCATTAAACGTAAATAAATTTACAACTTTTAAACGTAACAATTTATTTATTGAAATACTGATAACAACAAATCTTTGAAAAATAAAAAATTAACTTGTAGACACCATATTTATTTATAAATACATTTAAAACTATCTACCAAAGATCCTTAGCAGTTTTCAAAACATTTTTCAATTTAGCATTAATATGGCAAGCATTAACATTAGTCTTCTTTCGCCCAAACGTCTCAACATACACCAAATACATCTCAGTCAAATGATACTCTTCAACAAAGTCTATCTTGCCCTGTTCGATGGCGCGACAACATTCACTTATTAGTAAATTAAAACTATACGGCAACGTTGCCAAGTACTTTTCACCCTCATCATGGTTTAGGAAACTTATATGTGGATGCGTATTCAGCCAGTACCTTTCAAATGCATTATAGTGCACCGCATAAACTTTATCCGAAGTGGTTACATCTAATTTTACGGAAGAAGATGCGGTCTCCAGTTTCGTCTTGTTAGTTTCAAATAAATGCCAGTGCAACTCCCGCCAATTTGCTAACATTTCCAACACAGGAACGTCGCTGTTTTGCTTCTTGCTGCTCTTCCGACGTCGTTGCAGATTTTTTATTGCACTAGAAGTCTCTGATTTCATATACTCTAGTAAATAATCTTTATGTGCTAAAGTTATATCAACTTCTTTATTCCGCTCCTGTAGTTTCATACTATGTTCTGATCGCGCATCTCTGACTTCTGTAAAGTTTATATTATCGTTTGCACCAGCATTTATAACAACTTCATTATTCACTAACTCTAGATATTTGTTTGGGCGCAAAATATAATTAATACAGTCACTTCGGAAATCGTACCTTAACAGTTCACTGTTGTCCAGTCTCTGATGATTTAAAATGGAGTCTAAATGCGTTCGAAACGGTGTTGTACTGGCTTTAAACTGTATTTTAGCATCGTTGTTATGCGTTAGTTCTGATATTTCTTGTAGAATTTCTGCACAGTCTTTAATATCGGTTGGTACTTTCAACTGTTGTACTGTCCGCAGTTCTAAATTAATATTTTGCGCTTCGATGTAGTTGAGAAACAATTCACTGTCAACTGTATCGCGATTTTGTTCTAAGCTCGTTGGAAAATGATAATTTGCCATGACTACGGTTCTGTAGCCAATATGTTTCAGCCATTTGATAATATCAAATGCTTTGATGTTTGGATCGATGTCATTTAACATCTTTGCATAGTCTGAGAGGATGTATTCAGTAGCGCCATCTAGACCAAAGAGAAGTTTCATAACGAAAACTATTAAAGTCATAACTCGAGCTTCGTAGTTCGGAACTGAGGCTGATTTTTTGTCCATTTTCATCCGTGGTGTTGTTTGGAGAATCAGCTTCTTTACGCTGAGATGTATCGCGCCTAAAACGAAAAAGAATTGGTATTTATTTATTTGGATTACTACCCAGACAGAAACAAATCCAATTACAGGGCAGGTAAAATGTCCCCTACGCTTAGAAATAATTCAAAACATCCGGCAACACCGCGTTGGCTATACCTCGTCCGGGGCCGCGCTGTGCTAATTTGGTAGAATGTGCCTCGCTTACAGTATAGACCTGGAATGGACGTACGCGCGTCAGAATGTTGTAGAACAAACGACTATTTACTGGAAGAGTTCGAGAAAGGAGAAAACCCGTATAAATAGCCAACGTATAAGAGGGACAGACAATCAATCATGAAGTGAATCTTACTTACCTGGTAGGTTCAGTTCCCGGCAATATCTCTCACTCATCTCAATCAAATTAGGCATAACAATGTAGTGTCTAACATCCAAATAGTTGATCATACTCAAAGCACTTTGTCTTAAGGGTTTACTATGGAACCCATTGAAACTTGCATGTGGTATATTCGACTGTTTTGAATTAAACTCCTCCGGTAACAAATGGTAATAATTACCGAAGCTTAAATGCCCTTCTCGGATAAACCGTAACAAATCACCCAAGTGAATTGTATCTTTCATAATCAACAATGCGATATATAACAAATTATAGATTCTCGTGAAAGTTAAATTTGAAGGATTCTTGAAGACAGGTGCTGAGAACTGTGCGCGAGTCAATGGATGGCATTTCAATTTATAGTCCACGTCACATTGGTGACGTTTCATATGTCTGCGACCCATTTTTTTCCTTATTTGTTTATGTGAATACGAATTATAATGGATCATCGCATTATCAGAGTCTTTGTCCGAATCACCACTTTTTAGGCTAGTTAGTGTCTCATTGTGTATTGATGAAGCGTCTAAAGTTGATTTTTGGCTGAGAGTATCTTGTTGTGACTGCGCCAAAGCTCTCTGAAAACAGATGTGTTGTTATCAATCAAATTATGATAGGAATGGCTCACGTACTTACCTTTCTTCTAGACATATCTCGTTTAGATACACTAACGTTTGATGTCGATGCTGAACCACTTTCAGATGATGACCGTTTTCTATATCTTTTCCGTTTTGTTCCATACAATATTTTAACATCTCTAACAAAAAATATAATAATTTATTACTCTCCAGTAACACCCACTTTCATGACTTACCTACGAGAATTCCTGAATTGGAATTTGGGTGGTGCGTTCTCTTTAAAATTCAACACCTCTATCTTCTGCAAATAACTCATCCACAAACACTTGACTACAAATTTTAGATTACTGTCAACGCCAATTTCAACTAATTCCTGTGTAAGTTTTCTCAAAATTATGTTGTAACATTCCCAACTAGTTACCTTATGTACTTGTTTATCTTTACTATCTTTTCTAAGCTTTTTCGTGCTCTTTTTGTCTATAGTTTGCGCTTCTTGTTCAAATACTTGGTCAAGTACTTCCTGTGATTGCGTTTGGCATTCATTACAATAGTAATGACCAGATTCTTTGTGATAATCTGTACAACCACATTCTGGACATTCTGTGTGAGGCACGTTTTCATCCATAATTTAAATCTTATTTGAATTAACTTCTAATGAGTCCGGGTCTAACCACTAAATTTATACGTTACTTTTTGAGGTTATGTTTCTGAGTTGTAAGTTGTAACCATTGACGTTCTATAATATGGACCGGCCATGGCTGAGTAGTTAAATGAGATTTCCATGTAGTTCCAACAATTTTTGATAGTTCTTTAAGTTATTTTAAAAATGGTAAAGTCCTGCAGTGCAGTAAATTGTACACAAAAGTGGAAGAAAGATATCCAAATAAATATTTATAAGTAAATAATTTCTATATGGTTGAAATACTCATTCAAATGTAGCATAACCTATTATATTAGGTTTCCAAAGGATCCAAATTTAAAGAAATTATGGGTAGTAGCACCTAGAAGAAATGGTTACAAACCAAGTAATACCGCTGTTCTTTGTGGTCTCCATTTCGAAGAAGAGGACTATGAATAAAATGTGCATGTTAACAGAGTATTGAAGAAAACTGTGCCATCTCATTTTGATTTCCTCCTCATTTAATCAAAACAATCAAAAAACGAAGACTTTTAAAGCGTGGACTCCCTGTAAATCCGGAAGGTAAGACCACATAAGGTTGGCGATTTTCCAAAGTTTTATAGTTTTGTTACAAATAGGTTGTAAAAAATCGGTATTTTCTAAATTTTCATTAAGTTTCAAGACAAGCTTTCTACTGTAGAGTCAATGGTAGCCCCCATGTACAGAAAAGTTAATGTTAAAATGCGCAGCTTAAGACAACCAATATAACTTTTATTTTTAACGATGATATCGAAGGTTTACCCACTAATGACTCACCCTGTATAGAATTATCCAATCGTCTAAAACCATTAATGTAGGCATTTTTATATTCAGTCATATTCTCCCATGTTAATTTGATAAAACTCAATAAAACTACGTACTACTACTATTGGTCAGTTATTTTTATGATAGTTTGTCATATCTTTCGAAATTAGTAACAATTCCCAAGTATTTTTAATAAAAACTATTTTTTAATAGCAAATTAAATGTTGCTCCATATAAGTACAATGCACTTGTTGCGTTTTCTACCCACATTAGCTCCATCTTTCTTTCAAACCTCTCTTTCTAATGTTTTCTACATCGATATAATATGTATATGGCCGGTCCATAGTATATAATCAATGGTTGTAACTGTTGATTCAATTTCAAGTGTTAAATCGGTTATAACGCAGACACAAGTGAGGAGGTAATCAAGTTCAATTCTTCAAAACACGGGAGGAACAACACAATGACAAGAGAGGCGCGGTTCTACTGAAGAAGTGCCTCCATTTTAATAATTGATAATTGAGCCCCAGCTGAGCGGAAAAATATCTTATGATTAGATTTTATATTTTTATAGTTAACTTTGATTAGAAGTATGTGACGAAACCTTTGTGGATATACTTGAATCCGGTGGTTTTCTTTTAACTGCAGCTTAATTTTAACATAGTTTTTGCAAATTTGTAATATGAGACGTTATCCTTCAACAATAAACACAAGTATGTCACGTCCACGTCAGCCCTGCTGAGTTGAGCAAGGATAAAGGTTAACGCCTAGTGGAAATTTCCCATTTTATTATGCCAATATAATAATCATTCGCGTGAGGCAATTGTGTTTCCAAGAAACCGATTGGTTGTCCGCTTGAAATTGGCTAAACTAAACTAATGTCATCTGTCAACAACAATATTTATTTTAAATTGAAAATAACTATTTTGATGACATGGTTTTATAAATTTAGAAAAATTCCAAAATTTCTCACACACTTCGTTTACTATTCTCACCCATATCCATTATATACAATGAATAAATCATGCCCTGTTAAAATTTCTTCATGTAGTAGACGAAATACATTAACTTCAATTGGATCCAATAATGCAAACTTTGAAGTCCTAGATGTACCCATTAAGAGTGAAAGCGATAAAAAGGAATACAAGTAAAAACTAATCCTTAAAATCCTACGAATCAAAGTTAATGATTATTGTTATTTTTTAGAGTAATTCAACTCAGTAATGGTTTGAAAGCATGTTTGATATCAGACAAATCACCCATTAACCCAGATGCATGTTATGAGAGTGAAACAGATTCTTCTGAGGAAGATACGGGTGGTAGCAGTAGTGGGAGCTCGGAAGAAGTAGAATCTTCTGAGAGTGATAGTGATCATTCAGATATATCTAATGGCATAGGAGATGGAGTTCAGAAGCACCGAAATGATGAGGAACAAAAAATGGTGAATAAGAATTATTGGGATTTGGGTAGTTCTTTTCCCACTAATATCTTTAGTTATAGATTTATTGGAAAACAAACAACAGTTTTAAAATAATTTATTATTGGTTTCAAGGCAGCTGCAGCTTTATGCATCGGTGTTGGCAGCTTCAGTGATCCAAAAAGTGTACCCGGTATGGCGCATTTTCTTGAACATATGGTTTTCATGGGCAGCGAGAAATATCCAGAAGAAAATGATTTTGATGCTTTTATAAAGGTAACAACAGTTCAATCATTCATATTTATATAAAAACTAACTAAAAAAGTTGTTGGGGTTTTTAGAAAGGTGGTGGAAGCGATAATGCTTCAACAGATAGCGAGGTTACAGTGTTTTATTTTGAATGTTTGGAGAAAAATTTATCTGAAGCTTTAAATAGATTTTCTCAATTTTTTATTGCACCTTTAATGAAACGTGAAGCAATGACTCGGGAACGAGAGGCTATTGAATCTGGTAAGTTACTTATATCCAGTTCAAAGATTTCAAAAAACACCACCGTACTAGTTGATCTATTCTTATAGCCATTGTCAAATATTCACCTCAGCTGTTATTGCAGCTATCTCATCCTGGATGTTGTCCTGTAAGGTTTCGATGGTTGTAGAGTTGTTGGAAAACAGTTTATCCTTGATATAGTCGCACAGGAAAAACTTGGAAGCGGTCAGGTGGATATGTAACATCGTTCATCATTACCCTAAACCGCTCTCATTGACCCTTTGAGCTACACCTGCTTGATCTTCAAAAGATTAAGGTCCAAGGATGCGTTCAGCTGTTACAGCACATCAAACTGTCCCATGAGGAGAATGCAGGGTGTTTTGATAGCAGTTATTGCAGCTATTACATTCTGGATGTTGTCCTGTAAGCTTTCGATGGTTGTAGAGTTGTTGGAAGACAGTTTATCCTTGATATAGTCGCAGAGGAAAAAGTTAGAAGCGGTCAGGTGGATATGTAACATCGTTCATCATTACCCTAAACCGCTCTCATTGACCCTTTGAGCTACACCTGCTTGATATTCAAAAGATTAAGGTCCAAGAATGCGTTCAGCTGTTACAGCACATCAAACTGTCCCATGAGGAGAATGCAGGGTGTTTTGATAGCAGTTATTGCAGCTATTACATTCTGGATGTTGTCCTGTAAGGTTTCGATGGTTGTAGGGTTGTTGGAAGACAGTTTATCCTTGATATAGTCGCAGAGGAAAAAGTTAGAAGCGGTCAGGTGGATATGTAACATCGTTCATCATTACCCTAAACCGCTCTCATTGACCCTTTGAGCTACACCTGCTTGATCTTCAAAAGATTAAGGTCCAAGGATGCGTTCAGCTGTTACAGCACATCAAACTGTCCCATGAGGAGAATGCAGGGTGTTTTGATAGCAGTTATTGCAGCTATTACATTCTGGATGTTGTCCTGTAAGGTTTCGATGGTTGTAGGGTTGTTGGAAGACAGTTTATCCTTGATATAGTCGCAGAGGAAAAAGTTAGAAGCGGTCAGGTGGATATGTAACATCGTTCATCATTACCCTAAACCGCTCTCATTGACCCTTTGAGCTACACCTGCTTGATCTTCAAAAGATTAAGGTCCAAGGATGCGTTCAGCTGTTACAGCACATCAAACTGTCCCATGAGGAGAATGCAGGGAGTTTTGATAGCAGTTATTGCAGCTATTACATTCTGGATGTGGTCCTGTAAGGTTTCGATGGTTGTAGGGTTGTTGGAAAACAGTTTATCCTTGATATAGTCGCAGAGGAAAAAGTTAGAAGCGGTCAGGTGGATATGTAACATCGTTCATCATTACCCTAAACCGCTCTCATTGACCCTTTGAGCTACACCTGCTTGATCTTCAAAAGATTAAGGTCCAAGGATGCGTTCAGCTGTTACAGCACATCAAACTGTCCCATGAGGAGAATGCAGGGTGTTTTGATAGCAGTTATTGCAGCTATTACATTCTGGATGTTGTCCTGTAAGCTTTCGATGGTTGTAGAGTTGTTGGAAAACAGTTTATCCTGGATATAGTCGCACAGGAAAAACTTGGAAGCGGTCAGGTGGATATGTAACATCGTTCATCATTACCCTAAACCGCTCTCATTGACCCTTTGAGCTACACCTGCTTGATCTTCAAAAGATTAAGGTCCAAGGATGCGTTCAGCTGTTACAGCACATCAAACTGTCCCATGAGGAGAATGCAGGGTGTTTTGATAGCAGTTATTGCAGCTATTACATTCTGGATGTTGTCCTGTAAGCTTTCGATGGTTGTAGAGTTGTTGGAAAACAGTTTATCCTGGATATAGTCGCACAGGAAAAACTTGGAAGCGGTCAGGTGGATATGTAACATCGTTCATCATTACCCTAAACCGCTCTCATTGACCCTTTGAGCTACACCTGCTTGATCTTCAAAAGATTAAGGTCCAAGGATGCGTTCAGCTGTTACAGCACATCAAACTGTCCCATGAGGAGAATGCAGGGTGTTTTGATAGCAGTTATTGCAGCTATTACATTCTGGATGTTGTCCTGTAAGCTTTCGATGGTTGTAGAGTTGTTGGAAAACAGTTTATCCTGGATATAGTCGCACAGGAAAAACTTGGAAGCGGTCAGGTGGATATGTAACATCGTTCATCATTACCCTAAACCGCTCTCATTGACCCTTTGAGCTACACCTGCTTGATCTTCAAAAGATTAAGGTCCAAGGATGCGTTCAGCTGTTACAGCACATCAAACTGTCCCATGAGGAGAATGCAGGGTGTTTTGATAGCAGTTATTGCAGCTATTACATTCTGGATGTTGTCCTGTAAGCTTTCGATGGTTGTAGAGTTGTTGGAAAACAGTTTATCCTTGATATAGTCGCACAGGAAAAACTTGGAAGCGGTCAGGTGGATATGTAACATCGTTCATCATTGCCCTAAACCGCTCTCATTGACCGTTTGAGCTACACTTGCTTGATCTTCATAAGATTAAGGTCCAAGGATGCGTTCAGCTGTTACAGCACACCAAACTGTCTCATGAGGAGAATGCAGGGTGTTTTGATGAGTTCTTTATGGAGTCTCCCTGTCCCAAAAGTTTTGTTTATTTACGAAGCCACTAAGCTGGAAATCTGCTTCGATAGTTATCGCCAAACTTGTAAGAAAATTGTCAGTCAGTACTCCAGGCGAATTCTGGATGAAGTAGTTGGACCAGCTGATTTTGTGGGAGGAAAATCTCAAATGTATCCTTAGAATTTGCTAGAGGGAACGACGTGTGATCACCGATTGAGCAGGACGTCTTCTGATCGATGTTTGAGGTGGATCTTTAACACTTTTCCACGCACATTCTATATTTGCAATGGACGACCACTACAAGGTCTTCCCATGTGTCTAGTATCCCCAGCAGTCCCCTGTTCTTTATATTGCCGTTTCGATTGTGCGCCTCATTGGTGCCTCTCCAACATCTTACTTACTTACTCCATGGCTCTACAACCCGGGGTGGGTCTTGGCCGACTGTACTATTCGCCTTCATTGTTGTCGATCTTCCATCAATGCTGGGTCGTACTCTATCCCAATGGTCCTTAGGTCCGTTTTGATGTTGTCCCGCCATCTCATTCGGGGGCGCCCCAAAGGTCTTCGTCCCACTGGTACTCCCTCCCAAGCCAATTTTATCATCCGTGTGTCAGGCTGTCTTTGTACGTGACCCGCCCATTGCAGTCTTCTTGTCTTTATCTCCTTCACAATATCTGGATCTTTGTATAATTCTGCTATTTCTTGGTTGGTTCTTATTCGGTACTGTTGTGTTTCTGGGCTTCGCAGTGGTCCAAAAATCTTGCGCAGAACCTTCCTCTCAAAGATTCTCAATTTTCGTTCGTTGTCTTTGGTCAGGGTCCAGGTTTTGCTAGCATACATAACAGTCGGTCGTATAATGGTCTTATAAACTGTAATTTTTGTTCTTCACGAGATGTTCTTCGATGCTAGTACTGACTTTAGCGCATAGAGACATTTGTTTCCACTTTGAATTCGGACTTTAATTCCTTTCCAACATCGTCATATCTTTTATATGTACGTTCCGTTTGAATTACGATGGTATTCCATAAACAAGTGGAGTATTTGTGGAAAGTTATATAATTGAATTCTCAGACTTTTGGGGGAAGGGTGCCTACTGGAAACACAATGTGGCACTTATCAGAGGCATTTAAAAACCTTAGAGAAATACTGATCTGATGACGACTTTATATTCGTTCGATCAAAGCTTTGCCTGTATTTTGTAGAATTTCAAATGAGCGTACCGTTAGATGCATCACGTAAAGAGCAATTGCTCTGCAGTTTCGCCAAAAACGACTCTCCAATCAATTCATTCAGTTGGGGTAATTTAATAACGCTACGTGACCAAATTAGTGACGATGAACTATACAGCGGTGTTCACGAATTCAGGAAACGACATTATTCAGCCCATCGAATGACCTTGGCAGTACAGGTAAGAACAAATTAATATTGGCACATCTTCTGGTTATGTTTTGTGTGGTTGTGTTCTTGAAAGCTCGACCAACATCGAACAGCTTTTCATTTTGCTCTCGGGGGCGGGAATTTCTATAATATTTGGGGCAGTCTATTTACCACCTAGATCTTCTATAGACCATTACCTTGCATTTGGTAATACTGTTGAACTACTCTCTCAAAAATTCCCTTCTGCGGAAGTGTGTTTGTTGGGTGATTTCAATTTGGCTGACGGTACCTGGATCGACGATCGTTTTAGCTCGTCTATATTTCCAGATGAATCTGTTTTTCCGCGAAACTCAGAGATTCTGACGGTCGTGTCCGAAATGTGCAATTTTCACAACTTATTTCAATTCAACAGGACGCCCGGTCGTAGTGGCCGTATTCTGGACTTGGTCTTGGCCCACAATCCCGACTCCAGGGTTGTCGTTGCGGAAGATGTTCTGATCGAGCCGGACAGTTATCAGTTATCACCCTCCTTTGGTTGTTCATATACCATTCAGAACCCCCAAAGTGGCTTCTTCTCGTCAAGCGGAAAGGTTTTACTACGATTTTAAATCGGCCGACTTTGAGTCATTGAATGACCGTCTTGGTGGCATTCGGTGGGATTTTCTTCTCTCCTATCGGTCGGTGGATGACATGGTCGACACCTTTTACCACATCTTATTCGATGCGTTCGAGGTTTTTGTGCCCAAGAAGAGGTGTTCCTCTAAACGATTTCCGCGGTGGTATTCCCTGAAGCTGAAACAGCTCATATTTGAAAAGAAGAGGGCTCACAAGCGTTTCAAAATCACAGGCTCGCAGACCCATTATGCGGACTTTAGCAGACTCAGAAGTGAATGTAATCGCCTTTCTCGCGTTTGCTATATGTCTTTTACAAATGCAATTGAGAGTGAGCTGCCTCAGAACATTGGAGGTTCATTAATTCTAAAAGAGGATCTTCAGACCTGCCCTCGCGTCTATCATGGGGTGAACGAACGAGCGACGCCGATCAGTGTGGGGCGGATTTGTTTGCTGCGTATTTTGAATCAGTGTATAACGACAGATGTCTTGACTCTCCGGTTGGCTGTGTCGGGGACACCCTAGTGAATGTTTCCGATCATCACATCTCTCTCTCAGATATTTTGGAGGCAATTGTTGGCTTGGAAGTGAGGAAGTCGGCCGGTCCCGACGGAATCCCAGCCTTGCTTCTCAGGAATTGTAGCTTTTCGCTTGCTAGACCGCTTCAAATTATTTTCAATCATTCGGTCTCCACTGGCACTTTCCCTGTATTATGGAAAACTTAGTTTCATTACCCCTATTTTTAAATCCGGCAACAGAAATGAAGTAGCAAATTACCGACCGGTCTGTATATTGAATTCAATTCCGAAACTATTCGAAAACCTGATCACTCGTTATCTGACAGCCACTCTGGGGCCATTGGTGATCTCCGATCAATTTGGATTTCAGGCAGGTAAATCTACCGAGCTCAATCTCCTCGAATTCACAAACTACTTGTCTCGGGCTTTGGAGCACGGATATCAAGTTCATGCCATTTACACCGACTTCTCTAAGGCTTTCGACAGTGTCAACCATCGGCTTCTCATTCAGAAGCTTGGGATTGTTGGAGTCTCTGCGCCTATGTTGGACTGGTTGGGGAGCTACTTATGTGGTAGAACTCAGGTTGTCCGGATCAATGAGTTTCATTCCAGGCCCATATTAGTATCATCTGGTGTTCCTCAGGGGTCTCATTTGAACCCATTATTATTTAACTTATTTGTCAATGACATAGCGCAATGTTTCGTTCATAGTGAGATCAAGTTATTTGCTGATGATCTAAAGTGTTATAGGCGTATTGCAGTAGCATCCGATTGCTACCTTTTACAGGAGGATGTTATTCGGCTTGTGCATTGATGCGAGGCGAATGGGTTGGATTTGAATATATCGAAGTGCTTTTGCGTTAATTTTAACCGTACTAGGGATCCACTTTTTCACGAATACTTTATTGACCGGGACGCTTTGGATTATAAGACTTTGGTCAAGGATCTGGGTGTCTACTTGGATTCTTCACTGAGCTACACCGACCACATCAGGCGCGCGACATCGCGGTCCATTAAGATGTTGGGCTTCATCGGACGTTGTTCGGGGGATTTCAGTCAGATTGGTACATTCAGGGCCCTGTACACGTCCCTTGTGAGGCCGCATTTGGAGTACGCCTCTGCGGTGTGGTCTCCATCTTATGTTTGTCACACTGTCTGTATCGAGAGGGTTCAGCACCGTTTTCTGAGGTACGTTCATTTTAGACTCGGCCGTGAACGACCCGTTGATTTTAACTTCAACTACGGCATATTGCTGAGTGAGCTGGAGTTGGCTGACTATACTATATAAAATTTTAAACAATACTCTTTTATCTTCTAGTCTTTTATCCCAGATTGGTTTTCATGTTCCCCCTAGACAAAGCAGAAGTTCTGATCTCTTTCACGTCTCGTTCCACCGCGCGAACTACGCTATGAATACCTTTGTCACCAGAGTGGCGCGACTGGCGAATCGTTGTTCTAATCATAACATCGATTTCTTTGCACCATTTGGTGAGTTCGCCGGTCGCTTGAGGAGGGGGTCTAGAGATGAATGGTTTCCCTAATTCCTTGTTTTTAAAATTTAAAATAATTTAGCATTCATTAATTCCTTAACATCAGCGAGCGTTGGGGTCCTGCGAGCTGTTGTATGTCGCGCAATTGCTGGTTTTTTGTTTTTTTTTATTAAGTTCAATTGTAATGGATAGTCTAGAGTTATGTAAGTTTTATAATTTCTGTATTATGTTGTATGCTATTGTTTTGTACATGTTGTAATAATGGACTTTGTCCGTAGATTAATAAATAAATAAACATTTTTTAGGCGCGGTTACCCATTGAAGAATTGGAACAATATGTTTTAGATACTTTCTCACATGTGACGAGTAATAATCTGCCTGCAGATGATTTTTCTCAATTTACAGGTGTTTTTGATACACCGGAATTCCATCGAATATACTATGTTAAACCGGTGAAGGATATATGCCAGGTAATGCTCCATTCCCTCAACAAACTCCAGACTCAGAAGTCCTAATGTTTTAGGTTGACATAGCATGGGCGTTGCCATCATTAAAAGACAAGTACAAAACCAAACCACATCAGTATATTGGTTTTCTACTTGGCGATGAAGGGAAGGGAAGTTTGCTGTCTTATTTACGCAAAAAGTAAGCCTTAATCAATATTTTGTACACTAGAAACTCTTGTATTTGTTTCTTAGAGTTTGGGTACTAACCATCGAAAGCGGAAGCAATGATTCAGGCTTAGATAATAATTCTATGGTCACTCTATTTACAATATCAATGACATTGACAGATGATGGATTAAATCACCTGTATGACGTATGAATTTGTTCAGTTTATGTCTAGATGTCGCTATTTTAGTATGTTTTATCTTAGGTTATTGAAGCAGTGTTCGCCTTCATCAATTTACTGAAGAAATGTGGTCCACAGCAAAGAGTTTTTGACGAGATGAAAACAATTAATGATATTTCGTTTAGATTTGCTACAGAGGAAGATGCAGCAGATTGTGTGGAAACTTTGTGTGAGGATATGCAAGTCTATCCTCCGAAGCATTATTTGTGTGGGTCTGAGTTGTATTTTGAGTATGATCCTGAGGTATGACTCTTTTGTTTTGTATCGCGAATTAGGAACAGTGTTTCCTACAAATGTATGGGGTATAGAGGGTGTTACTAAGTAAATGTCTCTAGTAAAAAGTTACCCCCACCTTTAGTTAACCTATCAATATCCAAAGTGTCAGTGTGAGACGTGTAGTGTTGCTATTCGCCTTGCATTTAGGCCACTTTAAATATAAATAATAAATAAATATGTTAACAGGGAATTCAAGCAGTTCTGGATCATTTAACACCAGACAAGATGAATATAATAGTTGCATCTGCAACTCCGCCCAATAATTTGGAGTTCAATAAAACTGAAAAATGGTTTGGCACAGAATATACGGATTTAGGTACTTCTTTTCTGATCAATGTACCTATATATACATTAATATTTTGTGTTTATAATTTCCTTAGATTTACCCAATGTGTGGTTGGACAAATTATCTTACGTTACACCGTATCCAGAACTAGCTGTACCACCTCCAAATGTGTTCCTAACGGATGATTTTTCGCTTTTACCAGAGATCGATAATAATCCCTTGTATCCGGTAAAAATTATCGAAAAGCCATCGTTAGAACTGTGGTATCGACAAGATCAAAAGTTTCAGTTGCCACTATCGTATTATTACTTCTATTTGATTAGTCCGTTATCTGTGGATTCTGTAAAAAGGTGAGTCACATTAAGTAAAAGCATTTTTTTTTTACCAGTTGAGACTTCTTCTGATTTCAAATCACTTTTGTCAAATGTTAACTTTATTTTGACCTTCTCAACGCTGTATCAGTCGTGTTGTCTTCAGTGATGAATCGACCTTTCACCGTAGTGAGATTTGGGGCTCAGAAAATCTTCACGAGATGGTACAGATTTGCCCCAGAGACTCACTCCATAAGAAATATGAGAATGGAACAGTGAGAAATAAACAGTTCTCAGAGTTTGCTGACTCAGACAATGTCTGAGCCTCCTAATAACGTAAATACTAGAAGACAACTTACCCCTGAGAAAATAAACGTGCGACACCCAGCAAAGCGCATCATCAACAATAATCCCCAACAGGTTGGCTGTTCGTCCCCGAGCATGACCACTAGCACTAGAAAATGTAAGTCTCTAAGTCTTATCAATATAGTTTCAGCAGATTACTAATGAACCAGTCATTCGCAACTCAAGGTGCCCCGCACGACCTTCGAGCTGTGAAACACTGCTCCCATAACACACCAAAGAGGTATCATCAGCATAAAGAGTGACCCTTCCCGGATTCAAATAACTATATAGGTCGTTAATATAAACGACAAAGAGCAACGGACCCAACACAGAGCCCTGGGGCACTCCACTCGTTAATACCCTCAGCTCAGACAGCTCCGACCGAAGAGCCACTGTCTGTCCTCTGCCAGTCAGGTACGACCGCAGCAACTGCAACGAGAGTCCCCGCACACCATATCGAGAAAGCTGGGTCAGAAGAACTTCATGAGACACACAGTCAAAGGCCTTGCTCAGATCACATAAGGTGAGATTAATAAATTCACATCTCTCCAGGCCCTCGACTATGTCAGACACCACACGAGCCACCGCCTGAACTGTCGACCGACCACCCCTGTAACCAAACTGTCCAGGACACAAAAGGTTATTCCCTTCCAAAAAAGAAGTTAGATTTTGTTTTAATATAATCTCAAAAATTTTTCCAAATATAGGAACTATAGAAATCGGTCGGTAATCAGAAGCATTATCAATGTTACCCTTTTTAAATACAGGGATAACTCAAGTCAACTTCAATGGCTCAGGGAAAATGCCGTCGCACAAACATAAATTGAAGATGTGCACTAAAGGCTTAACTAAGATCTGTGCATATTCCTTCACAAAGAAACTACTGCAGTCAAACATATCAACACTGCCCGAGTTTTTTAAGTGGCGAATGGTCTTCAGGACCTCAAACTCGCTCATCAAGATCCACAGACATGGCCTCAGTAATTTTATTAGCAACAGATACAAAAAAAACTGTTATACAAAGATTTACTGTTTACAGAAAATCTTCGCATAGTTATTACGTTGATTTGCGGTCTATTCGCAACTGACGTCGAAACAACAAGCATCGTCTAAACCATAGTGATTAGGGAAGAACTGAGGATGTTATACTCCTCCCAACTAAGGTTTAGCAACCTTCCAAAATATTTTGTTGCTTTCGAACTTATTGGTTCTCATTAGTACGGCCAAGAAGCATGGAGTAAAAGAGTGTGACTTAGCGACTCAGTAGTAGTAGTACGCCGTATTGCGGTGTTGCCACTGTCTGTTCCTGGTTTGTCTAAAGAAAGCACAGTCCATACTGAAACTAAACAATTTAAGATTGTCGAAGAAGAACCTTGATAAAAATTAATGGGCCCACATTTCAGAACGGTAATGAATAGTATAAAAGTCCTGAGAGTTATGAACTGGTCACAGTTTTACCGATATATAGGTAATCAGCATCGGTAAGAGATCTACAGTGTACATTAAAATCGCCAGGAGGGTGAAGGATCAACATAAGTTTTCTCTCTTTCAACCATTACGTTACATTTTCCTTTCATAATAACTCTAATAACGTCTGTCTAAGACTTAACCTAAGTGACAACTGATTTAAGACAAGACATTTGTCATAAACTACATAATACTGCCCTCTATACTTCGGTTATTCAACTATTCTGCGAATATAGGTCTAACATAAAAGAAGAATAGTTGACAATACGCTAATCTTGATACACAGACTAAATATTGCCGTTTCTGATTCAATAACCATCATCAGCACAACTTTTTCATTCTTTCAGCGCATGTATGGTAGATATTCTAGTGAATTTGCTATCGATTGAAGTGACTGAAGATCTTTATCCTGCAGTTAGCGCAAACCTATCTTACAGTGTACAGTATTATGAACGAGGCCTTATCATTAAAGTTTCAGGTTATAACGAGAAATTACCGGTAAGTTGTGTTATTTTTTATGAACAAGTTTTTGTTTTCTATTAGTACTGGTACTTTTTAGATTCTTGTCAATTTAATCATGAAACATTTATCAGAATTGAGTAATAATATCACTGAAACGATGTTTGATGCTGTTAAAGAGAAATTAGTGAAGTTCTATTATAATAAAATGTTGAAGCCGGCTTCGCTTTCGAAGTAAGTGCCATTATACAATAAACGATATTATAAAGTTGTTGGAGCAATCAGTCTTCAGCGCTGTTAGTTCTTTTGGTGTGTGTATCTCCAAATGGAAAAGGAAAGAGGGTATCTGAAGCATTTACAGGCACAGACTGACGTTCCTGAATTCTCATTCACTGCAACCTCAGACTCACGTGCCTTGAACAGACGTAACGAACCCTGGATAACTTATCTCTGCATACTGCTCGTTAGGTTTTCTGCTGGGATCTTAAAACTATTTGAAGCTAGCGTATATCGTACATTCCCTAATGAAGCCTATGGTAAGGACCACAGATCCTAATAGTTCATTCGTTTTGTTGTTGTTCTTAACGATGTTCGTGTCGAATGGAGTCGGGAACACAATGACGAAGAGTTTCCTCTTTGGATTGTCAAGGATGTCAGGCCTGAACATATGAAAATGTTCCAATAAATACTACATGCTTCATTTCATATCTGTCTGGATGTGAAGCTGAGAAGAAATGCTAGCATTCAATCGTAAGAGCCTCAGACCCATAATGCGACTGTCTTATGATTACGTTCGTCTCTAATTTTAGCCCTATGGATCACGGCGGCTAGGACAAGCCCATTGTGGAGGTTGAAATCCTTCTAAACTCTGCCTCTTTTATGATTGCCTTTGGGTTTGTCCGCTGGTCGTCAAATATCAATCTTTGATAAGCTCATTTGCCACTTAAAGAAATGCTACAATCCCCGCCAGCTCTTAATCCAGTACCATCATCAGCATTCCTCACAAATGCACACAGTTTCACTTTACCTTTCATACACTCCAACATTAAGATTCCTGCAAAGTGGCGGGAAAACTTTTCGAACGGACACCCTAGGTTGATGACTTCACGTCGCTAAGTTCGTGCAACGTTTCGACTATTAGGAACGTTGTTCTCGTCAGTTGTTAATCAATCTTTCGTCAACTTTTTAGAGAAGTTCGATTGAAGCTTTTAGCAAATAATCATTGGACTCCGATGGAACGATATGCCGCAGTTGTAGACATGACATTTGATGATGTAAAGAAATTCTGTAAGGAATTTATTAAGCAAATGTATGTGAAATGTCTGGTGCAAGGAAACGTTTCAATGGAGACTGCTAAACGTGTAGCTGAAAATGCTGAGAACCAGCTCAACTATATGGAACTACCCAAGGAATTGTACCCAGAAGTATGTATAAGGTTCTGCCAGTACTGGAATGATACTGGTGGAAAATGTGACAATTTTTTTTTTCAGTTCCGTGTGGTTGAAGTTCCAACAGGTGAAAGTTGTTGTCGCATTAAGGGATACAATAAATCAGATGCCAATTCCATTATAACAAATTATTATCAGGCTGGACCGTATACGACAAAAGCAAATTGCATCATTGAATTGATTGAAGTAAATATTTATTGTACAAATTCTAGGTATCATCATTTCGAAGGTAGACTCTTGCTCTAAATCGTATAACAGACTCTTAAACTATCCTCTCCTTGAATACCTTCGTCCTTGCTTTGATAATGTGAAATGCCAATTCCCATTATAATCACTAAGATTGGTCATCAGCAAAAATTAATTTGGCAACAATTCAGTGAGATCGCTGTGGAACACCTGAAAGTGTATTAAGCAGCTTCCAGACGACATGGCAAACGTCAGCCAATTTTGGAGACCAAAGTTCATTCAATGTTGGGCAGGTGTGGCATTTTATATTGGGTATCCAGAGGACATGCCAACGTTGGCCCCAACATTAAAGATCAAAGTTCAGCCAACGTTGGGCATGTGTGGGCTTGCATATTGGGTATCCAGACAACTTGGCCAACGTTGGGCATGTGTGGGCTTGCATATTGTGTATCCAGACAACTTGGCCAACGTTGGGCATGTGTGGGCTTGCATATTGGGTGTCCAGAAGACTTGGCCTACGCAGCCAACGCTGGCACCAACTTCAGAGACCAAAGTTCAGCCAACGTTGGGCGTGTGTGTGCTTGGATATTAGGTATCCATACATGGCCAACGTAGGGCATGTGTGGGCTTGCATATTGGGTATCCAGACGACTTGGCCAACGTTGGGCATGTGTGGGCTTGCATATTGGGTATCCAGACGACTTGGCCAACGTTGAGCATGTGTGGGCTTGCATATTGGGTATCCAGACGACTTGGCCAACGTTGGGCATGTGTGGGCTTGCATATTGGGTGTCCAGAAGACTTGGCAAACGTCAGCCAACGCTGGAGTCAACTTTGGAGACCAAAGTTCAGCCAACGTTGGGCGTGTGTGTGTTTGGATATTGGGTATCCAGACACGGCAAACGTTTGGCATGTGTGGGCTTGCATATTGGGTATCCAGACGACTTGGCCAACGTTGGGCATGTGTGGGCTTGCATATTGGGTATCCAGACGACTTGGCCAACGTTGGGCATGTGTGGGCTTGCATATTGGGTGTCCAGAAGACTTGGCAAACGTCAGCCAACGCTGGAGTCAACTTTGGAGACCAAAGTTCAGCCAACGTTGGGCGTGTGTGTGTTTGGATATTGGGTATCCAGACACGGCAAACGTTTGGCATGTGTGGGCTTGCATATTGGGTATCCAGACGACTTGGCCAACGTTTGGCATGTGTGGGCTTGCATATTGGGTATCCAGACGACTTGGCCAACGTTTGGCATGTGTGGGCTTGCATATTGGGTATCCAGACGACTTGGCCAACGTTGGGCATGTGTGGGCTTGCATATTGGGTATCCAGACGACTTGGCCAACGTTGGGCATGTGTGGGCTTGCATATTGGGTGTCCAGAAGACTTGGCAAACGTCAGCCAACGCTGGAGTCAACTTTGGAGACCAAAGTTCAGCCAACGTTGGGCGTGTGTGTGTTTGGATATTGGGTATCCAGACACGGCAAACGTTTGGCATGTGTGGGCTTGCATATTGGGTATCCAGACGACTTGGCCAACGTTGGGCATGTGTGGGCTTGCATATTGGGTATCCAGACGACTTGGCCAACGTTTGGCATGTGTGGGCTTGCATATTGGGTATCCAGACGACTTGGCCAACGTTGGGTATGTGTGGGCTTGCATATTGGGTATCCAGACGACTTGGCCAACGTTGGGCATGTGTGGGCTTGCATATTGGGTGTCCAGAAGACTTGGCAAACGTCAGCCAACGCTGGAGTCAACTTTGGAGACCAAAGTTCAGCCAACGTTGGGCGTGTGTGTGTTTGGATATTGGGTATCCAGACACGGCAAACGTTTGGCATGTGTGGGCTTGCATATTGGGTATCCAGACGACTTGGCCAACGTTTGGCATGTGTGGGCTTGCATATTGGGTATCCAGACGACTTGGCCAACGTTGGGCATGTGTGGGCTTGCATATTGGGTATCCAGACGACTTGGCCAACGTTGGGCATGTGTGGGCTTGCATATTGGGTGTCCAGAAGACTTGGCAAACGTCAGCCAACGCTGGAGTCAACTTTGGAGACCAAAGTTCAGCCAACGTTGGGCGTGTGTGTGTTTGGATATTGGGTATCCAGACACGGCAAACGTTTGGCATGTGTGGGCTTGCATATTGGGTATCCAGACGACTTGGCCAACGTTGGGCATGTGTGGGCTTGCATATTGGGTATCCAGACGACTTGGCCAACGTTGGGCATGTGTGGGCTTGCATATTGGGTATCCAGACGACTTGGCCAACGTTGGGCATGTGTGGGCTTGCATATTGGGTGTCCAGAAGACTTGGCAAACGTCAGCCAACGCTGGAGTCAACTTTGGAGACCAAAGTTCAGCCAACGTTGGCGTGTGTGTGTTTGGATATTGGGTATCCAGACACGGCAAACGTTTGGCATGTGTGGGCTTGCATATTGGGTATCCAGACGACTTGGCCAACGTTGGGCATGTGTGGGCTTGCATATTGGGTATCCAGACGACTTGGCCAACGTTGAGCATGTGTAGGCTTGCATATTGGGTATCCAGATGATTTGGCGAACGTTGGGCATGTGTGGGCTTGCATATTGGGTGTCCATAAGACTTGGCCTACGTCAGCCAACGCTGGCACCAACTTCGAAGACCAAAGTTCAACAAACGTTGGGTGTGTGTGTGTTTGGATATTGGGTATCCAGACACGGCAAACGTTTGGCATGTGTGGGCTTGCATATTGGGTATCTAGACGACATGGCCATCAGCCAACGTTGGTTGTGGGCATTTTTTGCATTCTATAATTCGGTCAATTCTATCAGACGGTTGCTCTTGTGTAGCAAAAGACCTACCTATACATAATGTACATATCATCATCATCATCAAACAGCCTGTCTCGTCCACTGCTGAACATAGGCCTCCGTTAACGATCTCCATTTATTTCGATCCTGGGCATCCTGGATCCAATTTGGTGTCACTCTTTTTATGTCATCCGTCCACCGGGTCGGCGGACGACCTCTGTTCCTGAACGCATCTTGCCTAGGTCTCCACTCTATGATCTTTTTGGTCCATCTTTCGTTGGTCATTCTTGCGACATGTCCAGCCCAGTTCCACTTTAAATATGTTATTTGCTGGATTGCATCGGTAACCCCTGTTCTCTGACGTATCCGATCATTCGGAATCCTGTCTTTCAGCGTGACTCCCAACATGGAGCGTTCCATGGCTCGCTGGGCCACTCTTACTTTATTTACCGATTTTCGTGTTAGAGTTAAGGTCTCCGAACCATAAGTCAGAACCGGCAGAACACACTGATCAAACACTTTCCGCTTAAGGCATATGGGGGTTTCGAACTTAAAAATGTACATATACTTCCAATAAATATTGACCGTGTGGACGTAAGCAAACACCAAGGCCAACATTGGTAGTTCCCTTTTATGTGTCTCGGAAAAACCGCCCTCAAAGCGAAACTTTAAACCATCTAGTCCTCAATTTTGGCCTTGAGAGAACTTCGCAAAATTGCAGTTGTTCTTCATGTTTTTCCAAGATTCATTCTTGCACTGCCCTGCGTGATTCTACTCTTGGTATTCCGAGGGTCTGTTCAGGTCTCGTGATCCCTCTTTGCGAGTAGATCAGCGTTACCTCGAATTTTGTTTACTGTATTAATTTTCGGTGCTATTCCAGTTGATCATTGACGAGCCCATGTTTGATATTCTGCGGACAAAAGAACAGCTTGGTTATCACGTGCACGGCTCCATTCGGGACACATTCGGTATAATAGGTTATACTATAACGGTGAATGCTCAAGCAACGAAAAATAACACAAAACACATAGATGACAGGATAGAAGCGTTTATACTGCATGCGAAAAAGTTGATTTTCAATACGACTAATGAGAATTTGGAGCATTTAAAGGAAGACTTAGTTAAAATGAAAAAATGTGCTGATGTGCATTTGAAAGAAGAGGTTGATAGAAATTGGGCTGAAATCACTAGTGGCGATTATGAATTTGATAGAATTGAAAATGAGATTGAAACTGTTAAAAAGTTGCAGTTGAATGATATTAAGACTTGGTGGATGGAATATATGTTATGTACAAAAAAGAGGAAAAAACTCACCGTACAGGTAATAGATTGACATCAAATTATTGGACTTTGCCCCACGTTGGGCGCCAAATTTGTAATCTATTTCTATTTGTAGATAGCAGGCCATGGACCAAAAGAAACGATTGCACCCAAAGGTATAATTTATTCTAAAAATTGAAATAAATGTATTTGAAGTAAATTAAAATGTTTTACGTTTTAGATTTATTGGATATCCCAAGAATTAATTACTTGGGTATTAACAACGAAGGGAAAAAAGAAAAAAGAAGTGATACATATTTTATAACGAATATTGACGAGTTTAGGCAGCAGCACAAGATTTATCCTGTAATAAAAAAAATAGAATGAACATTTTAACACTTTTCACAAATAAAAGATAATTTGTAGCACTTTTAATACTTGATAGAACGACATTTCTAAGCCGCTCCTATAATTTTGGAGTAGACAACGATGATGCTAAATTTGAAACTTCCAGAAAGTTGTCAAAGTGTTACTCTGTCATATGCATACTTTGACTTAAAAAGACCAATGATTTCATGTTAATAAGAGGAGTATTTAGATAAGATCTAACTATACGCATCTAACAAAAATAACATCACATTCTAAATTATGACTAATGTTTCCTATCAAACTAAATATTTTCAACAAACATACAACAATCTTTGCTTGCATTGGATTAGGTTATATCACAGATCTAGGAAGGGGGAGATAAAACATTATCTGAAATTTCATTCATAATTCACATTTGTTTACAATCAGACATAGGTTGGCAGTTGATATATAAGATAGAAAAGGACAGATAGAAAAAATGGCAACGTTGTACCAGGTTCGTCGTTTCGATTTCGTTTTATGTACCAGTGGCGTACGGTTTTAAAGGAATTCTTTATACTTTAATTAGGCGATTGATGTTCACTAAAGTGATATAAAGCAATGATAAATTGTAGGTTTTTAAAATTACGTTTTTTTTTTTGGTTTATGATTCATTATGATTTAGGATAAAAATATATTTTATCTTATTATTATTACCGTATCTAATTCTAAATATCTTTAGACTATGATGGTTGTTGAAAACAATGTCGAGCCTCGGTAATTTATTGAAACTGCCTCATGGGTGGGTGTGTATTTGCTGGTTCGCAAGTATTTTCATAAAGAAATAACATTGAAACACACCATCAAATAACTTTTAAATTTAATATAATTAATTTAAATAAAATATATACATTTAATGAACGTTTTTTATATGATCAGGATTGAACGGCTGTCTGTCTAATAAATAATATATTATTTATTAGACTATGGTTAAACTATACTACCTAAAAAATACTTAAATAATCCAATATTAATCATTAATCTAAAATAAAGTATACTGGTATTATATTTGGCACCCTACCAACAGCCTATAACCGGTTATAAAAAAAATGTAGGTTTCTCTTGAATTAATGTGTTACTATTACTAATTCCACAATCTTAGTTATTTATATGTTGTAATTTAAAGCTATATACTTACAAATTAGATGGGCCACTTGAGGGGCCAGCAACTGCTTCCTCCGCAACTAGCATTTCTAAAGTTTCTGAATCACAGATCCCTGCTTCATGAACATCTGAAGTTCTAAAAAATTAAAATAAAATGCTTTAGCTTAGTATTTCAGTGAGTGGTACCATTCTAATTTAGTAGCTAAAGGGAAGTTAATTTTAATAAGATCGCATTGCTACAGTTTGTGGATCACATAGGTCCTTGCTTGATCAACATCTGATGCTCTAAATATTCAATATCTACTTACCTACTAGACTTGCTTGGAGAGGATTCGGCTACAGATGAATCTGAGCTGAAAAGAAAAAGAAATATAAATACACCACCCAGGCAGCCGATACAGGAACTGTTGTTCACTCGGCGTACTACCAACGAAAACTAGATGTCGCCAAACACATCCTTTTACATAAATACAATAGTTAAATACCACAGATCTAGAATCTAGATGTGTGGTAAATACACCATATGTTTATTACAATATTATTGAACATTATACCTTAAATTGTATATAGACAAATTTTATTAAGCATATATATATATAATTACCTGTACGACAGAGGCTCATTAAAAAGAAATGATAATTGAGGTTCAGCGTCTGGTCGGATTTGCTTTCGACCAGTAATCTCAGTTATCTTAATGTCGCTCATATCAAAATGGTTTGAGCATATTTGTGCACGCTTGGGGACATACTGATTTTCCAGACCCAAAAGCTGTAGCCACCTTTCGCGTCTTTCCGAATTTACTGGAAACCTACAATATGAAATTATTTAATTCTTTTGTAACCTACCAATTCAGTATTAACATATTTAGTTATCTAACGAAGTGCAACCTTAGTTTATAATTAAACCTTGATTTAAATAGTCCTAGCATCTCTATAAAATCACAAAAATCAACAATTACATTAGGTATTTATTTACAGCAATTTATTTTTATTTTGTAGAGCAAGCAAACTACACCACTGATAAACAATAACAAGTCGTAACCTTACTTACCTCCGAAATATCAAATTTGGGTTGGAATTTTCATTATTTTTACACACTATACACTGACGCACCATTGTTAATTGTTTTTTTATAGTTTTTGCACAAGAAAACACTCAAAATTCCTCAAAATCACCAACTAACAACAAATAAATACGCGACCACAGGATAGTTGGCAACAAAGCTCAAACTACCGGCTGATTACACAAATGAATGAAATAGTAAATTCTTCGCGTACTATTCAAGTTGCTCTGCTTTACAGAGTTGCCACGTGTACTTCATAAATAAATTATAATTTGGTGAAATATGTCTTGAATATGTTAAAATTCATAAAAAAGTAACTAAAAAATATATCTTGGGTATATCGTTTTATAATACACAAAAATTAATACCATCACCTAAGTTATATTTTGCTTTAAAACGGTAAAAATGCCGTATCAAAATAGTGTATTTTAAAACAATGCGGGAAGGAAAGCGGAAGTTTGGCATTATCGATATCTGCAAATAATCATGTTTGATCGCTTGGAAATGTAAACAGTTTTATCTCCCCCTTCCTAGATCTGTGGGTTATATTATTATGTTCAATAACGGTGTTGGAACAATTCTATTCATTAGTGGTGCGCTAATGTCATTTTTAAGCCAAAACTATCATTCAACACGAAATATCAGCAATTTTCACTCACCTGTCTTATGAGCTATTTCCTATAACAAATTTCATTGACAGATGAAGAGAATGTAACCTCAAATACTTTATTGCTCATGAGCATTATACGGTGGGAAGAATGAGCGTCAACAAGCGCAAATTTTCTAATCACGGGGACCGCCATCTTCTAGCTTAGGCTTACACGGTATGGTCAAATTTCTATTTACGATATAATTGTTGCAACTATTTACAGGGCAGAAGTATTAAAGAAAACTAGTATTGTTTCAGGTAAGATTTAATATAAGAAATATGCTATATTCATAATTCTTTACTACATTAATTATTTATTGAATGAACGTAATAAAATAGGCATTTGTTTCATCTATTATAGTATAACATACTTACCCAGGTTCGTCCAACAAACTATATAAGTTTGCACAATTAAGAAATAGAAGAAAAACTCTGATTTAGTGAAAAGCACTCACATGGAACATAACCACACCAACTTTAACAGTGTTTTGATTTTTTGACGTTTGTGACTAGAAAATGATGGCACGCATAGTGTCGTCGGAAAAGTGGATGCGCATTCGTTGAAGCTCATTCCGCCCTTCTTCATATCTCTGGCTATTTCCTATTACAAATTTCATTGACAGTTTGAGGCAGAGACATGCAGAGAGGAGAATGCACATCAACCTGCGCGAATTGTTTCACCATGCGTCCACCATTTTGAAGCGTACAACCTACTAATGTAGCAGGCTGGAACCCATGCTTTACTTGATTGAGTAGTCTTGGCTCCTGCTACCAACCTAGTTTTACTAATTAAAAATACGATTTATGCGTCATAAAATTTAAAAAAATATATTGAGAGGGGTAAGCGTGGTCTAAAAAATATAATATATGACCAATTCAAACATATTTATTAATAAATATTTTAGGATATTGCAAATTTGTATATCATACTTGTAGGCTTGAAACTACACTTTTCCTCAAATCATCTTTTTTACCACGTACACTTTCAAAACAAAATTAGCGCTTCAAAATGGCAGCCTGCATAGTGAAACCAAAAAATTGGATGCGCACTCGTCGAAGCTCATTCTCCCATCTCTATGTTTCTGGTTTGAGGTGAAATTAACCTAAAATTTTGAGAGTTTTTCGATCCTTTACAACAACAAAAAATATATGTGATGTGAGTGGCAGGTTGAAGCAAAAGGCTATTATGTCCTTCAACGTCAAATATCAAGAAATATGTGAGAAATTTAGCAAAAATAATAATTTTCACAGATTGCACTTCCTCTTACAACGAAAATGCAAGCGAGGTGCTTACCACATGCTACTTAGCATGTCACATCAGCTGAGCTACTTGTAGAAGAAGACGCCCAATTTCGTAAAAACAGCTGATTTCGGTTTAAGATTTTTGACAGTTGTAAGAAATGGGATGTTATCAGCAATTTTGAATTTTTTCCATTTAATTTTTCTCTTAATTATTGATTATACCTGTTTGTGTTTTGCTACCTAGCAACAGAATAAAAAACCAGTAATCAATTTTGTGACAAATTAGGTCAATAGGTTATAATGTTTATCATTACCATATGAATGATTTTTTGTAACAAAATTTACATACAAGGTTCAATTTACACAAAATGTGAACGAAATATATAATAAAATGACTAAAAAGGGATTTCTGGTTAAAGTTACATTGGATATACAGAAGGTAAGTTTCAATACATAATTCTATAAGTTGGTCTTTTCTTAAGCTTAAATTATATAATTAAAAGTATTTTATATGATTACGATGTTCGTTTTAGATAACTTGTCCTGGAGTTTGGCTCTGTACAAATGGGAAAGTTTCATTACAGATTTATATGTTGGATAGTAAAGTACAAACAAAATCATGTAAACCGACGTTTCCATTGATGTTTTATGAAAAATATGAATTTTACAAAACTTTTGACCAAGAACGTCGTTTAAACGAGTTACAAAGAAGTTTAAGTATGTTGTTGATTTCCGGGCTCTTCTTCAAATAAAGTATTTGTCTTTGTCGACCAACGATTATAGATGCAAAAGAATAGCGGCAACGGTCTAAAGTCGTGACGTCACTATCAGTACGAGCGGCCATAATTATTGCTGTTCCTATAGTGTCATTAAAAGCGTCTCTAGTTGGCTCATAGCAACTTTACTAAATATATAAAATATATTTTAGATAATGAATGGTTCTACATGGAACTAATCCAATGGCAGACATGTAATGAAGGTTGTGTTTTAGCAACATTCCAAACAACTTTAGATGATTTACTTTATCCAACTTCTTTGCGCGGCTCTCTTACAGGCGCTGATTTGGATCTGTTAATGGAACCAACAAAATTATTTCCTGTAAATATTATAGTTCGACTCTCTCAATACCAATTACTCGTATGGGGGTTGTTAACCCCGTTAGCCTTCGTTGAGGGAGTGGAATTGATTATTTTTTTATTCTGTATTCGATTGTAGGGCACTATAGCACCCAAATTAGAGATTAACACGAAATCAATTGTAGAACAAACCTCTTGCCTTGCAAATGATAATTCCACAGTAGTGAATCCCAGAATAATATTAGCAAATGATCAGATTCCAGAGAGAAAGAAAAATAGATCCCGGAAAGTATGTCATTCCCTAGGATACAGTAGGTATAATATTTTGACGTGTTTTTATAACACGAGGGCTACGCTATATATTTTAAAAATACACTCAATTACAATGCTCATACGACTATGCACAAAATAGCAGACTTCAAAATGTTTCTTAGCAAAGGCGGTTGAAAATCGTTACGTCAACATCAGTACGCCTCGGTTGTGCGCAAGTAGGTGGGGGAGTGTGACGTCGCCGGTGTCCGTGCGCCATTTGTGATTTCTTTTTTATGATTTTTAGTAGTGTTTCGTATTTATTCTGTGTTAGTGTTTTTATTTTATGATAATTAGAGTGAAGTTAAGTGCTGCATAATCAGAATCAAAGGAACGGCAAAATTACATCATCGAAGTTTGCCATTAGTAAGTGTATTTTGCACATTTTATTATTATTAGTATTGAAATGAGTAACAAAACTAACCTTGGTGACGGCAATAATTATTTAGGCAGTAGAATTGTTGTTTTACTTTAACGCCTCCTAATTTTGCTGCTTTCGGTTGGGCAGTCGCATTATAGCTTACCAACGGTAATATTACTGACGGTTGGAACGGACTTATTATAAATAAAAATATTATTAAAGCATAAAATAAGTCTATTCTATTCATTTTAAGTATCACAAGTTAAATAAAATTGTTTGGTTATCGAATCCAAGCCTCATATATGCACAGTGCATGACATACAAGTATTCGCTGGTCACCGATGACGTCACTGCGCTAACTCGACCTATTTTGAACCGGTCGATACCCTACCTTGAGAGTTATTGTACCATGCTTTCATATTAATGATTTTATCATGATGCTACGTCTCGGGGACAATAGAAGGGGCTCAATTAGGAGGCATTCCAGCTGTGACAGGTTTTCTATAATTTACAATAAATATATAGCATGACTCTCGTGTTCCAACAAATACAATATTGGGGTAACAATTTTAAGGTGTCAGAAAAGTGTTACAAACTGTGATAAGCCGTGTCGACCGATATTTAAATATAGAAGAGCTGAGGATGATTTGATCTTGCGCACAAATCCAAATGTTGTATTGAAAGAAAACAATAAACAATGCGGCGTTGTTTCTGTGACAGACAGTGGTACTAAAGAGCAACGAGAAAATGACGGATGCCAGTTGAAACTTCAATCAAGTAGACCATGTTATTGTAATAGGTATTTTCTTCGTTTTTTTTTTTTAATTTTATTGTTCTTCGTTAAAAGAATTTTTGTAGATCAAAAAGTTTAGAAAATATATCCAGATACGTAGCACTTAAAAATTCTAACGTGAAACCGAGTAAGTGCATTTTACTTAGATATTGTTAGGTTATGTGAAGTGAGTTTATTTTCTCAGGTGAAGCATGTTTTCATAGAAAAATACACAAGGAGACTCTCTGCAAAGTTTGTTCTAAGTACGATGATTATTTTAAATCAAACAGCAAATTATTTAAGGTAAATTCATTTGTTATCTTAATTTTCATCTTGAGGACAACATTGTCTCTTTTTTGATTATAGGCGCCAGATATGCAGAACTGTCACAGATGCTGCCATTGTTGCCAAACAAAAAAAGCCTATAACGTCAAACCACCACCATGTGAATCACCGCTCTCGGACGATAATACATCATCAGTGACACTATGTAGAAGAATTAGTCATTGTATATCTAGAGAGCGTTTAAAAAGCTTAAGTAGTCAATTGCATAGGAAATTACGTGAAACCATTGATGCTAATACACGTTTCGTGCAAAATTGTATGTCGGATTGTGATGAAGTTTGAAATTTGTTGTAGAGAATATATTATTGAAAGTTTAGAATTACAACTTTGTATTATTTTTATTTATTCTTAAAATGAATGTTTTATACTTTTAAGTCTACACAAGTTTGGCACGTGGTTTACAGAAAGAAAATGGTAGTTTTCGTGAAATTAATAAAAAACAAAACTTTTGTTAAGTGGTGACAACGTCGCAATGTGTAAAGAAGCGTTTTCTAATCTTCTTCAGAGTGGGGCGAATGAACGTGAACATGCGCAAATTTTCTAATCACGGGGGCCGCCATCTTCTAGCTTAGGCTTACACGGTATGATCAAATTTCTTTGTACGATACGAGGACCGTTAATGAATTGTAGGTTAATAATTGCAAAAACAACTGATAGCAATAATTGTTGCAAATATTGATAGGACAGAAGTATTAAAGAAAACTAGTATTGTTTCAGGTAACATTTAGGCAATATTGGAAACAGTTTTTTTGATTTTTTTGACGTTTGTGACTAGATAATGGCGGCACGCATAGTGTCGTCGGAAATGTGGAGGCGCACTTGTCGAAGCTTATTCTCCGTTTTCCATATTATCTCTGACTCTGGTACAAACTTGCAACAAAATATCGTCGTTACTCTTGTTCATTAGTAAAAGAAAATGGAAGTAATTGGGAGGTTATTATGTATAATTATTGATTATGATGAAAAATGCGTAATCCTGACCCGTAATCCCCTTGCCCCACTGAACATTAAGAAATTCGTGATTCACTTCATTTGATCAGCGATTTATAACCTATAAATTCGATTTTGTCATTTTTGTCTTCCGTCTGTACTTCGTAAATAGTAAACAAAACCATGAAACACGCATCCGTCTTAAAAATACTAAGTAATAATAATTATCGTAAGTATTTCTAACCAACTCAACATAAGGACGGCGTTCTTTCGTTATAAAATCCTAATCATGATCAGTCTGACCGAATCGGTAAATGTAAATTGGAATCGTGATTTATATACTCATGATTCCATTCTTTTGTGCATAGAAAGCGGCTGAGCATAATTTGTTTTATATCAACAATCACACACCCAGTCTCTTGGAAACGCTAATTGAGCAAGTCAAATAACTACCTACACCAATAAACCTCGATAATAACATTTTTCGTAGAATGCTTTGATTACCTATGTGAGAACTAAACCATTAATGACTAAACTAATAAAACGTTACGTACACAAATCTAATAATAATTGAGGCTACATTTTTTTAAAATTACTAATAACGATAATATAATCTATATTATACCAATGTAAATAAAAATCATTCATTCCCCATAATATACATTCAAGTAAAAATAAATTAATCTGACATCTATAAATGATACGCCCACACATGATCAAGTTCAGTTGTAGGAAGCTCAGACATACGGTAGAAATTATACAGTGTGTTTTCGAATAGCAGTTTGTGTAAAGCTAAAGCCATTGTCTTTATAAAAGACAATGCTAAAGATTAAACAATTACGAGGGGTGAATCAATTAATGCTTCATTAGATAATAACACTTCTCCCTTTCTCTCCATGCTCCATATAGCCTTACATCCACGAAAGGCGTTTTACCAAGATTTCTCACTGTATACAGTTCTCAATAGTAACGTAAGTCGCAGCTAAGTTACGTGATCTGTCATGAAAGAACGCTATCACCAACCATACGAACAGCAAAAAAACATTTCGGCATCAATGAAATGACGTAATACACGCCTACTTTCCTTCCGCACCCCGCTGGAATATGTTCGTAATGATTTTGAACACCCCACGCACAATATGAGCTACCAATCAGACTAATTGTTTTTATGGCATTTACAGTGATGCCGGATTGTGTGTTTATTACCTACTTAATTTATTCAAATAAAAGGATGATTTATTAAAGATACCATTTATTCAACAATGGGACTGTTGCTGTAAAGCAATTAAAAATAAAAGTTACAACTCTAGATGTTCAGAAAATCACCGCATAATACTTGAGTTTGATAATTTTTTAAATAAAAATTGCCACAATTTTGAAAATATGGCGGTTTGTTCGATGTGATATACACGGATTGCGGGAAGGATTTTGACACAATTGATCATACATGACAATTACTGGCAGATAAGTTTAAGGTTTTTGAAGAAGTCGGAAGTGAAAATAGTTGTTGCGGATGGAGAGTGGTGTACAGAAATTATCCTTCGCAGGTATTATCTTTATTTATATATATACCTATATAAAGAAAAATTGTACTTTGTTAGCCGGTCATTTGTTGAAATTTCATGGTTAATATGGGCAACATTGCTGAATGTTCCAGAGTTGGATCTCAACATGGCAACAGTGCCAAACATAAGACAAGCGGACAAGGACAGGAGCATCGGAGCATCGCATCGTCTGTCATTTGAGTGTTAACTATGGTTGTTGATGCATGTTTTATTTTATTTATATTGTTTTATTATTAAAAATGCTTTATTAAATAATATTGTAAAAATAATACATTTATATTATGTAGTGCAACATTTCGGATACAAGTCGATTTTGTGTGTTTAACGTATGTGTATTAAAACAAAAATAGTGTTTTGATGTGTTTAGTGTAGAATAAACAAAACAATAACATAGTCCAAAATGCCTACAACACCTGACTCAGACTATGATTTAGTGTCCAGTGAAGGGCTATTAACTCTATTACGTGACGATGCCAAAAGTGTTGTGATATTAGACTGTCGTAGTTCAAATGAATATGGTGAATTACATATCAGGGGTGCTGTGAATTTCTCTATACCTTCGATAATGTTGAGACGTTTAGCGGCTGGTAAAATTGACTTGGCCGCCACAATTAAATGTCGCGAATTGAAAATGAAAATATCCAATGCATACAAAGACAGTTTGTTTATACTGTACAATGATTTGACGAGTGTACAGCAAAATGCTGCACATGACTCAGTGTTGGGGGTGTTATTACGACGACTGACGCAAGATGGATGCCGTGTAGCGTGCCTCAAAGGTTAGTAATTCATTAACATTGTGTTAAGTTGAGTAGGCGGTGATTTAGATTTTTATATTATTTCATGAATCAAACTTCCATTCATGAATGACATTTACTGTAATCAAACAATAGGAAATAGGTTCAATTTATTTTTATTAATAGAAGGTCATGGAATACCTAGATATTATACAGTGTTGTCATTATTATTGTTTATAATGGCGCGATTTTTATTTTCCTGTACAGAGTGAACCAAACTGTTTTGCTACAGTATGGAAACCTATTATAATTAATTAGCGCTTCTTTTGTTTGAATTAAAACAATTTAAAAGTGATTCATTGGTATTATTAATAAATATAGTATGTTTTACAATTTTCTCAGTAAGAAAAGAACGTATTTTCCCATAAATAATCAACAATAAATCCAACTGGTATTATTTAATATGCACAAATTTTTTGAATGAAAAAATTTACCATAAGGTAGATTACGACATAACAGAGATACCTATGTAGGCATAGGCGTATTTTTCTTCTAATGATATTTACCAATAATAATATGGTCGAAAGGAATTTATTGCGTGGGAAATCGAATGACCAACTTTAACATTTGAGAATGAATAATTTATTATTTACCTAATTGTATACTTAGGTACAACGAAAAATTGATTTCAATCTTGCATTAAAATTATTTAGAATACAACACCTGTTCATTCATTATTTTGAAATAATATGTTATTTTTGTTCTATACAGAGTGGTTTAGGTATAGTGTATCCAAAGTCAATGTAAAATATAATATAAAATTAACGATTCTAACGGGGCTATCCGTTCCCATGCCTCTTTA
Source organism: Apoderus coryli (assembly GCA_911728435.2). NCBI lineage: Eukaryota > Metazoa > Arthropoda > Insecta > Coleoptera > Attelabidae > Apoderus > Apoderus coryli. The sequence continues at coordinate 292,900 of OU452213.1, read as the reverse complement.
CATTATAAAAGGGCATCGATTGCAGCGTTTTTTTTGATGCATTTCTCCCTCGTATATAAGATTAAGATATAATCATTCATGCCTGCCAAAGGATACCGACAGTAATAAAAATAACTACAGTGACTGGTAAAAATATTGTTTTTTTTTTTAATAAAACCTCAAGTTGATGAAACTTTTTGCAGTCACTGTATCAGACATGGCCAGTATATGACACGAGCGGAACACGTTGGGAGTTATAGTATCAAGATTTACATGTGCAAAGCAAGCAAATGTTCTCTAACGTCAGACATTAATAAAAAAAGTGCAGCAATTAAATAAATCACTTGAGTACTTCAAAATAATAATAAAATCACATTAAAATATATTTTTAGATCCATTTCAAACATACCGGATATCCTGTTTATACATCCTCGACTATGTTTCTCTTGAAATAAATTTCATGAATACATATACACTTCACAAAAAAAAAATAAAAATAAAATGGCGTTAGTTTTCATTCATTCCAAAAATACTGCGGTATCGGGTAAATATTATGATTATTTCGTTCATTTTTCGAGAGATTTATTTAGGTTAGCAAAATTACGGCAATTTCTTACGCAAAATTCAATTATGTATACGAGGGTGGTGTTATAAGTTTTGCACACCTACTCCACGAGAATATTCAATCAGATTGAAATTCTGAATAGTAGCATTTCAGCAGTGTATGTGACAAAACTATTCAGATTTTCAAAATTCATCCAACGTCTAATTTTGTAGACTAATAGGTCTACAAAATTAGACGTGGTGTTCGAAAGTAGCGCCATTGTACTTTCGAGCACTTGCAATTGTTTATTTTAACTCTCTTGCTATAATATTTAGTGTGTTATTACTTATATTTCAATCATATGACACAAGATTCCTAAACAGAGAAGGCACTGCACTTTCTGTAGTTGTTTGTGTGTGTGTGTGTTTAATTTTTGCATCACCAAATACAGGGTGGTCTACATGAAACTAAGAGATGCAATTAAAAATTCGCCTAATATTATGAATATGTGCATTTTCCACGAAAACGTCAAGAGTTATCCATAGGAAACTATTATAAGATTTGACAGATAATTACTTTGTGCATCTAATTTTGATCTCATATACCGGGTGTTCTATTTGAAATAAACAAGTTATTTAGAATTAAACTTTACGTTCATATAACTCATATTATTGGACACCCTGTATTTAGTATTGGGGGTTTTTTATATTTGACATAACAAGTGATGAGTGGGTATATTTATCAGCCCAGACTGGCCTAAAAATAATAAACGAATAGGTGTGAATTTTTTCATTCAAATTATGTCTATACTTTTATAACAATTAAAATATTTAAAAAAACTGTCAGGTTTAGGTGAGATGTACTTTAATGAAAGTTAGGTTTATTTTTAACGGGGAATCTAAAAATATATTCATATACAGGGCATTCCATTTAAAAAAAAACACAACTATGGTTCATTTCTTATATTTGGGACACCCTGTATAGATGCACAATATTTTTAAAATATAGCCATAAATCATTTTTATCGAACTTATGATAAAACTTTTAGGAAATTAAATAGTTTAGCCCTGGGTCGGGAAAAGTAAAAAAGCCGGATGCAGTCCGACACCAAGTCAACCAATTTGACCGTGGCGAATGAGAATGAATCCACTGCTGCGACTGCTGCTTGGTATCTGGTGTGTAGTTGTGCACCCATGTGTAGGAATGATAATTTTAATGGTATCACTCGTAGCCAAATAAAGTAATTTATTAATCGGGCACATATTTTGAAATGTTATGAATATAAAAAATACGTATCTTATCATTATTATTAACTAATAAACAACATTTAACACTAATTCGGCTATTGAGAAATACAGGAAATTCGTTCTACGATAAAACTGAAATACCTACTTCAGTTTATTTATTGTTTTTATCAATAATTAAATTTAATGGAAACTAATCAAATAATCTAAAAAATACATCTAAAAAAAATGTTATATAAATAGCCACATGATATTATACCTAATGTTCTATTGAATTAGTATTATCGGTTTTAAAACAATAGCAACTCTTCCTAGATAAGATAAATCTAAATGTATCCAATATTTTTGTGTAGGTCTACCGTACCTAACAGGTCCATAAGATAAATAAGAAAAAGACAAGATTTTGACAAAACTCGATTTGATTCGTGACAGGTGACGAATAGTGGATTTACGCGTATGAGGCCGAAAGTAAACAGCAGTCGACTGTATGGTGTTTGTGCAACCAGGAAAATCATTAATGTAACTTAAAGTTACAGTTTTTCACAAATAAAACATTAAAATAAAAACAAATAAAAATTAACAGGTTTAGATGCAATGAACGGCTTTAATTGAAAACAGTGATAGACTGATAATAATAATTCATTGAACTGTTTCTCATGAAATTACAGTCATTCGGTTTTCTATAGAATTAAAAAATAATAAAAGAACGTGATAGTATTCCGATGTATTCTGAATACGATTCTTAGAAGAATATGCGACAGGATATCGACATACCTACCTTACGCTGTGTTAATCATAAATAATATTTCATAAAGGATCCGATAATGCTGCCTGAATTGTATTTAAAATTATTGTTCATTACGTTCTGATAAATATTTACTAGTACATGTACAGCATGTCCAGAAGAATATAAAAATATTTATGGTTAAATGGTAGGGAGTTTATAAAAAAACATTTTTAATTTATAAACAAACGGGGTTTAGCAATAAAGTAACAAAATTAAGTGGCCTACTGTCTTTTGTTTGCTCAAAAAACCACCCTAGACCTTTGAAACAGTTTTTTTAGCGAAACTAAAAGGGCATTATGGGTTTTGAGGTCCCTGTTTGCCATCATATGCTAGAAAACTTAGCAAACATGATGCAGAAGGAAGTTGTCCTCGGGTCGTTACGTCTCTGCAGAAGGCCACATGATTCTGGGATTCTCATAATAAGCTGCTAACACGAAACCATAGCTGCTGAAGCAACCGACGACAATCCAACATATTGGTGATCAACTTAAAAAGAAAGATCTGAGACGCGAAGATGCGTCTCTCGGCTAACGGCCGAAATCCGAACCTTGCCAGTAATCACACCGACGAGGAGGAAATTATCCGTCAATTTTAAATGACAAATATTTTAAAAACTTACGTTGGATACTCTCCAATCTCTGTATATGAACACGGTAGATGGGTGACCAAATGATTGTAGCGAATTCCAAAATAGACACAACAAAGGCGAAATAGAGACTTTTCAGGCAGTCCATGTTGTTGAATTCTCTGGTCTCTCTAAGAATAAACCCTAACATTCGCAAAGCATTAGCAGAAACTTGCTCAATGTGGTAGTTGAAAGATAAATCACCATCCAAGTATACACCAAGATCTTTGATTAAAGCGCAGCGTTCCAAATTTGAATTATCGACCATTCTGAGAGCAGGCACACATCTGTTTGAAGCTGTGCGCAATCGTTCTCACAAACAACAGTCCGATACAATTTTAAATCATTCGCAAACAACAAATAATTGCTATTGAAACCAGAGCCAATATCGTTTATGAATATTGCAAAGAGAAGAGGAGCCAACGTACTGCCCTGCGGAGTTCCACTTGAGGCTGTGAATGAAATTGAACTGAATCCATTGTATTCAACAAATTGTTGCCTTGCTCCCAGATAGGACTGAAAAAAAGATATCAGATTCCTGCCGAAGCCAATGTCGCACATCTTCTGTTGAATCAGGGAATGATCAATCTTATCGAACGCCTTGGAAAAGTCAGTATAGATCGCGTCGACTTGCAAACCTCGACCGACAGCCGGAATTACATTCTGCAGGAAAGTGGTTAGATTGGTCACCGTAGAACCCATGCTGCTGGTAAACTAGCCTATGTTTTATTTGCCCAAATAACTTATTGTGCAGAGCAATATCAAAAACTTTTGTGTAAGATTTTTTTTTTAATTTATAATTGGTTAAGATTTTGAAGGGGTAGTGTGTGTTTTTGTCTCCAATTTCTACGCCACTGGAAAAAGTACGGTTTTAAGACACCCATTTGAACTGCCAATGTTTTCTACACAAAAAAGGTACTCTTGGTCATAAGCTCTAATTTTGACTGTTTCCGAGGAAAATCAACTTAGAATCACCTTGTATTATATCAAAAAATTGAGCCTATTTTTCAACAAGTTGATTTTCCTTGTAAACGGTCAACTTTAGAGCTTATGACCAAGAGTACCTTTTTTGTGTAGAAAACATTGGCGGTTCAAATTGGTATCTTAAAACCCTACTTTTTCCAGTGGCGTAGAAATTGGGGACAAAAACACCCAATACTTCAAAATCTTCACCAATTATGAATGTAAAAAAAAATCATAGCTTATTAATTTTGTCCCCAACTTCTATGCACCATTTTCGAGATACAGGGTGACTATAATTTTATCTATTTTTTTTCCAGATGGTTTCCCGCGATTCAGAACCTCATATCCCGAATGGTGTGACAGTTGTACAGAACTGCTAGAAACTGCAAGCATTATACCAAGCCACAATCTCGAACCGTTGCCATTGATGGGGTTGCGTTCATTACGAATATCGGCAACGCCGCTTCATACCCGACCACATCGCAGTTGGGACAGTTTGTCGTCAACAGCCAATAGTTCGACTGACAGTAGTGATACTGATGACAGATGTGACAGTTCATTAGGTAACATGCTTAGTTTGTTATACCGAACGAATAATAAATATAACAACATTGGTTTCTTTAACTTGAAGGTTTATCAGAAGATGACAAGGAATTTCCAGTTATGATCCTACCGCATTTGTATTTAGGTAATGCTAACAATAGTGAGGATAGGCAGTCGTTGGCGAAACATAATATACAGGTAAATATATATTTTAGTTCCTACTTTTACAGAGGTTATCTAACGGCATATTTCAACATGTAAACTGTATTTTTGAAAATTGATTAAAATTAATTAAAACCGAAACAATTGTCTACATTTTGTAAAAAAAAATGTTGAAATCGGACTATGGAAATAAAAGTTATAATACATTAAATTTGATCGAAATTTTGATTGTCCCGAATTGAATATCGGTGAGTGTATATTCTTCTTTTCTGACATATCGTGGGACTCTAATGTCAAGCAAAAAAAAAAGCAGTGGGGAGAATACTTTCTCTATAGTATTGAACCTTTTCTTACAAAGTTGAATTCTCGTAAACACCTTCAATGTCCAAGGATCATCATGACGTGTTGTTAAACTTTGTGGGCATAAATTTTATTAATTGAGTTGTATTTTCAGTATATTTTGAATGTGACATCAGACTTACCAAATGTATTTGAAGATGTTGGCAATATCAAGTACATGCAGATCCCGATAACTGACCATTGGTCGCAAAATTTGGCGAGTCATTTCCCGAAAGCATTTGAATTCATTGGTAAGTGTTCTACTTCTTATAATTGCATGGAATATTTCATTTATTTTTTTTTACATCTGCTTTCATCGATTATACAGGGTGATTTAGTTCTCAAAGAGGCAAACAAGAATCAGAAAATAGTATAACAATTTAAATGAAAACTATGGTACGCCACTGATTTTTTTTTAGAAGCAAAAATTATTTCTAGATTCCCTGTTTAATTTACAACAAAAAAATGCTCTTTACTTTTTTTCGTTTGACACATCGTTTGCAAGTAAAAAATTAAAACACCTACTGATTCTGAAAACAAAAACGTCATTAAGCAAAATGAATGAAAATTAAAGGTAAAATCACAAAAAATGCTCGAAATGGCACCCACCTCAATACATTCTCGATGTCTTATAACGTCCTTGTTATTGATGGATTGATGTATGACTCGTAAACACAAAGTCCCGAGTTCAAACTCTGGTATAGATCTTTTTTATACAACTTATATGATACAGTTTGTATGTTTTTCCGAGGGGTAAACTGCTGGACAAAATTTTTACACCAGACATCCTCGGACACCACCAGAAATCCTCGTGAATCCCAGGAATTCCCCGGACATCCGTGGAAATCCTTGGATATCTTAATGTAATATTTTTAACAAAAAACAAACGTCTATGTTATTGCTATCGGGATTTTAATTAAAACGAAAAAGAATTTCACCCGAATACAGATAAAGACAAAAAATAAGTAAGTAAACATATGCATTTCTTTATATAAAAAAAAAAACAGGACCCTTGGTATCTAGCTTAACTTTTTGAACGTCTCTCGTATAGCTATCACTATGACGTATGATCGTAGCGTGAGGTCAAAACCTGTATGCTCTTTTGGCATTTGCGACCACCCCTGGTATCTAGCTTAACTTTTTGAACGCCTCTCGTAAATTGATATGACGTCACGTCTTCAAATGAGACACTCTGTATGTTGTTAACCTGGAGTCCCACAAATGTTTTGTACTTCATTCAAACAAGCTTCCATTTTCGCCAAATTATAGAAGGTGTCCCGAAGTGAACTTAAAATAATTTTGGGAAACATTGAGCGTAGGCAAGGGGTTTAAAAGAGGGTTCAAAAATTTAAAAAAATCATAGTTCTTAAAATTATCCAAAATATTGTATAATTTTTTACGCATTTAATTGAATATAACCGAAAATATTGAACATAAAATATTAGACCACATAGGCGTTCGAAAATAGTGTAAAATGGGGTAAAAAAGATTTAAAAAAATTGTATTTCTTATACATAGCAGAAATATTAACTAGTTATTTATAGCTTTGATAGAATATAACCTATAAAATGTGTCATAAATAACTTACTTTCAGAGGCGTTCGTAAATAGTGGAAAAGGGGTCAAAACATAAAAAATATATATTTCCTAATCTTATTCGAAATATGGGAAAATTTTTTATAGAGGTGATACAATATAAGCTGAAAAATATTCCATAAAAGAATTGGTTCACACAGGCGTTCGAAATTAGTTCCAAAAAAAGGGTCAAAAACGAAAAAAAAAAATGTTTTGCAAATATACCAGAAAAATTGGCTAATTATATATTATAGCTTTGATATAAGATAACCTACAAAATGCAGTATAAAATTTTTATTTACATAGGCGTTCGTAAATAGTAGAAAAAGGGGTAAACTAAAAAAATATTTAAAATGTAAATTTTTTTATATTTAACTAGTTGAATTGATGTTAAAAATACATGACAAAAATTAATGTATAATATAACCTAAAATATTTAACCTAAACAATGAGACCACATTTACATTCGAAAAAAATGTAAAATGGGGTAGAAAGGTTAGAAAAAAACGTATTTCTTAAACATAGCAGAAATATTGACTAGTTATTTATAGCTTTGATAGAATATAACCTATAAAATGTATAACTTGTTTTCATAGGCGTTCCTAAATAGTGTAAAAGGGGTCAAAATAAAAAAATATATACTAAACGTCTGCCTGTGTCGAAACTATAATTTCAAATGCCAAATTTACGATTACTATACAGGGTATATCAAAAATAACATTTTTAATGATTTAGATTTTTTTGTTTTTTTTTTAATTTTATGAAAATATTTTCAAAACCGCGATTTATTACACCAATTGTGCAAAAAACACTAATCAAGTTTTTTCTCAAAGTGGTTAATTTCATAGCTACTATTAAAATAATAAAATTAAAAAAAAAACAAGGAAATCAAAATCATTAAAAATGTTATTTTAGATATACCCTGTATAGTAATCGTAAAAAGTAAAAATTCTGCAAAAAAAGTCTGATTGATAAAAATTTTCGAGATTTTTTACAGAATTGTGTAAAAAACAGTCTGATTGATAAAAAAAACTCTGAGTTTTTTAAAGAATTGTGCAAAAAAAGTCTGAATGATAAAAAATTTCGAGATTTCATTACAGAAATTCTGCAAAAAAAAAAGTCAGAATGAGAAAAAACTCTTGAGTTTTTTACAGATTTGTGCTAAAAAAGTCAGATTGATAAAAAATTCAGAGTTTATTTTACAGAATTATCCAAAGAAAGTCAGAATGATAAACAATTCAAAGTTTTGTTTTACACAAGTCTGCAAAAAATATCAGATTGACAAAAATTTTCGAAATTTTTTACAGCATTAAAAAAGTCTGAATGATAAAAAAATTTCGAGTTTTCTTTACAGAAAATCTGCAAAAAAAAGTTAGAATGAGAAAAAACACGTGAATTTTTTACAGAATTGTGCAAAAAAAGTCAGATTGATAAAAAATTCAGAGTTTATTTTACAGGATAACCAAAGAAAGTCAGATTGATAAAAATGTCCGAGATTTTTTACAGAATTGTGTAAAAAAAAGTCTGAATGATAAACAAAACTCGTGAGTTTTTTACAGAATTGTGCAAAAAAAGTCTGAATGATAAAAAAATTTCGAGTTTTCTTTACAAAAAATCTGCAAAAAAAAGTTAGAATGAGAAAAAACACGTGAATTTTTTACAGAATTGTGCAAAAAAAGTCAGATTGATAAAAAATTCAGAGTTTATTTTACAGGATAACCAAAGAAAGTCAGATTGATAAAAATGTCCGAGATTTTTTACAGAATTGTGTAAAAAAAAGTCTGAATGATAAACAAAACTCGTGAGTTTTTTACAGAATTGTGCAAAAAAAGTCTGAATGATAAAAAAATTTCGAGTTTTCTTTACAAAAAATCTGCAAAAAAAAGTTAGAATGAGAAAAAACACGTGAATTTTTTACAGAATTGTGCAAAAAAAGTCAGATTGATAAAAAATTCAGAGTTTATTTTACAGGATAACCAAAGAAAGTCAGATTGATAAAAATGTCCGAGATTTTTTACAGAATTGTGTAAAAAAAAGTCTGAATGATAAACAAAACTCGTGAGTTTTTTACAGAATTGTGCAAAAAAAGTCTGAATGATAAAAAAATTTCGAGTTTTCTTTACAGAAAATCTGCAAAAAAAAGTTAGAATGAGAAAAAACACGTGAATTTTTTACAGAATTGTGCAAAAAAAGTCAGATTGATAAAAAATTCAGAGTTTATTTTACAGGATAACCAAAGAAAGTCAGATTGATAAAAATGTCCGAGATTTTTTACAGAATTGTGTAAAAAAAAGTCTGAATGATAAACAAAACTCGTGAGTTTTTTACAGAATTGTGCAAAAAAAGTCTGAATGATAAAAAAATTTCGAGTTTTCTTTACAGAAAATCTGCAAAAAAAAGTTAGAATGAGAAAAAACACGTGAATTTTTTACAGAATTGTGCAAAAAAAGTCAGATTGATAAAAAATTCAGAGTTTATTTTACAGGATAACCAAAGAAAGTCAAATTGATAAAAATGTCCGAGATTTTTTACAGAATTGTGTAAAAAAAAGTCTGAATGATAAACAAAACTCGTGAGTTTTTTACAGAATTCTGCAAAAAAAGTCTGAATCATAAAAAAATTTCGAGTTTTCTTTACAGAAAATCTGCAAAAAAAAGTTAGAATGAGAAAAAACACGTGAATTTTTTACAGAATTGTGCAAAAAAAGCCAGATTGATAAAAAATTCAGAGTTTATTTTACAGGATAACCAAAGAAAGTCAGATTGATAAAAATGTCCGAGATTTTTTACAGAATTGTGTAAAAAAAAGTCTGAATGATAAACAAAACTCGTGAGTTTTTTACAGAATTGTGCAAAAAAAGTCTGAATGATAAAAAAATTTCGAGTTTTCTTTACAGAAAATCTGCAAAAAAAAGTTAGAATGAGAAAAAACAAGTGAATTTTTTACAGAATTGTGCAAAAAAAGTCAGATTGATAAAAAATTCAGAGTTTATTTTACAGGATAACCAAAGAAAGTCAAATTGATAAAAATGTCCGAGATTTTTTACAGAATTGTGTAAAAAAAAGTCTGAATGATAAACAAAACTCGTGAGTTTTTTACAGAATTCTGCAAAAAAAGTCTGAATCATAAAAAAATTTCGAGTTTTCTTTACAGAAAATCTGCAAAAAAAAGTTAGAATGAGAAAAAACACGTGAATTTTTTACAGAATTGTGCAAAAAAAGCCAGATTGATAAAAAATTCAGAGTTTATTTTACAGGATAACCAAAGAAAGTCAGATTGATAAAAATGTCCGAGATTTTTTACAGAATTGTGTAAAAAAAAGTCTGAATGATAAACAAAACTCGTGAGTTTTTTACAGAATTGTGCAAAAAAAGTCTGAATGATAAAAAAATTCGAGTTTTCTTTACAGAAATTCTGCAAAAACAGAGTCAGAATGAGAAAAAACTATGAGTTTTTTACAGAATTGTGCAAAAAAAGTCAGATTGATAAAAAATTCATAGTTTTTTTACAGAATTCTCCAAAGAAAGTCAGAATGATAAAAATTTCCAAGATTTTTTACAGAATTGTGTAAAAAAAGTCTGAATGATAAAAAAATCTGAGTTTTTTACAGAATTGTGCAAAAAAAAGTCAGATTGATAAAACAAATTCGAGTTTTTTTGCAGAATTCCCCAAAGAAAGTCAGAATGATAAAAAATTCAGAGTTTTGTTTTACTGAAGTCTGCAAAAAAAGTCAGATTGATAAAAAATGCAAAGTTTTTTTTACAGAATTGTACAAAAAATGTCTGAATGATAAAAAATTACGAGTTTTTTACAGAATTCTGCAAAAAAAAAGTCAGAATGATAAAAAAAGTTAATTTAAGTTAGGTTAATTTCGAGACACCCTGTATAATTTGGCCAAAATGGAAGCGTGTTTTAATGAAGTACAACAAATTTGTGGGACTCCAGCTTAACAATATTTTGTTCGGCTGTTGACTGTATTATCTGGCGGGAGCTAGCCGCCTCCGGCACGTGAATGGGGCCAAAAGTACACCCACGCGCGCACACTGTCTCGTTGTTATATCCATCTATTGAGAGTTGACCTACATTTAGGAGATACAACAGCGAATTGTATGTATATACATTGCCATTCATACTAGCGGTGAATGGAAGTTTTGCGTGGGTGGCAAAGCTTGTTCTACAAGAGGGGGAGACTAGCTGTCGCCACCCATCTTCCCGCTGTCGTCCCCAGCATTTCATGCGGTAAAAACGAAATTCTACGGAGACTGTTTTTGCTGTGCGTGTAGGCGGTTTTATTGGTATAAGCTTCCTTTGTGTGTGGGACGTTTTACCCCGGAGTTTTCGAATTCTATATATCGTATGGGGGTGTTAAATGATAAATTATGTACTGAACTCTATTTTTATAACAGGATTATTCAGAAGATTGATTGACACATAGTATTTTTAAGCAAATTGCATTTATTTGTGAGAAACCGTTTCTCTATTTCCAAAAACATCTTTTAGAGTGCTCCATTTTGGCTGACACATGATTATGACATGACAGATAGGAGCGATAGACTAGCGTTCTGTTGGTTAAACAGTTCTATGAAAATGGTGAAAGATTGATTGGCACTACTCATAAAGTGTGTCCGATTGTCCATCGAAATGATGTTCTTAATTCAGCTACCGTGAGCTGAGCTTTGTATTTCCAAAAAAAAAGGCCTGAATGATACAAAATTCCAAGTTTTTTTACAGAATTCTGCAAAAAAAAAGTGAGAATGATAAAAAAATTCCGAGTTTTTTGCAGAATTCCCCAAAGAAAGCTAGAATGATAAAAAATTCCGAGTTTTTCACAGAATTCTGCAAAAAAAAGTCAGAATGATAAAAAACTCTGAGTTTTTTTATAGAATTCTGCAAAAAAATCCGAGTTTTCTTTACAGAAATTCTGCAAAAAAAACTCCAGAGTTTTGTTTTACAAAAGTCTGAATGATTAAAAAAAAATTGAGTTTTTTACAGAATTGTGCAAAAAAAGTCTGAATGATAAAAAATTCCGAGTTTTCTTTACAGAAATTCTGCTCTTTTCTTGCAGAATTCCCCAAAGAAAGTCAGAATGATAAAAAATTCAGTGTTTACCGAAGTCTGCAAAAAAAGTCAGATTGATAAAAAATGCAAAGTTTTTTTTACAGAATTGTACAAAAAATGTCTGAATGATAAAAAATTACGCATTTTTTTACAGAATTCTGCAAAAAAAAAGTCAGAATGATAAAAAACTCAAGAGTTTTTTTTTATAGAATTCTGCAAAACGGAATGATAAAAAAATACGAGTTTTCTTTACAGAAATTCTGCAAAAAAAGAGTCAGAATGAGAAAAAACTCTTGAGTTTTTTACAGATTTGTGCTAAAAAAAGTCAGATTGATAAAAATTTCCGAGATTTTTTACAGAATTGTGTAAAAAAAAGTTTGAATGATAAAAAAACTCTGAAATTTTAACAGAATTGTGCAATAAATGCCTGAATGATAAAAAATTCCCAGTTTTTTACAGAATTGTGAAAAAAAAAAGTCAGATTGATACAAAACTCAGAGTTTTTTTTACAGAATTTCCCAAATAAGAGAGAAAATTCAGAGTTTTTTTACAGAAATCTGCAAAAAAATCAGATTGAAAAAAATGCAGAGTTTTTTTTACAGAATTCTGCAAAAAAAAAGTCAGAATAATAAAAAACATAGAATTCTGCAAAAAAAAAACAGATTGATAAAAAAGTGAGTTTTTTACAGAATTCTGCAAAAAAAAGTCAGAATGATAAAAAATCCCGAGTTTTCTTTACAGAAAATCTGCAAAAAAGTCAGAATGAGAAAAAATTCATAGTTTTTTTTACAGAATTTTCCAAAGAAAGTCAGAATGATAAACAATTCAAAGTTTTATTTTACAGAAGTCTGCAAAAAAAGTCAGATTGATAAAAATTTCCGAGATTTTTTTCAGAATTGTGTAAAAAAAATCTGAATGATAAAAAAAACTCTGAGTTTTTTACAGAATTGTTAAAAAAAAAGTCAGATTGATACAAAATTGGGAGTTTTTTTACAGAAGTCTGCAAAAAAATGCAGATTGATAAAAATTTCCGAGATTTGTTACAGAATTTTGCAAAAAAGTCAGATTGATAAACAATGCAGAGTTTTTTTACAGAAATTCTGCAAAAAACTCAGAATGATAAAAAACTCTGAGGTTTTTTTACAGAAGTCTGCAAAAAAAAAATCAGAATAATAAAAAACAGAATTCTGCAAAAAAAAAACAGATTGATAAAAAAGTGAGTTTTTTACAGAATTCTGCAAAAAAAAGTCAGAATGATAAAAAATCGCGAGTTTTCTTTACAGAAAATCTGCAAAAAAGTCAGAATAAGAAAAATTCATAGTTTTTTTTACAGAATTTTCCAAAGAAAGTCAGGATGATAAACAATTCAAAGTTTTATTTTACAGAAGTCTGCAAAAAAAGTCAGATTGATAAAAATTTCCGAGATTTTTTACAGAATTGTGTAAAAAAAAGTCTGAATGATAAAAAAACTCTGAATTTTTAACAGAATTGTGCAATAAATGCCTGAATGATAAAAAATTCCGAGATTTTTACAGATTTGTGAAAAAAAAAAAGTCAGATTGATACAAAACTCAGAGTTTTTTTTACAGAATTTCCCAAAGAAGAGAGAAAATTCAGAGTTTTTTTACAGAAATCTGCAAAAAAATCAGATTGAAAAAAAATGCAGAGTTTTTTTCTACAGAATTGTGCAAAATAGTCAGAATGATATGTTTTACAAGTCTGCAAAGAAAGTCAGATTGATAAAAAAAGCAGAGTTTTTTTTACAGAATTCTGCAAAAAAAAAGTCAGAATGATAAAAAATCCCGAGTTTTCTTTACAGAAAATCTGCAAAAAAGTCAGAATGAGAAAAAATTCATAGTTTTTTTTACAGAATTTTCCAAAGAAAGTCAGAATGATAAACAATTCAAAGTTTTATTTTACAGAAGTCTGCAAAAAAAGTCAGATTGATAAAAATTTCCGAGATTTTTTTCAGAATTGTGTAAAAAAAATCTGAATGATAAAAAAACTCTGAGTTTTTTACAGAATTGTTCAAAAAAAAAGTCAGATTGATAAAAAGTGCAGAGTTTTTTTACAGAACTTCTGCAAAAAAAAACTCAGAATGATAAAAAACTCTGAGGTTTTTTACAGAAGTCTGCAAAAAAAGTCAGATTGATAAAAAATGCAGTTTTTTCCAGAATTGGGCAAAAAAGTCTAAATGTTAAAAAAAACTTAGTTTTGTACAGCATTGCGCAAAAAAAGTCTGACTGATAAAAATTCCGAGTTTTTTTTACAATCTGCAAAAAAAGTCAAAATGAGAAAAAACTCTGAGTTTTTTACAGAATTGTGCAAAAAAAGACAGATTGATAAAAAATTCATAATTTTTTAAACAGAATTCACCAAAGAAAGTCAGATTGATAAAAATTTCCGAGATTTTTTACAGAATTGTGTAAAAAAAAGTCTGACTGATAAAATAAAACTCTGAGTTTTGTACAGAATTGTGCCAAAAAACTCTGAATGATAAAAAATTCCGAGAAAATCTGCAAAAAAAAAGTCAGAATGAGAAAAACTGAGTTTTTGACAGAATTGTGCAAAAATAGATTAATAAAAAACTCATAGTTTTTTTTTACAGAATTAATTAAAGAAAGTCAGAATGATAAACAAATCAAAGTTTTATTTTACAGAAGTCTGCAAAAAAAGTCAGATTGATAAAAATTTCCGAGATTTTTTTCAGAATTGTGTAAAAAAAATCTGAATGATAAACAAACTCTGAGTTTTTTACAGAATTGTTCAAAATAAAGTCAGATTGATACAAAATTGGGAGTTTTTTTACAGAATTCTCCAAAGAAAGTCAGAATGATAAACAATTCAAGGTTTTGTTTTACAGAAGTCTGGAAAAAAAGGCAGAATGATAAAAAACTGAGTTTTTTTTACAGAAGTCTGCAAAAAAAGTCAGATTGATAAAAAATGCAGAGTTTTTTCCAGAATTGTGCAAAGAAGTCTAAATGATAAAAAAAAACTGAGTTTTTTACAGAATTGTTCAAAAAAAGACAGACTGTTAAAAAACTCTTGAGTTTTTTTTTATAGAATTCTCAAAAAAAAGAAACTCTGAGTTTTTTTACAGAAATTCTGCAAAAAAAAGTCAGAATGAGAAAAAACTCTAAGTTTTTTACAGAATTGTGCAAAAAAAGTCAGATTCAGTTCAAGAAAAATATATATGTCTACAGTTTTTTGCATTTTGCGCTGTAAAATGAAAGTAAAGCATATAAAACACTTTTTTCTAAAACGTCAAATGAAAAAGTAAGGGGGGGGTACTGGACTGTATAAATTAACGTCAGCACTTTATGTAAATCATCCCTTATCCTAATTTTGTTTCTGTTTCAGATGACGCCCGTTCCAACGAAAAGGGCGTTCTAGTCCACTGTCTGGCTGGCATTTCACGTTCCGTCACAATAACACTAGCCTATTTGATGTACAAATGCCACCTGAATCTAAACGATTCATTTAACTTAGTGCGCAGCCGCAAATCTAACATAGCACCCAACTTCAATTTTATGCAACAACTGCTCAATTTCGAAAAGGAATTGAAACTCGACATCCATTCACAAAGCCCAATACCGCTTTTAGCGCAAATCGAACAACATGTACGTTGCCATGGTAATAGCAGTGACAAGTATGACAGCAGCACTATCGCTGACATGCCAATTGGTGGTAATCGTGTTGGTGGTGGTGGTAATGTCCATTGTTGCCACATCTGTCGCATGAAAAATGAAGACTGTAAATGTAAGGTTCATAGTGATTTTCTGAGTCCATTACTACATAAAGGCGTTAGCCCGGACTCTGGTATTGAATTCGACCGTTGGGGTGGTACTCCAGGTACAGGTGGTGGTGGTGGTGGGGGGGAATGAAGTGCGGCGGGAGGATCTCAATGGCACTTTTAAATGCAAAAACATATAATTAATATACAGGTGTTGCTAATAATTATTTTAACTAGACTACCCTGTACATTAGATTGTTATTGAGATCTTCCCAAAAATGTTTTTACCTCAAGCCGTTTATATAGAGATGATCTGGATCATAAATATATTTGAGTTGTTTGAATTCGATAGTAGTTGAAGACAATGCCGAACACTGATTGTACAGTTAGAATTAATTTTTTTAAGACTGTATTTTTTTATTTAATAAACAGCTTTTGTGCGGACATTCTGTTTGTGCCATATTTATAATAATTTTCACACATAGAAGAGGTTTGTTCTTGCCACAGATGATATAAAAAAAAATATGACAAATCTATTATTAGCTTACGACAGTGGCGCACTGAGAATTTTTTTCTGGGTGTACCCAATGTGGTATTTCACACACCCAGGCCATAACTGAGATGATGAAAGAAACAGCTTTACGATTTTAGACTATTTCTATTCTACGAAATCGTAGAAGGGCCATACAAAATATTTACAGAATTTTGTAAAAAAAACTTGGAATATTTCAATTCTGACTTTTTTTTTGCAGAATTCTGTAAAAAAAGTCAGAAGTGTAAAAAAATATTTTGTATAGCTCTTCTATGCTTTCGTAGAAAATAGTCTAAAATCGTAAAACTGCCTCTTTAATGTAAAAAAAAAACTCGGAAATTTTCTGTAAAAAAGTGGGAATTTTTCAATTCTGCCTTTTTTTTGCAGAATACTGTAAAAACACGCGGAATTTTTTATCAGTCTGACTTTTTACAAAATTCTGTAACAAAAAAATCTCGGCATTTTTTTATCATTTTGACTTTTACAGAATTCTGTAAAAAAAAACTCGACATTTCATAACATTCTGACTTTTTTTAGAATTCTGTAAAAAAAAGCTTGAAATATTTCAATTCTGACTTTTTTTTGCAGAATTCTGTAAAAAAAGTCAGAATTCTAAAAAATATTTTGTATAGCTCTTCTACGCTTTCGTAGAAAATAGTCTAAAATCGTAAAACTGCCTCTTTAATGTAAAAAAAGTCGGAAATTTTCTGTAAAAAAAAGTCGGAATTTTCAATTCTGCCTTTTTCGAGTTGTTTTTTTACAGAATTCTACAAAAACAGTCAGAATGATACAAAATTCGAATTCTGCAAAAAAATCTGTATGGTAAAAAATTCCGCGTTTTTTTTTTTTTAGTATTCTACGCAAAAAGTTAGAATGATAAAAAATTCCTAGTTTTTTACAGAATTCTGCAAAAAAAGTCAGTGATAAAAAATTTCGAGTTTTTTTTATAGAATTGTGCAAAAAAATTAGGAAGGTAAAAATTCCGAGTTTTTTACAGAATTCTGCAGAAGAAAGGAGAATTCTGCAATAAAACACAGAATGATAAAAAATTCAAAAATTTTTTTTTATAGAATTCTGCAAAAAAATCAGAATTTTCTGTAAAAAAACTCGGAAATTTTCTGTAAAAAAAGTCGGAATTTTCAATTCTGCCTTTTTTTACAGAATTCTGAAAAAAAAAATATTTTGATTTTTACAGAATTCTGTAAAAAAATCTAATTTTTTTATCATTATGACTTTTTACAGAATTCTGTTAAAAAAAACTCGTCATTTCGTATCATTCTGACTTTTTTTAGAATCCTGTAAAAAAACTCAGGATATTTTAAGTCTGCCTCTTTTTTGCAGAATTCTGTAAAAAAATTAGAATTCTAAAAACTATTTTGTATAGCCCTTCTACGCTTTCGGAGAAAGTAGTCGAAAATCGTAAAGCTTTCTCATTAATGTCTGTAAAAAAAAACACGGAAATTTTCAATTCTGACTTTTTTTTACAGAATTCTGTACAAAAAGGAATATTGTATCAGTCTGTCTTCTTTACAGAAATCTATAAAAAAATCTCGGATTTTTTTATCAGTCTGACATTTTTACAGAATTCTGTACAAAAACTCGGAATATTTTATCAGTCTGCCTTTTTACAGAATTCTGTAAAAAAACCAGGATATATCTGTCTGACTTTTTTACAGAATTCTGTATTTTTTTTTATCATTCTGACGTTTTTACAGAATTTTATAAAATTCTGCAAAAAAAAGTCAGAATTGTAAAAAATCTCGAATTTTTTTACAGAATACTGTAAAAACAGTCAGAATGATAAAAAAATACCGAGTTTTTTTTATAGAATTGTACAAAAAAGTTAGAATGATAAAAAATTCCTAGTTTTTTACAGAATTCTGTAAAAAAAGTCAGAATGATCAAAAATCTGGAGTTTATTTTATAGAATTTTACAAAAAAGTTACAATGATAAGAATTCCTAGTTTATTACAGAATTCTGTAAAAAAAGTCAGAATGATAAAAAATTCCGAGTTTTTTAACAGAATTCTGCAAAGTTTTTTACAGAATTCTGCAAAAACGTCAGAATGGTAAAAATTCTCGAGTTTTTTCTAGAGAATTCTGCAAAAAAGTTAGAAATATAAAAAATTCAGAGTTTTTTTACAGAATTCTGCTCAAAAAGGCAGAATTGCAAAAGATCACGATTTTTTTTACAGAATTCTGTAAAACAAGTCAGAATGATACAAAATTCCGAGCTTTTACAGAATTCTGTAAAAAAAAATCAGAATGGTAAAAAATCTCGAGTTTTTTTTATAAAATTCTGCAAAAAAAGTCAGAATGGTAAAAAATCTCGAGTTTTTTTACAGAATTCTGCAAAAAAAGTCAGAATAGTAAAAGATCTCGAATTTTTTTACAGAATACTGTAAAAAAAGTCAGAATGGTAAAAAATCTCGAGTTTTTTTATAGAATTCTACAAAAAAAGTCAGAACGTTAAAAAATTCAGAGTTTTTTTGTGGAATTCGGAAAAAAGTTAGAATGATAAACAATTTCGAATTTATTTTTCGGCATGTTATATGAAAAATCTACAGTGCTTCCTCTCTATCGTTCCGAGGTCGGGTTTCAAATGGAATATTCCGGAGTTGTAGTTTGCACGCAAATTGGGCAGCGCAAATCCTGGTCTCCAGGCACTGACCCAAGAAAATGCGTGCGCTGCTTTAGTAAGTAGCTGTGGGAAGCCGTTTCCCTCAAAACGAGGTAACTGGCAAATTGCTAAAGGGAATAGAGCAGGAGCAGTGTATTTAAAATGTTATTTTGCTATTTTATCATCTCGGTGCGCCGCTGCCTTACGACATTTATAGAAGGTTTGTTTTTGCGCCTAATTCAGTGACGTCATTTGGGAATCAGAAGTATGTAAGCGTCTTCAAATATTTAATAACTACTCAAACAGACGGAGCTGGCAACAAGGCACCGCGGGTCTTTTTTGAGAGAGTTTAGTTAAACAAAAAGTGTGGAGCAGGACCTCTCCCTTCACTATTTGCAATATAGTAAACATACAACCATTTGCAACTACAAATTCTCTGGTTGTGCTCTCCCAATTGACGTCATCATTATTGCGCATGTGTCAACCATATACTTATAGTTTCTGTCACATAATGACGTTGTTATAAAATTTTTGACACATTGTAATAAATAAATGTACCTGTCACATGACATATATTGTCAGCATAAAACAGTTATTAAGATTATATATAGATGTCGCTGTATATATATATATAATGCTACATTCTAATTTTAAATTTGCTTTTATTTAGAACGATGTAATTATAATAATTATATATTAATTAATGAAAATACCTCGAAGTTATTTAGGTAACGTTAGTTAGATGAAGATGACACTATTTGCAAAGAAATAAATCTATTACGATATTATAAAAAAAAAGAGTATATTTTGTTGCAAGAGAAAAAAAGAGTATAATGTAATTACATATAATATAGAAAATTAAAAATATTTATATATTTGTCATTTTTTATGAAGGAAAACTATTACAAACTATTTGTATGGATAAGCCAAATCAAAACGTACATTGTTGAATTTTTCATATAAATTAGATTATCTAGTAATAATGAATTAATAATAGTATAGCAGGACAGTAGCGGCTTGTGGTGAAGCATACCAATAAATAAAGTCCTACACAGGTGCAGCTAAAATGAATACCTTGTCAACTGCATAAAATATGCTTCTTATGCTGTTTTTTAAATGGCAAGATTCAGTGCAATTAAACGCTGGCAACTATGTTTATATGCATGCCGACTGCCGGCCTTCAGGAGGTTGTATATTGGGTATATGCTGCTATATGGTAAAGCTGTGTTTACCTCAGCTTGAAAATTGTATAAATTTATGGGTTTTAATTTAGACTAAAGAGAAAAATAATTACACAATAAAATAAAATCACATACTTGTATGTACTGATTATTTAGATCAAGCGATGCTTCGTCTGCTTCATATGACAAGCCGCCACTGTAGTAAGGGAGTTCATAGTCCACTCTGTTCACAATTTTTTTCCTCCAGATATTTCTCGTAATCACAAGCGCGAAATAATTATTGCTTTATTGCCCAACTGTACAAAACCATTGAAACTTAAATATTTCAAATGGAAATCATATTCAATCAGTTTCATAACATTTTTTTTCTTCTGAGAACTGCGCTCTAAAATTTATTTTTTAAGCATTCAAAACGTAGACATAAAAGGAACTTATTGAAAATCAATTACCTCACCAACTTGCTAGCCAAACAATTATTGTTTTGATTGTCAAATATGTGACAACGTAGAACAACGCGAGATGCGAATACTTAACTATGATCAAAGTGCACATGAACCAACTTTCAAGTGTGTCTACGTTCACATGTGCACTTATTAAGGAACCGCGGCCATAACCACTTAGATTTCTTTATAATCAATCAACATGATTCCTTCCTAGTCCCAAAAGATGGTCGCCATGAGTTTTCCAGCTGACTGTGTGACGTTCTCTTCTGATGGTGGTGTGCTTTTTGTATGTATTGTATCCTGCTTGGACTCAGATTCATAATGATAAACCCAAGGTTCGTCTCTAGAAACAATCCGGGCCACGCTATCGATATCTTCACTACAGCCGCCCAAAAAGGCAGAAGAACATTCAACCCACTGTTCTTGTGGTGGTTGAAATAGAACAATGCTTTGAGCCACTGATGAGGGGAATTACCTAGTCCCGAAACATGTATGGTTATTTGAATTTCACTTATTTAACAGTCTTTTATTCAAATTTTTATCAAATTTCGCAATGCGATTAACGCACAGCCTGTGCCATTATTAGACAAAACTACCTACTTTATTCTAAAATTATAAATAAAAAAGTAAACATTAATGATAAGTATATAACATCCTAAACTAACCCAAATACCTAACTACTTAGTTCAAAACTGATAAATAAAAAAAAATAAAAATTGCAAGAGCAAGAATCGAACCCACAACCTTCGGATTACAAAGCCCACACGGTACCCGATGGGCTACACTCGGTACACGCCTGCTATGCGAATTACCACGAGCACATATATTTATTTTTGCAACTGCGTGTGCGTTAATCGCATAAGTTTATGCATTTTGCGTATCCATGCCATTAGCTGCTATAGGAAACGGAAAGAGTCTTGATTTCTACTCTGCAACCTCCGTAGGTAACTGTTCAATCCGCCCTTGCATAATCTTTAAATTTAGGGGAAATAATTAAACAGGGTGAGTTTGTTGTGGAATATCTAGTTTGATATTCGAAACGCGCTAGTTGCCAATATACAGGGTGTATCAAAAAAAAGCGGGCTATTGAAATTTCATGTTTTACAAGGGCTTATCGTTTAAGTAATAAATTAAATATCGTACTTGTGATCAACCCTCACCTGTTCTCACTTGACTGGAATTCACTTATTACTTTTATAATTATTATTAGACTTGTTTTGCCAATAAGATATCCAACTCATTTTGTTGGTTGCCTCTTAAAAAGTGTGGCAACTTGTTCCATCGTGTTATGACCGAAGTTTGTCAAGTGTAACACCTTCCGAAATGTGCCAAAACTGAACGAATGTAATTTTCAAACAAAATGTTGGTCAGACTCATTTTCTGTTAGTAGGTACTTGGTCTTCATTGAGGAATTGTTAGTCATTTGCCTCTGACAAATGCAGTTCTAAGTTAATTGATTTCATCGTAAGTTCTTCCGATAATCTATGGTGTTCATGGTTGGATTGAGCGCTGCCACATTGTTGACTCGCATCTTTAGAACTCGTTGATTAAAAAAATCAACGTTTTCCCTAATTTTGTCAGGAATCAATAAAATCATCAGAGATTTGTATAAGACAATTCCTGTTAAAGTTAACGGACTGGGATGACTATTATTGCTATGCATATCGGATTTTTAAACTGTTTCGGATGATGGACAAGAAGAAAATATTATGGGAAATATCTGTGTTAGTTACTAAGCAATAAATTGTATTGAGAAGTTTGACAAGAAAAGTGGGTCAATTAGTTAACAGTAAAAATAAATTATAAATGAATGCTCTATGATAATTCTGCATTGTTCTACTTTTTGTCACACCCTGTATTTTTAAAATATACACAAACGAAACCAACAATTGTCTTCTATTAAATACCATTGTTACATTCCTATTATTTACTAAAAACAAAAAAAAAACTGTTAACACATTTTGTGTTACCATTTTGTAATTAAACTTCCAATAATTGTTATATTTACTATTATTATATTTAAGATTATTATGTATTTTTGTCATTAAGTATTTCTACTACTAAAGCAAAAACTTTTTTTATATTAATTTTTTTAAAATACTGTTTAGAATAAAAAATTGTATGTTGTGGATAATATTACTAATTGTATTACATAGTTCAACCAAATTAACTTAGGGATTTTTACCCTTTCAAAAATTTTGTTGATTTGTTTGGTCTAATTAATAGATAATAAATATATTAATGAATTTTATAAATAATTATTTGTCTTCTTGTTTTAGTGTATTAAAAATTTAATCATTTTATAATATTTATATACTTTTTGTCGTATCCACTTTTTTTAAACCAACAAAGTACTATATCTATATGAATGTTTTTTTTATTAATAAAAAATGGAAAAAGTTATGAAATTTTGTTTTATTTTGGCATTTGGACATATTTACACAGCCGTTGTGTATCATACGAAATCGCGACATCTCCTGATACTTGTATATTCACCTCTTAAAACTTATGTGTTCCTGGTACGAAATCGCGATTTTTAGAAAATGATGAGATTTTAACAAAAATGCTCTCCTAATACTTTATATTCACCTCTTTAAACTTATGTGTTCCTGGTACGAAATCGTGATTTTTAGAAAATGAGATTTTGCTCTCCTAATACTTTACATTCACCTCTTTAAACTTATGTGTTCCTGGTACGAAATCGCGATATTTAGAAAATGAGATTTTAACAACAAAAGTGGTGGGCAGCTAAGATAGATTGATTTATAATACATGCTACATTAACTTTTGGTACGGTCGTATCAATTGAAATGTAGTAGAATTTGTTACGACCGTATCAAAAGTTAACCTACCAATACTATATTAGTAAATGGTCCATTGTAGCCGTTGCTCTATTAATAGTTTATGTACATAAATAAAACTGTATAGTTTTGAGGTAAAAGATGATGATGATTTTAACAAAAATGATCTCCTAATACTTTACATTTACCTCTTTAAACTTATGTGTTCCTGATACGAAATCGCGGTTTTTAAAACACGGAAATTTTAATTAGTGCGTCTCCTGATACTTTGCACTCACCTCTTCAAACTAATAGAGTTCCTGGTACGAAATTGTGATTTTTAGAAAATAAAATTCCAATAAGAATGTCTACTAATACTGTAAATTCACATCTTCAAACTTATGTGTTCCTGGTACGAAATCCAGATTCTTAGAAAATGGACATTTTAATGAGAGCGTCTCCTGATACCTTATATTCACTCACCTCTTAAAACTTAATGCGAATTGACCTCTTCTTCTTCTAAAACTTCCTTTCCTGGTATGAACTCTTCCTCAGAAAATTAAATTTTAACAAAAATGTTTTACTACAGTTCAGCCATTATTTTTTGTCTTGTGGTACAAATCATCAAATAATGACCTACTTGTGTGTTTGCAGCTGAATGTTCCCAGATATTTTAAATGCACCTCTTCAAACTTATGTGTTCCTGATATGAACGAGAATGGCTAATGCTTAAAATGTTATTTATGTTCAACAGGACGAAATGATTTAAAAGCTCAATTTATGTTGATTTAAGAAGTGTCATCGCAAATAGTAAAGCATCTAACTTTTGAGGATATCCCAATATTTGTGAAAGACGAATATCTTAATCAATTAATCATTAAAAATGAAGATAATTTAGGGAATAGTGGACGGTAAAAGGGAAGTTTAAATTTGAGCTTTAAAATTGTTACAAAAGTATAAATGAAATTGCAAATAAATTTTAAACGTCGATTTATTGAATGTAAGCTGTTCTGTTCTTTTTTTTTTCTGTAATATTTTGATATAAGTATGAAATAATGGCACTGCGAGGTTTCTTATATCTAGTAATAATTTTATTTCCGACAAAAACACCAAATTATAAAAATTAAAATATCATAAAATGGAAAAAAATGTTTATTTATTTTGTATTTTTTTTTTGTTTCTAATAATAATAATTAATTATATATTTACACATTTTGTACAAAAAAAAAAATTTAGAATTAATTAAAACAGTTTGGGAAATAAAAGGCGCCAAGCTTGCTCACATAATTTTGACAAAATAAATGAAAACTACTACACAGTTGATGTAAATGTTTATATTTTTTGTAAAAAATTATTTATTTCATAATTAATAATTATCACAACAACAGTAAGTAAAAAATAACAATTTGAGATTTTATGTGAAAAATTTGCAGCCCTTTAATTTATTATCTCTATAAAATTTCCTTTAAAACGATATATCGAAGTCCAAACCAACTTAGGTAAGTATTTACTATGCGCTTATTAATTTTACAGCTTTTAACTGTGCAGTGTCTGATTTAAACAAGGCAATGTTAAAAATTTAGAACCTGTTAAATGAATAGTAATGAAAAACAGTGATAGTGAATATACTTCAACAACACCTAGTCAATTTAATACTTTTAACTCATCGTATTTAGGCTTACGCCAACAGGGCGAGTATAGGTAAGTTTTCCTAAAAATTATGATGTTTAATTTATCCAAAAGCATTAAAACAGTTGTAGAAAAAGTATAGTGTGAAACTCACATGAAATGACCATTTCTTACTCGTATAATTTGCAGCAAGAGCCGCAGGTGAGTGCTGCAAACGATCATACTCGTAGGAAATATATGTCGTTTCGTGTTTGTTGCACATGAATCTATTATCTAAATTTGACATCGATAGAAATGTAGCTTAACTCATAGGACAACAGGTTTGAGCTATTGGAGTAATGTTTTTTGTTAATTTTTGAGTGAACGACAGTTTTCGATAATGGCAAATTAAAGATTGATCTTTTCTGAGCAATTTGGTTGGGTTGGGTTCACTCTGAAAACTCACTGATGAAGGAAGTCACAGGGTTTTTGTCCTATAAAGGTGGCGCATTTCATCGGGAGCCCATTGGGCCGCCGGAATTGCTTAGAGACGATTCAAAATGAACGTTTTTATTATTGCGTTAACTATCTAACACATGACATGAATCCGATTGAACATGTCTGGGACTTGCCAGAAGAATTCCGGCTATCTAAAACTTAGAATGGCATTAACCCATTAACGCCTAAAAGCACCAATATGGGCGCAGTGTTTGTTTCACACCCAAACTCGTCAAGTCATTTGCTTAAACGATATAGAAAGGAACACGTTGGTTTTGTGCAGATTTTACGTATTTTAGTAATTAATTTTGTTATTTAGAAAATCTTCGTGTAGTTATTTTGTGATATTTTCCCCTTCTATTTACATTCCTGTTTTGTTAAACCTCTGTAGAATCATTCGAAAGAGCTACACACTAAAAGAGGCCCTAGATATCATCTATGACGAATCCGAAGATGGAATTGACATTAAATGATATCTATTGAGCCTCTTGAAAGTCATGTCTTAACAGATGAGGATGAGGCAGGGTTTTGGACAACCTTAGCGCGGGGCAACTATCAAGTGGTGCGGAAATTGTTTTACCCAAATAGTAGAATAGAATTCAGCAAGACAGTGACTCGGTTGAAGTGACTGGCATTCCAACTGGGGAGAAAAATAGAAATTTGCCTACCTGTGCGAAATTACACTCTTTTGAAAAATTGTCCTGGTCCTCTGATTACTATCGAAGAGCTAAGGGTGTTTCTAGGGATACTTATTTTGACTAGCAACAATCAATTGCCATCCAAAAGAAATTATTTTACTATGAGAACCAAATTGGTGGCCACAACAAATGTGCAGGTTCATACATTTTGCGGATAAGAACATAGATTTAAAGAACAAAATGTTTGGAGGTGTTTTTAATTTGCAAATACGCTAAATTTATATTAAGTGACTGCATTAAATCAAGAAATTTGTATTTTTAGCCAATTTTATAAGCTCTTTTTTGGTACACTCTATAATAATGTTATACAGTGGACGCAAAAATAAAAACGTTGGTTTTGAATGGTCGACCCAATGATAAAATGCGTGCTAATATCCACCTTTTTAACCGAACCCTGTAACTTCCTTAAAAGTGAGTTTTCATAGTGAATAAAAAACCAAATTGCTCAGAAAAGATCAGTCTTTAATTTGCCATTATCAAATAATTTCTACTTTGATTCGTTCACGCCACAGATTGCTTCAAAAATTAATAAAAAAAAAAAACATTGATTGCTTTTCTGTATTCGACATAAGAACCAATTGCTTAAGATCAACTATAGGTCAAACCTATTCAGTAACGGCTTCTGGCAGTTTACTGTGGTGAAGCGTGAAAAGTCTGCTAGGCTATGTATGCTTACTGCAATTAAACGCTGGCAACTATGTTTATATGAAGGTCGAAAGTCGGCCGTCAGGAGGTTGTATATTGGGTATATGCCGGAGTGGCATTACTTTCTTTTTAGCTCTGTATATGACATAAGAACCAATTGCTTAAGATCAACTATAGGTCAAACCTATTCAGTAACGGCTTCTGGCAGTTTACTGTGATGAAGCGTAACAAAAAGTCTGCTAGGCTATGTATGCTTACTGCAATTAAACGCTGGCAACTATGTTTATATGAAGGGCGAAAGTCGGCCGTCAGGAGGTTGTATATTGGGTATATGCCGGAGTGGCATTACTTTCTTTTTAGCTCTGTATATGACATAAGAACCAATTGCTTAAGATCAACTATAGGTCAAACCTATTCAGTAACGGCTTCTGGCAGTTTACTGTGGTGAAGCGTAACAAAAAGTCTGCTAGGCTATGTATGCTTACTGCAATTAAACGCTGGCAACTATGTTTATATGAAGGGCGAAAGGCGGCCGTCAGGAGGTTGTATATTGGGTATATGCCGGAGTGGCATTACTTTCTTTTTAGCTCTGTATATGACATAAGAACCAATTGCTTAAGACCGATTTATAAACTCTAACGTTAACGCTACCGTTTTACATTTGATATGGAACGCGGCAAATACGTGTTTGCATTTATAAACGCCGTTGCCGCTTGGGATTGCCAAGGCTCATCTTTTTCCGTTTGACCAATTTTAATGCGTTGAAACGTCACATTGAGGTGGGCGGTTTAAAAATATAGAAGTTCAGCCGGGGCGGTGTTCAGGTCGAGTTCAACGTAACGACAAAGAGTAGCGTTAACGTCAGACTTTATAAATTGGCCTTAAAAGTCAACAATAAGTCAAACCTATTGTCAAAAAAAATCATCTCAATATGTTACAGGATTCAAGAGAAAATCGATGTCAAACTTAGAGTAAATTTTGATCGCTTATTATTATTTTTTATGCAGTGAGTTTTGAAATGTTTGCAGGTGGAATAATATTAATTAATTTCGCAGCTGTTAATAATTTTTTTTACGTTTCAATTTAATAAATTTACTGCCTTTTGTAAAAAACTAGACTTGACATTTCAGATTAAAGAAAATTTTATAGGGAATCCATATATACACATATTATGTCAATAAAATATAAATTTATAATAAAAAAAAAGCTGCATTATATGTACGATAAGATCAAAAATAAACCAAATTTCGTTATACCATAATATAATATCTAAATAATATATATTTTGTCGACATTTGACAGTTAAATACAATTTGGTCAACTGCGCATCCACATGCACAGTATTTAACTTCAATATTTTTTGACAAATGACACTTGTGCACTGCAAAATGTCACATAACAAACGTCATACATGGACGTCCTATTGTCAATTATTACCGTTAAAATTTGACAGAAATAAATCAATGCGTTGGTGACCTCAGCCATCAAGCTTCAATATAAAATGTCAAATCAATAATGAGGAAGGAAGTGAACTAGTTATTTTTGACAATATCAGATGGATCGTTAATTTCCCTCAACTCTCAAGTTGTTTATCAATGTTTATAGTGTCGATATTTGCAAGTTTAGAGACAAATTTTGATTGTTACTTACTCACCTAGCCGTGATGAAGATTGTCGTTGTTGACAGAAGAATCGAGAAGCGAATTAACCTTGCAGAATTATGACGTTAATAATTCAGTCAAAAACAGTTCGTTTTTCCTATATTACCCGACATTTCGAGCCATTTTGTATCACTCTCAGATATTTTTATCAACATCATGGCTAAGAATATTTCTTGGACTTGGAAGTATTAATTTAATCGATTGCATATTACACTAATCAACACAATTAATTACAAAATAAAAGAACTAATTGCGTTTTAAGAAAACAAAATAAAGAGAAAATAACAGCACGTACTTTATATTTAATAACTAAAACTTGTCTTGGAACAAAAATAAATTATTAGTGGCCGCCACAGCGATAATATTCTCTTGGGGATGCCAAGCGGTATGTAAAATTTTCTTATTAAAATCTAAACAGTCCACACTAATTTCGTCCTTTTTCCGTTTACCCTGCGAACACACTTTGCGCGGTCGCAACACTGTCTTCGGTTTGGCGATGTCCCTCGAAGCTTCCAGTGTCACCTCGCGCTTAGTCGTTCTGTCGAACATGCGGAAGAAATTATTGTATGAACCGGTCATGATTGCTGTGTCATTGCCGTTCCAACAACATTCGAATTTGTCAAAGATGCAATCGTTTTCGTACAGGGAACAGAGTTTCGCACGTAAATACTCATGAACCTGGAACATACAAAACAATGGTGTTGATCGTTTGCTAATAGGAAACCTAACCGGAAATAAAAGACCATTGTTTCTGGTCGGAGATAATTAGTGACCCATGTTTTGAAAAGCGTCCCGATTTAATTCCATCATTCGATAATGGAAGACACGTTTTACCACTTCACCAAAACAATTGTTTAAATCTTAACGCTGTTAGCATCCTTAAACTTGAATTAAAATTACCGTCACAGCCTAATACAAGGTGTCACAAAAGATAGTTTATCGCTTTCTTGTCTGTGCGAGAACTTATTCTGCAGGGATCATGGTTTGCACAATTTAAATGATGCTCCAAGTATTCCCCTCATTCCGAGATGGTCGGTTCTACACTGGATAAACCGAACTCCGTGCGACAATGATCGTTAAAAGAACCAACGAATCCGCAGAGATGTAAATTGGTCTGTTCGCGATGATCCTAGCCTCTCCATTCCTAAGCGTGAGGGAATTTTGCTGTGATCATGGTTTGCACAATTTAAATGATGCTCCAAGTGTCGACCAATTTACATCTCTGCGGATTCGTTGGTTCCTAACGATCATTGTCGAACGAATTTCGGTTTTTCCAGTGTTGAACTGATCCATTTCCGAATGAGGGGAACACTTGGAGCATCATTTAAATTGTGCAAACCATGATCACTGCAAAATTCCCTCACGCTTACGAATGGAGAGGCTAGGATCATTGCAAACAGACCAATTTACATCTCTATGGATTCGTGGGTTCTTAAAGATCATTGTCGAATGGATTTCGGTTTATCCAGTGTTGAACCGATCCATTTCGGAATGAGGGGAACACTTGGAGCATCATTTAAATTGTGCAAACCATGATCACTGCAAAATTCCCTCACGCTTACGAATGGAGAGGCTAGGATCATCGCAAACAGACCAATTTACATCTCTATGAATTCGTGGGTTCTTAAAGATTATCGAATGGATTTCGGTTTATCCAGTGTTGAACCGATCAATTTTCCACGAATCCATAGAGATGTAAATTGGTCTGTTCGCGATGATCCTAGCCTCTCCATTCGTAAGCGTGAGGGAATTTTGCAGTGATCATGGTTTGCACAATTTAAATGATGCTCCAAGTGTTCTCCTCATTCCGAAATGGATCGGTTCAACACTGGATAAACCGAAATCCATTCGACAACGATCTTTAAGAATCCACGAATCCGTAGAGATGTAAATTGGTCTGTTCGCGATGATCCTCCATTCGTAAGCGTGAGGGAATTTTGCAGTGATCATGGTTTGCACAATTTAAATGATGCTCCAAGTGTTCCCCTCCTCCGAAGATGGATGGGTTCAACACTGGATAAACCGAAATCCGTTCGACAATGATCGTTAAGAACCAACGAATCCGTAGAGATGTAAATTGGTCTGATCGCGATGATCCTAGCCTCTCCATTCGTAAGCGTGAGGGAATTTTGCAGTGATCATGGTTTGCACAATTTAAATGATGCTCCAAGTGTTCTCCTCATTCCGAAATGGATCGGTTCAACACTGGATAAACCGAAATCCATTCGACAACGATCTTTAAGAATCCACGAATCCGTAGAGATGTAAATTGGTCTGTTCGCGATGATCCTCCATTCGTAAGCGTGAGGGAATTTTGCAGTGATCATGGTTTGCACAATTTAAATGATGCTCCAAGTGTTCCCCTCCTCCGAAGATGGATGGGTTCAACACTGGATAAACCGAAATCCGTTCGACAATGATCGTTAAGAACCAACGAATCCGTAGAGATGTAAATTGGTCTGATCGCGATGATCCTAGCCTCTCCATTCGTAAGCGTGAGGGAATTTTGCAGTGATCATGGTTTGCACAATTTAAATGATGCTCCAAGTGTTCTCCTCATTCCGAAATGGATCGGTTCAACACTGGATAAACCGAAATCCATTCGACAACGATCTTTAAGAATCCACGAATCCGTAGAGATGTAAATTGGTCTGTTCGCGATGATCCTCCATTCGTAAGCGTGAGGGAATTTTGCAGTGATCATGGTTTGCACAATTTAAATGATGCTCCAAGTGTTCCCCTCCTCCGAAGATGGATGGGTTCAACACTGGATAAACCGAAATCCGTTCGACAATGATCGTTAAGAACCAACGAATCCGTAGAGATGTAAATTGGTCTGATCGCGATGATCCTAGCCTCTCCATTCGTAAGCGTGAGGGAATTTTGCAGTGATCATGGTTTGCACAATTTAAATGATGCTCCAAGTGTTCTCCTCATTCCGAAATGGATCGGTTCAACACTGGATAAACCGAAATCCATTCGACAACGATCTTTAAGAATCCACGAATCCGTAGAGATGTAAATTGGTCTGTTCGCGATGATCCTCCATTCGTAAGCGTGAGGGAATTTTGCAGTGATCATGGTTTGCACAATTTAAATGATGCTCCAAGTGTTCTCCTCATTCCGAAATGGATCGGTTCAACACTGGATAAACCGAAATCCATTCGACAACGATCTTTAAGAATCCACGAATCCGTAGAGATGTAAATTGGTCTGTTCGCGATGATCCTCCATTCGTAAGCGTGAGGGAATTTTGCAGTGATCATGGTTTGCACAATTTAAATGATGCTCCAAGTGTTCCCCTCCTCCGAAGATGGATGGGTTCAACACTGGATAAACCGAAATCCGTTCGACAATGATCGTTAAGAACCAACGAATCCGTAGAGATGTAAATTGGTCTGATCGCGATGATCCTAGCCTCTCCATTCGTAAGCGTGAGGGAATTTTGCAGTGATCATGGTTTGCACAATTTAAATGATGCTCCAAGTGTTCTCCTCATTCCGAAATGGATCGGTTCAACACTGGATAAACCGAAATCCATTCGACAACGATCTTTAAGAATCCACGAATCCGTAGAGATGTAAATTGGTCTGTTCGCGATGATCCTCCATTCGTAAGCGTGAGGGAATTTTGCAGTGATCATGGTTTGCACAATTTAAATGATGCTCCAAGTGTTCCCCTCCTCCGAAGATGGATGGGTTCAACACTGGATAAACCGAAATCCGTTCGACAATGATCGTTAAGAACCAACGAATCCGTAGAGATGTAAATTGGTCTGATCGCGATGATCCTAGCCTCTCCATTCGTAAGCGTGAGGGAATTTTGCAGTGATCATGGTTTGCACAATTTAAATGATGCTCCAAGTGTTCTCCTCATTCCGAAATGGATCGGTTCAACACTGGATAAACCGAAATCCATTCGACAACGATCTTTAAGAATCCACGAATCCGTAGAGATGTAAATTGGTCTGTTCGCGATGATCCTCCATTCGTAAGCGTGAGGGAATTTTGCAGTGATCATGGTTTGCACAATTTAAATGATGCTCCAAGTGTTCTCCTCATTCCGAAATGGATCGGTTCAACACTGGATAAACCGAAATCCATTCGACAACGATCTTTAAGAATCCACGAATCCGTAGAGATGTAAATTGGTCTGTTCGCGATGATCCTCCATTCGTAAGCGTGAGGGAATTTTGCAGTGATCATGGTTTGCACAATTTAAATGATGCTCCAAGTGTTCTCCTCATTCCGAAATGGATCGGTTCAACACTGGATAAACCGAAATCCATTCGACAACGATCTTTAAGAATCCACGAATCCGTAGAGATGTAAATTGGTCTGTTCGCGATGATCCTCCATTCGTAAGCGTGAGGGAATTTTGCAGTGATCATGGTTTGCACAATTTAAATGATGCTCCAAGTGTTCCCCTCCTCCGAAGATGGATGGGTTCAACACTGGATAAACCGAAATCCGTTCGACAATGATCGTTAAGAACCAACGAATCCGTAGAGATGTAAATTGGTCTGATCGCGATGATCCTAGCCTCTCCATTCGTAAGCGTGAGGGAATTTTGCAGTGATCATGGTTTGCACAATTTAAATGATGCTCCAAGTGTTCTCCTCATTCCGAAATGGATCGGTTCAACACTGGATAAACCGAAATCCATTCGACAACGATCTTTAAGAATCCACGAATCCGTAGAGATGTAAATTGGTCTGTTCGCGATGATCCTCCATTCGTAAGCGTGAGGGAATTTTGCAGTGATCATGGTTTGCACAATTTAAATGATGCTCCAAGTGTTCCCCTCCTCCGAAGATGGATGGGTTCAACACTGGATAAACCGAAATCCGTTCGACAATGATCGTTAAGAACCAACGAATCCGTAGAGATGTAAATTGGTCTGATCGCGATGATCCTGGCTTCTTCATTCGTAAGCGCGCAAGATAAGTAGATCCTTCCAACTAAGTCTGTAAAAAGACTGCGCCATTACAAACTCCAATTGGTGGATGAATTAAGGATTCAGTTCGCTAATGAACTAACTAAGTGCTGTACAACTTTTAACATCTTTGAGGTTCCGCAATCATCACGTCAATAAACTATGTGAAGGTCTTAAATGACTTCTGAATGTCTGAATTGCAAAAATTTCCTGGTTATAACCGAAGATAATGGTTTCAGCAAGACGGAGCCACGACACACACGTCGAATGGTCAATCCACCACCAAGCCTTTCAGCATAGGTGAAGATACGGCAAGTTAGTTTTGAGTTGATACGACCGTACCACAAGTTAATTTTGAGTTGAGACGGCCGTACCACAAGTTAATTTTGAGTTGAGACGGCCGTACCACAAGTTAATTTTGAGTTGAGACGGCCGTACCACAAGTTAATTTTGAGTTGAGACGGCCGTACCACAAGTTAATTTTGAGTTGAGACGGCCGTACCACAAGTTAATTTTGAGTTGAGACGGCCGTACCACAAGTTAATTTTGAGTTGAGACGGCCGTACCACAAGTTAATTTTGAGTTGAGACGGCCGTACCACAAGTTAGTTTTCAGTTGATACGGCCGTACAACAGGTTACGTTTTTTGTTGATACGGCCGTACAATGAGTTAGTGTTGACGTGTCTCATCGAATATACTTACTGGATAAACTTCAATAGGTTTTGTTTCCATATGTAAATCCCATACTTTGACAGACAAATAATCCCTGGATATCATGTATCTGCCGTTATTGGAAACTTTTACATCGCTAATACTAGATATTATCTCGGAGAAGAAGCTACGATTCGTCGGATCTTCGGGCTCTTCAAATAATTTTGAATGTCTATCACATAAAGCGGCCGATCTCATATCACATAATCTATGCGAAAAAAGAAAAACAGATTAATTTAACTAGGAAATTAAAAATATATATGCGTGCAGGACATGCAATAGAAGAAACACTGCGACGTGGTCTGTGTCTTTGATGCCTTCGAACTGAAGGTCGAGACACCAGTGGAGTAGAACCACAATACAGCCGAGAGTTTGTAAGTACTATCACCAATGCTTCAGTAGCCTAATGGAAAAACAACTGCCCGGAAAGCGTCAGACGTGAGTTCGATTCCCACCTGAAGCGAATTTTTTTTCCAACGTTAGTTTTCTTCATTGGCTTCCTTATAATATATATATATAATACAAAGCCTAATATTAATCTGACAAAACCCTCAGATCCCAATTCTTCTCTCTTCGGTCCAATTTACTCTTTTTCTTGTGTCCTCACGTCACATTTTGTTCTTCTGTGTTTCTTTAATTTCAAGTATATTTCTTCGAATTGCCCGTTCACTGCTTCAAACTTTTCATCGGTTGTTGAAGAGCTTGCACCACTTATAAAACATTGTTTTCTGTTCAAAGTAGACTCGTCACAGTTTCCCTTCAAACACCTGTCAATGTGTCAGATGTCTGGCATGTCGCGCCATCTTGTTGAAACCATGTCGCATGAGGCTTCAAATTTTTGCAGTTGTGGGAAGACAAAATCTCGTAACATGGCTAGGTAGAGTGCCTCATAATTTACAGTCACGGATTGCTTTCGCTGATTCACATAGGAATAAGGACCGATGCTGAAACGCTTTCGTTTTGAACGGGGGTTAGGTAGGTTCAAAATTAGTGGGTCTGCACCGGACCCTCCACTGCGCTCACCGAGGTTCCAGCGCAGCTCAGTCAGTTCTCAACAGCAGCAGGCCGGGAGAGTCCTTTGCAATAACTGGCATAAAGCTCATACCTTTTTATATTTCACTCAGCAGCTCAATCTTTTTAATGTTTAATGAAGTAGACTATTTTTCTGGGTGACAACATTGTGTATAGTCCAAGATGAGATCTACTCATACCCAACAACTCCCGCCCTTGATCTCGATGGGTTTACAAACTCCTTCGAATGTACTAAACATGGATAATTTTGCCAAAAGTTCTGGATTTTCTCGTCATCCAGGTATTACGCATGTATTTGGCAGTGCTAAACGATATGCCAGTTGTGCGTTCTGGTCCCATAACTTCTCTTTCAGTCCCTTCTCTAGCCAGGGAATTGGCCATTTAGACCAGAGTCAGATTATTTCTCGCGATATTAGAGAGTCTAATTTGACAATTCCACACTGTTCTTGATCAGCTTAAGAACGTGGATTAACTGAGGCCCAGTAACGGCAATTATGTTTGTAGCACCCATTGTTGAAACTCAACATTGTTTCGACAAAAACACGCTGTAAATTGAGTTCATTTGGCTTCAGATCATGCACTAGTTGGATGTTAGATCTTTGTTCAAAATTCGACAAAGATGTTCTTGATACACAGCAAGCTCAGCTGACCACTTGCACGTTGATAGACCAGGATCACGTTGTTCGAATGTTGTGACTTATTGAATTCATTCCTGTGTTCTTGTTGACCTTGGGCGTCGCCCATTTTCTGATCCACAGTCTAATCACACTTTCAATGGGAACAGTGCACCACTCGCCATTATGGCACTGAACGCACGCTGGATCTAACGACTTCGCGGTTCGAGCTCCTCTTCCAGTTCAACCCAATAATGTTTTAAAAATCGTCCGTCCTTCTGGCCCACCCGATATTTGTCAATGATAAAATTTGAGAAAGTTCGAATTGTTAAAGATCTCCACATGACAAGATTGTAACTGTTAAACCGCTGAAGATGAGATTTTAGAACCTCGAAACAAGTTTGGGATCGCATTTGGGTCTTCTATTATTCAACGTCTTTAGTAACGTAGGATCTCAAAGGATTCAAAACTGAACGACACTTCTTGTCTCTGTCTTGGTCCTGCTAGAATTATTGCCTCTGTTTTTTCTTTAGCTAATTCCATTTAGTGCAATCCAGTCTTGTACCACTTCTAGGGAATCCCCGATTTTGTACACCAGGTCGTTCTTGCAGTTTGCCGTAACCAAAATGCCCAGATCATCGGGAAATGCTATTGTGTGTACTCCTTCCATCAATTAGAGACTGAGGACTGGATCGTACACCACTTTGAGTACGCTTCGTCAGTTTGGAGTCACATCGGTAGGATTGAAAGAGTTCATCATAAGTTTTTGAGGTTTTAAGTTAGAGCGTCCCGTCCCTGAGGACTATATCTACGAATACGACTAACTGTGTGACAAGCTCCAAATGAGAAGCTTGATTAATCGTAGAGACACGAGAGATATTGTTAATTTTCATAAGGTTTTGAATGCCATGCTTTCTTCGTCGAGTCTCTTATCTGAGGTAACCTTTCGACGGGTCAGATCAACGCGACCCTTTCATGTATCATTTAACTGAAGGAATCGCAAGTCTCATGGATTTATTCCGAG
This sequence comes from Apoderus coryli, assembly GCA_911728435.2. Taxonomy (NCBI): domain Eukaryota; kingdom Metazoa; phylum Arthropoda; class Insecta; order Coleoptera; family Attelabidae; genus Apoderus; species Apoderus coryli. The sequence continues at coordinate 256,368 of OU452213.1, read as the reverse complement.
TCTTGAGATTGGCCAATCACTGTCTGAATGTGGAATGGACTAATGAACATGTGGAGTAGTTAATCGCTGGATTACCTGTCAAAATCAAAAATATTGTACAGAACATAAATGTTTTTACCTTATCGTACCCTTGCTGCTGCTATAAACGAACAAATTACATTCAACCGGATGGAATTCAGCGGCTGTAATCACTTCCGTCAACTCTTCCATATTGGTTGGTTTGATATCGACAATATTAAAGCTTTGATCCGTAATCTCTAGATGCCACAAATTGATACGTAAATCATCGGCGGATATATACGTTTCTTGATCGGAATTCACAGATATTGAATTTATGTGGTATGTGTGTGCGTTCGCGAAAATGCGACGAGGCGATGCCTCCACCATTAGTTCCATTGGCTTTATAGATGGCACTCGTAACGTATTTACACTAGATGGGTCCACTAGAGTACCTACAATGAAAACCAATTATGAATCACTACTCTTCCCTTCAATCTGTTACAGTTCCCGTGTTGTATGATGGAAGAGAAGTAATATACCGAGGATAGGGACACTTTAGGATAGATTGCTGTTAGTACCAACGTATAAAAACACACATATAACGTTCCGGACGGCGCACAGTGGGGTATTGGAGCAATCTGGCCGGCCATAAATCGATTTCGTAAACTTTATCGCAGGTAGAAAATACGTGTATTTTATAAGCAGAGATAGTTTACACATATAATAAACCCATTCCCCACCTTATAGCACACTGTTCACAATCGTACGATCAGTGGAAATTCGGCTATCCTTGAGCAGGTATATTAATTTCCGCCTAGTTAGCAGATGTGTAGTTAAAGAGTGTTGTGATTTGTATTGTTTATTTAGACTGATAAAATAATAAATTATGGATTGTGGAGAACCAGGTAAGTGTACCTATTTAGTTTTCACAAATCTTTGTTATATAATGAATTTTAGTAATTTTAAAATTAGCTTTTTCTATTGATAGTTTGTTTTCATGCTTTTTTTTCAATCTAGTTTTACTTTGTATGAACAAAGTTGTACTTCCTGATATTTCCCGGTATCGATATCAGATATCAGTTTGTTTTGAAAGTTTAGGCTTTGTTCTTCAAAAAATGTATTTTTTTTTTGCAAAAAAAATGCGATTTTGTAAATTATTGCTATTTAAAACAAATAACTACATGTAAAATCGATAAAATAACTACTGGTATTATTTCCTTTTTCCGTTCTTAATTGTTGTTTTTTTTTCAGGGCCGTGAAATGTACGAGTACTGACTAGAAAACATTTATTTTCTATTATGCAGCGACAAAATTTGAATACCATGAACGAAAAGTTGGAATTTCTAGAAAATTATCTTCTCGAATCGGAAGATTTTTCAACGGAGCAAATTAGTACACTCTTTGGAGGCACTATTTATACGCAGATATTTTATATTTCAGATCTAGGCCAAGTTCTTGTACGCAAAATAATAGATTTTTTTTAGTTTTATTATAAAATTTATTTTGCCCCCTTTTCTACTATTTACGAACGCCTATGTAAACAAAATTGTTATGCTGCATGTTGTAGGTTATCCGTTAAGTGGTTTTTGAGTTATCACGGATACAAATTTTTTCTGACCCTTTTATAGAATTTTCACGGACGCCTATGGTACATTAATTTTTGTCGTGTATTTTTAACACCAATTCAACTAGTTAAATATAAAATTTTTAACATTTTATTTTTTTTTTATTTTACCCCTTTTTTTACTATTTACGAACGCCTATGTAAATAAAAATTTTATGCTGCATTTTTTAGGTTATCTTATATCAAAGCTATATATAATTAGCCAATATTTCTGGTATATTTGAGAAACATTTTTTTTTCGTTCTTGACCCTTTTTTTAAGACTATTTTCGAACGCCTGTGTGAACTAATTCTTTTATGTAACATTTTTTAGGTTATATTCTATCACAACTATAAAAAATTATTCAATATTTCGGATAAGTTTAAGAACTATGATTTTTTAAATTTTTAAACCCTCTTTTAAACCCATTGCCTACGCTCAATGTTAATCACCACCTATAAATATCCTGTAGTATTTTCGTACCAAATGTGGTTAAAATCCGTTAAGTGGTTTTTATGTAATCACGGATAGAAATTTTTTCTGACCCTTTTATAGAATTTTCACGGACGCCTATGGTACATTAATTTTTGTCGTGTATTTTTAACACCAATTCATCTAGTGAAATATAAATTTTTTTATATTTTATTTTTTTTTTTATTTTACCCCTTTTTCTACTATTTACGAACGCCTATGTAAATAAAAATTTTATGCTGCATTTTTTAGGTTATCTTATATCAAAGCTATATATAATTAGCCAATATTTCTGGTATATTTGAGAAACATTTTTTTTTCGTTCTTGACCCTTTTTTTTTAAATATTTTCGAACGCCTGTGTGAACTAATTCTTTTATGTAACATTTTTTAGGTTATATTCTACCACAACTATAAAAAATAATTCAATATTTCGGATAAGTTTAAGAACTATGATTTTTTAAATTTTTAAACCCTCTTTTAAACCCATTGCCTACGCTCAATGTTAATCACCACCTATAAATATCCTGTAGTATTTTCGTACCAAATGTGGTTAAAATCCGTTAAGTGGTTTTTGAGTTATCACAGATACAAATTTTTTCTGACCCTTTTATAGAATTTTCACGGACGCCTATGGTACATTAATTTTTGTCGTGTATTTTTAACACCAATTCAACTAGTTAAATATAAAATTTTTAACATTTTATTTTTTTTTATTTTACCCCTTTTTTTACTATTTACGAACGCCTATGTAAATAAAAATTTTATGCTGCATTTTTTAGGTTATCTTATATCAAAGCTATATATATAATTAGCCAATATTTCTGGTATATTTGAGAAACATTTTTTTTTCGTTCTTGACCCTTTTTTTAAGACTATTTTCGAACGCCTGTGTGAACTAATTCTTTTATGTAACATTTTTTAGGTTATATTCTATCACGACTATAAAAAATTATTTAATATTTCAGATAAGTTTAAGAACTATGATTTTTTAAATTTTTAAACCCTCTTTTAAACCCATTGCCTACGCTCAATGTTAATCACCACCTATAAATATCCTGTAGTATTTTCGTACCAAATGTGGTTAGAATCCGTTAAGTGGTTTTTGAGTTATCACGGATACAAATTTTTTCTGACCCTTTTATAGAATTTTCACGGACGCCTATGGTACATTAATTTTTGTCGTGTATTTTTAACACCAATTCAACTAGTTAAATATAAAATTTTTAACATTTTATTTTTTTTTATTTTACCCCTTTTTTTACTATTTACGAACGCCTATGTAAATAAAAATTTTATGCTGCATTTTTTAGGTTATCTTATATCAAAGCTATATATATAATTAGCCAATTTTTCTGGTATATTTGAGAAACATTTTTTTTTTCGTTTTTGACCCTTTTTTTAAACTATTTTCGAACGCCTGTGTGAACCAATTCTTTTATGTAACATTTGTTAGGTTATATTCTATCACAACTATGAAAAATTATTCCATATTTCGAATAAGTTTAGGAAATATATATTTTTTATGTTTTGACCCCTTTTCCACTATTTACGAACGCCTATGAAAGTAAGTTATTTATGACACATTTTATAGGTTATATTCTATTAAAGCTATAAATAATTAGTTAATATTTCTGCTATGTTTAAGAAGTACGTTTTTTTAAAATATTTTTTACCCCATTTTACACTATTTTCGAACGCCAATGTGGTCTAATATTTTATGTTAAATATTTTAGGTTATATTCAATTAAATGCGTAAAAAAATATGCAGTATTTCGGATAAGTTTAAGAACTATGAATTTTTTTAATTTTTGAACCCTCTTTTAAACCTCTTGCCTACGCTCAATGTTTCCCAAAATCTAATCAGCTCCTTGCCATGTCCAATAGTATTTTTGTACCAAATTTGGTTAAAATCTGTTAAGCGGTTTTTGCGTTTTCGTGCATACAGACAGACAGACAGACAGACAGACAGACAGACATTTTTTTAAAACTACTTATTTATATATAAAATGACCAAAAACAAGTATTTCCGGTGAAATTAAAAAAATTTTTTTTTTCATGAAACTGATAGTTGCAAAGTTGTTTGAGGCATCAAGTGAGAGGACTAAAAGAAGAAAAACCAAAGGGTTTCGCAAAACAACTAACTTAGAGGTGCTCACTTACGCGACGCAGTCTAAGCTAATAGAAAGTGGCAAAAGAGATGCTTCCTTAGTTCTAAAAGAAATTACAAGTACCCCAAAACGAGCAACAAAATATAAGAAAGCTTTTTCTCGTACTCAGTTAGAAAGTGTCAGCTCTCAATTGTCGCCGAAGCAGGTTATTGCCATTGGACTTTCCAGGAGGCAGTACAAAATAATAAGAAGCACTCAGAAAAAGTTATTTCCTTGTTATAGTCTTCTACAAAAAGCTAAACTAGAGTGCTACCCTGATAAGGCAGCATACTTAGTAACCGAAACTTGTGCTGAAGTAAAACTGCAAAGCTTAATGGACCATACCGCTACTCAATTATTGACCCATTTAGAAGAAGTTTTAAAACTGCATACCGAAAGAAGCGATACGTTTGTTTTGATGTGCAAGTGGGGTTGTGATGGAGCACAACAAGTTCAATTCAAACAAAGATTTGGGGTAAGGATGCTGCTTCTGACGCCAAGTTATTTCAAAGTTCTTTTGTACCCCTTCAGCTAAAAAGGTCCAAAAGCAATGAGGTTATATGGCAGAATCCTACTCCGTTATTGCCGCCCCATACGAATTAGGTTTGTTAAAGAAACCAGAGATATAACAATGCAAGAAATAGATTACGTGAAAGCTGCCATAAATAATTTACAACAGACAAAAGTCACGATAGATAATAACTGTTACAGTGTTGACTAAAGTATGATGTTCACCATGGTTGACGGAAAAGTCTGCAATGCTGCCACAAATACTACATCAACAATGAGATGCTATATCTGTGGTTTAACATCCAAAGATTTTAATAATTTAAACGTAAAAAGAGACGCTAATCCAGAGGCACTAAACTTCGGACTGTCTATTTTACATGCGCGAATCCGATTTTTTGAAACAATTTTACATTTTTACAAAAAGTGGCAACTGAGGACAGACACAGAAAAAGCTGCAGTGAAGCAAAGAAAAATACAAATACAGGATGATTTTCGACGAAAACTGGGCTTAATAGTAGATGTACCTAAAGCTGGATTTGGTAACACAAACGATGGCAATACCAGTCGAAGATTTTTTGAGAACCACGAATTGTCGGCAGAAATTACTGGGATTGACAAGCACTTTATATACAGATTAAAAATAATTTTAGAAGTATTATCGTGTGGACATAAAATTAACATAGAAAAATTTTCGGATTATGCAAAGGAAATCTACATCCAGCTCTTCCCGTGGCATCCAATGACTTCCACTATGCACAAAATATTAATTCATGGCCCAATGGTTATCGAAAATGCGCTGCTTCCGATAGCTCAATTATCAGAGGAGGCATCAGAAGCACGTAATAGGCATTTCAGGATGTATCGCCAAAATTTTGCAAGAAAGTTTTCAAGAGAATCTTGCAATTTGGATGTGTTGAATAGGCTGTTGCTTAAAAGCATAGTAAACCGTTTTCCAAAGAAACACTAACTTTGTTACTTTCGGCTTCACCTAATGTGCAAACAGAGTCACAGTCGGAATCATCAACGGATGATGAAGAAGAGACTGTTGATTCAGACGAGGAAGGATGGGATTCATCCAGTTAAAACATTTTTTTATTCGAATTTTTTTATAATATGTTTGTAAATTAATAATAAAGTTACCCAAATGTAGATTACTAGTGGACACACTGTACATAGGTGTCTATTTTTTTGGTTTTGGCCCGGATTGCTCAAATACCCCACTGTGCTGCGTTTTGTTCCACTCGGTACAAAAACACGTGGCTGTCTGCTAGCGAGCAACGGGAACGTTTCGAGTGTTTTCGCGATCTTCGGCAAATGACTCTTCTATTGTTAAATGTCCGGTGACTATACTGAATAATTTAGAAGTCTGTTTTTGTTCTCTATTCCCGAAATATAAAAGACAACCCTCGTATTAGTGGTTAAACTTACCCGCTTCTGATCTAGTATTATAACCCTCAACTTTCTTGTCTCGTTCCGACACCTTCCACAATTTAATCGTTTTATCATTCGTCGATAGAAGAAAATGCGATTGATTCCGTCGTCTTAACCACCGTATTTTATTAATTTTCTCTTCGATTTCTAGACTTTTCAAATAATCAAATTCAGGCTCATGACTTTGGAACGTCGAATATACGTTGTATTCTCCACGTCGGGGAAGTACCTGCATTTAAAAAAAAATCACCGTTAATTACAACGGACACCATATTGACACACAGAGCGGGTCACTTTTAAAAATTAACCTCAACTTTTATTTAACCCAAAGTGTCAGTCAAACATTACGGCGTGCGGGGGGCACTCCTGGGATGGATTGAGATGTTTCTTACAAAAAGAATTTTCCAAGTTAGAGCGAATGGTGCATTATCCGCTAAATTGCTTGAGTGGTGTCCCGCAGGGGTCTATACTGGGGCCATTGCTTTTTCTGGCATATATATCAGACTTAACAAGAACCATCACGTCAAACATGACACCATCCATGCGAGACGATAATGAATTCCAGATCGACATTGATGGGGTAGTGTCCTGGTCGGCGGTTTGGTTGATGAACTTGAATTTGGAGAAGTGCCAGGTACTACATATCGGAGCTAATAATCCCAGGACTCCATATTTCATCAATGGAAATGCCGTTAAATCTGTAAATCAGCAGAAGGATCTTGGTGTCATAGTAACAGCGGATTTGAAGTGGGAGGCCCATATTTCCGCCACAGTGAAGAAAGCTAATAGACTGTGGTATCTGATACAGAGAGCTTTCAAATCGAGATCAAACTCTCTAATATTGCAATTGTATAAATCGTATGTCAGACCACTATTGGAATATGCCAACAGCGTTTGGTCTCCCTACTTCATTAAGGACATAGAGGCATTGGAAAGGATTCAGAGGAGATTCACTAAGCTACCTCATGCACTTAGCCATATACCATATGGAAGCGATTGAGGCTTTTAAATTTGACATGTCTTTATGATCGACGACAACGAGGCGATCTAATTCAAACATACAAGATACTTAGTGGCTACTACTCGGTGAATCTCGATGTATTTCATCCTGCTAGAAATCCTAATCTGCGTGGCAATAGTAAGAAACTTGACAAGGAGAGATGTGCTAGACTTCCTCGGAGGAATTTTATAACAAACAGAGTTGTATATGCATGGAATTCATTACCTGAAGAGGTGATAATGGCTCAAACGGTTGACAGCTTTAAGAACAGGCTGGACAATTTCATGGAGGACCATGGCGATCAGTTGGTCCACTACTCGCTATAGAAGATTAGTGAGGATGACATCAATATTTCAAAAACCTCAAATTAGGAACTGAGGAACTGAGCATCGGTTTTACCGTTTACTGTTTTACGACTAATAATAATAATAATAAAGTGGTTCGAAAAATGGCATTAAAACAAACAATAAATTTTTAACAATCCATCAAAAATAACATTTTTTCATGTTTCTTGTCACATTGGCAACAATGTCTTCTCACGGTTGTTATTTTTGCTTCTTTTTTTAATAAGTAACAAAGTTTGGTTATGAAAGTTAAAACAAGACACACGTGTATTACTTTGATCCTCTGAAACAGGTTATGGGCCCAGATTAACTTTTATTTTTAGTCTGTTAAAAATACTGGTTATGGTAATTTTCAAGTATGGCAGTTAATTTTCTATCTAGTGTTCCGAGGCTAGAGAAAATTACAGAAATGGGGCGTTCGCCGTTCAAAACATGCTTATTTTGGATGAATTAGGGAGGATGTCACTCGGTTGGTCTCAAAGTGTTTTTGTATCAATTTTAATCCTCTTTTTCATTATTACTTCATGGTTCAATCGGACCATGGTTAGGGACCTGGACGTTTATTAGGACGCCAACTTGAGCTTCAGCCATCACATCCAGCGTTCTGCATCGCATACCTTGCAAATGTTGACCTCGTCAGACTTTAGCAGTGTGAACAGATTTAAATTGATATATACATCGCTTGTCAGACCCCATCTCGAGAGACCTTACCATTTTTTACAAAATTATTAATACCACCATTCGTTCATCTATGTTGCTCTCACAGATTGGGCTCCAAGGTCCTCTCAGACCTGTTAGGGCGACTCATGTGTTTCATGAGGCATATTACCGGACAAATTACCCCAGGAGTAGTTTTATTCCCAGGGCATGTTTGGCCAATCAATGTTTACACTTGGAACTGGACTTTTTCTCCCCGACTAAGGAGTTTCTGGCCCACTTGATCCCGAGAAGGCGTCTTTTCTTAACTGCTTTGCGATTAGTATTGAGCATCGGTTTGAGCTTGTAATTAGTTTAGTTAGATATCTAAGTGTGACTTTGTCCGTACAAAAATAAATAAATTAAGTAGTTGCTCAGATGACTCAGAAAAGGCCATGGCAAAACTAATCCTAACCATAGACCCAGCATTATACGTGGATGTTAAACACGCAAAGACAACCAAAGACTATTTGACGAGTGGAACTTACCAAAGCATATGGCATTTCGCGAGATTGAGGTCCCTTGGGGCTTACGAAAACTACTACTACTACTTATTTATTATATAACAAAAATTCGGCTAATGTTTGAACTATTACAGTGGCTTCAAAGGAGACTCTACTAAGTATTATACTATACCGTTTTTGATACTGGATCTCTTTGGAATATAACAACACGACCGCCTTTGTCGCCAGTAGCTAACAATTCACCGTCATGATTAAATTCCACACAAGAAATAATGTCCGCTTCAGTTACGTCATCATCTAGAGTACCTTTCACCTGGGAGAAGCACCATTGAACATCTCCATTGCCTTAAATAGAACCAAATAATAATTAGATCAAAGGCTTCAATAGCAAAACAGAGCTAAACATTTAACCATAAACTTCGTCTCTTTAAACAAGAACATTTTTAAACTTCTTGGCATGACAAGATGCAAGTTGCACTGACTTTTGTGGGCTTCATATTATAAATCACCCGCCCTATAGTCTAGACCTGGCTCCCAGCGCTTATTTCTTCCCAAAAAATTAAAAGAACAACTCCGTGTCCTCATGAGTCGAATGTACATCTATTGTACCCAAATTTTTGCTCCTTGAATACAACAAGCATTATTTGTATTTATAATATGGAACATCATACCTATTTTAATAATAACACCACTTAACTTCAATCAATTGAAGAAAATAGTATAAAATAAAACAATTAAAATTTGTTATTGATGCCACAATTTACGAAAATAGTTGTTTATTGACTTTTAAATAAATTAATAATTATTAATTACATAAAGTAACACGAACAAATCAAAATTATAATTTAAAAATAAACAACGAAAAAGTAAGGTTATGTTGTATGTTGCTAATAACTCTTTTTGTGTTGTTATTGAGTTAAATATTGACGTTTTTTCTTCAAGATTTCCAAAACTCCTTAAAGTCAACTAGGTACTTACTTATTCTGACAAAGGAAATTCGCAATATAGTGAAGGGAGTTTTATAACAATTACTTAATAGTTATTCACACTCTGTCCAATCGATTGGAAACATTCAAACTTTCAACTCATTACAACGAACACACCTCGTACTATAACAACTAATACCCATTAAGAATCATTTTAATACCTACCGAAATAGGTACAGACCTATATTAGTAAATAGGTATCTATAATAGTGTTCAATTTTATAGTTTAAGCAATTAATTTTTGTTAATATCTAGGAAAAATACCATCAAATTCCTCTAAAGATCTAGAACTAGGGCATTATTTGACGTGACATACTTATTAACTAATATCTACTAAATATGTAATTCAGAACATACCAAATCACTAAATTTCATTTTGAATAAATAAAAAAATGTCTCGTGATGGTGATGCACAAAATGTGCATAACACAATAAAGAATTAAACAGGAAATTTGCTTGTGCCTTGAATCCACCAACACTAACCTTAAAACTTGAAACATTCCAATCCAAATAGGTATACCTATCATACCGTACAACCCAAGATTAATTGGTACAACTAAGTTTACCTTAAAATTGTGATAATCTATTGCAAATTATTTGTTTACAACATATTTTAGAACAAAATAAATCAAGTAAAAATGAAGAAAAAATTAATAAATAAATGTGGCGTATCGTAAAAAACAAACGAAAGCTATTGGGACATGTCAAACATATTACCACCGCCTACTACATATTTATCTATCTTTACCTTCCATTATCATACATTAAAAAATACTCAAATCACACACTATTATTTTCATAAATACAAGATAATTAGTTACGATTTTATAACATAAATGTCGCAATCTACACAAGTACTAGAGTAACAAGACCAATAAAAAAATTCGTCAGTTCTTACCGGCCATAGCACTTTCAGCTGTTGCTGGCGGGCTTTTCGAAATACGCGACCTTTTAGCGAATGCCTGTCCTGTTTTACTGTTAGTTGGTCTCTGGCGATACTTCATCGGCGTTAATTTCCAATAAAATTCATTAAAAAAATGTAATTACACAATTTATTTCACACACGGAAACACTAAGTACAACAAACAAAAAAAAACTTAAAACAACCACCTTCTCTAAACATGACACTGTAGAGCGAAATAGTAAAACGTAAATGACGTCACGTAAATATACAACAGCAAAAAATAGTAGCAGTTGGCCATGCCGGTTTACCGACAGAGCTGGTTTAGCGATGCGATGTTGCCACGCCTAACGCAAATTTTATAACACACAATTTTTGTAATCTAGAATCGATGAATGAATGAAATTGCCACACTTAGGCAATGATTTTTACAATTTCAGTTTGCCATTTGTGTGACCACAAAAAATTAGAAAATAAAATTGAAATATAAGCAAAAATAAGTTTCTAGAAAAAAAAACTATAAATTTGGCATCACCCTACAATTCAAACAAGACAGTTTTAAGCTACAAACAACCAACGCAAGATGACTCTATATACTCTATGCACCAGAATAGACAGGGACGTATTTAAAAATATTTAACTTACCAGCATTTTGCGATTTCTTCGAGGTTGCATCTTTGATTAATCCGCCCAATTTGCTGAACCCAGTGTGTCGCATCGTGGGCGGTTTCCCACCCACTTTTTTGACGTTGAAAGGTGTGGTGGAGGCCCATAGGCCGATAACACCCGCGTGACGTATCGTACTGATGCTTGTGTAGCTGGTCTAGATAAAATATAAAACAATAATTAATTCCGATTTCATAACGACAGCTATTTCAATGAATACAACCACCAAACCTGCCTTTTTCAAACATATGTTGTAATATTTACTTGTGTGCAAAAATCTTTTGTCAAATCGATATTTTCGTTGCATATTTTAATGTTATTTAATTAATGTCTTACAAATAATAAAATATAATTTTTTGACATAAACCATGAAAATAGAAAGACATGAAACGTCAAACATAACATTTTATAATAATCAAGACTCTAAAGAAACGAAGATGGAACGTATTCAGTTCTTCTTCTTTATTTGTTGACGTTCACCTCTTGATATTCAGTCAGATCTTTATGCCACACATAAGAGAGTCAGAAATTGTTATTCACAAAAATGTCCGATGGTAGCTCTTCGATTTCTTTATTAACAAACAAAAAAGTCCTTATCCATCGATCGGCGCGGAAATAGACTAGATTTGTTTTAGCGGTCCATCGCCAGAGAGCAAATCATTCCACTCAACTTTTGATTTGCAGTTGAACCATATGACCTTCAGCTTCAGCGTTCGCAAAGGTGAAATAAAAAAGTTTCTTGGAAACGCTTTCTTAAGGTAGATGGCGCTACTTTCGCTGTATATTGCCGAGCGCGCATGCGCCGCTCTGCCTCTTTGAGCATGCGCAGTTGTATTCGGTGCTTTTTTTCGTTGAAAACGTTAGGTCAGAGTTGCGTCGCTAGTCAGACTGTCAAACTTCAGTAGTGTGTTAACTGTTAACATTCATTGCGTTAAGACGTACTTCTCGTTATGTTATTATTTTTTTACGTGTTTTTCTTTCATTTTAAGGTTGGACTTTTGACGAGACCAGTCGTGTTTTTGAAAATTATGGTCATGACTGTAAATTATGTTCGTCTTTGGAATCTGAATTCCCTGGTTAGGGTCCAAACTCTATCCAATGTGTCCATGGATAGAGTTTGGAAGAGCAAAAACTTTTTTATTTGTACATTTAGAAGAAAAAGTCATTCTTTATAAAAACGTCTGCTTGTGTCAAAACTACAATTTTTCGTTTTCGACCCTTTTTTACACTATTTTCGAACGTCTGTGTGAACCAGTTCATTTATTTAACATTTTTTAGGTTATATTCTATCACAACTATGAAAAATTATTCCGTATTTCGAATAAGTTTAGGAAGTATATATTTTTTTATTTTGACCCCTTTTACACTATTTACGAACGCCTATGAAAACAAGTTATTTATAACACATTTTATAGCTTATATTCAATCAAAGCTATAAATAACTAGTCAATATTTCTCCTATGTTTAAGAAATACGATCTTTTTAAATCTTTTTTACCCCATTTTACCTTATTTTCGAACGCCAATGTGGGCTAATATTTTATGTTCAATAATTTAGGTTATATTCAATTACATGCGTACAAAATTATGCAGTATTTCGGATAAGTTTAAGAACTATGAATTTTTTTAATTTTTGAACCCTCTTTTAAACCCTTTGCCTACGCTCAATGTTTCCCAAAATCTAATCAGGTCCTTGCCATGTCCAATATTATTTTTGTGCAAAATTTGGTTAAAATCTGTTAAGTGGTTTTTGCGTTTTCGTGGATACAGACATTTTTTTAAAACTACTTATTTATGTATAAAATGACCAAAAACAAGTATTTCCGGTGAAATTTATAAAAAAAAAAAATTCATGAAACTAATATATTACGTATATGATATGGAGAGCTAATAAAACTAACAACCACCTAAAAATGCTGAGCTTTTTTCATTATTATTATTATTTGTAATTCTATAAGTTGCAGCAAAAACCTGTCTCACCCTGTATATGACAGAAACATAAATAACCATCTACATCGTTTGGGCCACCCTGTACAATATCATAGGACATTTTGCCAGCCGTCATAATATCACAAATGTCAAATGTGTCCCATAAAGACATACAATGTACAAATTCAAAGTTCAACTATAAAAAGTTATTGTTATTCCATTCAAAATATCAGACATAAATTTTTGATAACATCAAAATTTTCGGTATTTTTTGATGTAAGAGGAACAAATTTATTTAGCTTTTTGTTAGCTTCTTTCAATAATCATTTAAATCACTTTAAAATAACTTGTTTATTATTGTATTATTTATACTATAGAAGATTCATAATTATGGCATATCATAACAATTTTAACTATTACAAGGAAGCCCTATTTGAGTGTTGTTTATGTAAAAGGAAGCCGGCCGAAGCAGGCGGTAACAATTGCAATAATATGGTGTTTTACCACTGCCCCAATAAACACTATTATTGTCTGTTTTGCGTGCAAGAATTAAAAACTGGTAAGTAAATAAATATTATCGTTAATTAATTAAATAAATTGGTGTCCGTTCCTTAATAAGTGAATAAAAACCATATTGCTCAGAAAAGTTTGTTATTATCGAACAATTTCTACTTTCATTCGTTAAGAGATATAAAGGAGGGAGAATGAGGTTAGACCAGTGCGCATACGATGTTCGAAGGATGAATCGGGCGCCGCCAACTGTGGGAAAACAAACAACAACGATTCGCTATTAAAGGTTTATTAATACAATTTGTTTAAGCTACCATTGTTTTTTTTAAAGAATTATTTTAAATAAAACAAAATGCATATTGAAAACCTTTTTTTTCCTACTGAATTTGCAGCCTTTAAGACGATACGCCACTGTTAATGGTGGAAGATGGCGGCCTACTATATTAGCAGGTCGCGCATGTGTCATGCTCATTCTCCCTACTCTATATCTCTGGTGTAGTTAGGCATCAAACATGTCCCTTATTAGAATTACATTGTTGCGTGACGTTTCATGGCGACCTAAGTAAAATATACAAACAGTATACCTATAGTACGACGCAGTTAAGAATGATACACTTTTATATGGATAGCCCATTTAAAAGCGTATATTCTTAACTCTGTCGTACTATAAATGTTAGCCTTAACATTTAATTGTGTTTTAGGAATTTCCAACCAAATGACATGTGTCATATGCAAATACAACGGTGACTTCTGTGAAATCCAATTCAACATGACGAATTTCGGCCATAAACCACGTCACAAATATGGGTTGAGTAGCACAAACGGTTTTAAACACAAACCGTCTACATCAAATAACACATTTTATGACGAAGATAAAACGTTTGAAACCCTAATCGGTCTACCGAAAGAACATTTCCGTAAATTACAACAACAAAAGGAACTGTACCATGAAACGAAAAGTTTGTACACATTAAAGAGAGTACAGTCGAAAATAAATTCTAGAAAACCGTTAAAATGTCCACATCGACCATGTCACAAAACTGTGGCAACATCGCAATTCGTTAACCATTTTAAATCGGAGCATTGTAATATACCAACGATATCACTCGAACGGAACCGAGTGTTGTGTCTACCGTTTGACGTAACTGTCATTGAACATGGTTGCCATTATTGTTTAGCTATGATAACAGTGTATGAAATTAATAGGATTGATTTTGTGGGTTCTAAGAGTAGTGAGAGTGTTATACGGACAGCGAGTAAATTCTGTCAAAAACTACCAATCAACACGTTTTGGTTAATGGTAACCGGTTCAAAGAAAACATCTGATCTAACCACACCGTACTCCATTGTATGGCTGTTTACAAATACTGAGGAAAACTACAAATGTACCTTGGAATTGAGTTCAACGAACGACACTTACTGTTTGTCAACGTATTGTGACGTTAACAATTTTTTAGTTGATGACGATTTTCTGGAGGTCGCTGATCATTTAAAATGTCTGTTAGCAACAAATTTCTCATTAAAATCACTTCTGAAAGAAGGGGTTATGTTAAATTTGAGAGTAACAATACATTGATAATAAGATATACTGAATAAGAAGTTTTATTTCTATAGATACAACAATTTTAATGCTAATACAAGAAAAATCGCCCCAAAACTCTCCCGACAAAATATAATATAACCTAAAATATATCACCTGCGTAATGAAACATAATTTTAATAATAATCATTATTATAATTCTATTATTTCCAATAAAAACCTAACAAACTCACTACTTTATTCAAAAATTAGAAAAAAAAAGTATCGCCAGAGGTGGGATTCGAACCCATGACCTTCCGCACGCGAAACGAACGCTCTATCAATGACGCCATAGAAGCACGTTTAAAAATATTGTATTTTAATTGTAATAAGATATGTTCCAACTACCTAACTGCTGAAATTGTAAACGCAATTTTCTCGAGAATTATAAAGGCAAATGTCAAAAGTAACCTATCGCTGGGAATTGTTCATGACGTTTAAGGATTCATGGATACCTAATTAAAATATAGCAAAATAATTCACTTTTTATACAAACTTGTTTTTATTGCAGAAATGTGTGAGGGAGAAGATTAACTATGATTTTTGCTAATCCACAAATTTTTCAATCCGGCCCTGCACACATTTATTGAAGGAGGTAGTAAAGGGCTGCGCTGCTAGCGGTATATTCTTAACAAAATATCGTGTAAAAAGATCTTTTCCAGGCTAGTTTTGACAGCTACTTATGTACCTAGTATATTTACACCATTTACATAAAAAGTAACGGTTATTTACTTTTATAGGTATCAAGACCATGTAATTAGAAAAACGAACAAATAAATAAGTAGCTTTCTTAGGTATCTCAGCTATTTTTACACTGGTCGTCCTTATCCTAAATAAACCAAATTAAAAAACAAATAAATATAAGACTTATGACGATATTTTGCAAAAGGCAGGGTCAGACAAAACATATGTCGTAGAGTGCGTATGTATATTTTATTCTATTTCTATTAATAATTGTATAGACAATCTGCAACTGTACAGGCACGGCAAATAATTTCAGTCTTAGGTAAGTAAATGGATTATATTCAACCAATAAAATCACAACTAATAAATAATAATTTAATTAAAGGATATAATTAAATTAGTAGGGAATCATTACCAATCTACTTGATTAAATGAAGCTTGTTATGTTTATTTCAAATTTGACACTTTTTTCAAATAAATAATAAGGAATTACCGAATTGTCATTACTGAATAATAGTCTAACTAGATTTTAAACTACTTACCAAACTATATTATTTTATAGGTACTCCTTTTATGTAATAATTAAGTATAAATTAAATATTCGCGAACTAATATTGCCACAATCACAATATTTAACGTACCTATGAGTGTATAAACAATTTAATTATTTCGTATAGGTATAAACACGAAATGTCAACAATCAACAGGTCTAAAACAGCCTCGGAATATTTTAACACATCATAAAATGTTCTGTTTTTTAATTTTAAAACCCGAATAATATTAATTCAATAATACTAGTTACGTATATTAAGCGCGCAGACTTACAAAGTTATTTTTAATATTTTAAAATCACTCAAATACAATAAACGATTTGTTACTACCGCACGTAGTAATTGTAGTATAAACATATTGACCTCAATAAAAAAACATACTCGAAGATATTTTGACACATAACCACACGCAGAACGGCAAAACAGACAGAGCCTCAATTTCATTTATTTCTTTTTTCCCCATTGTTTTGTTATTACATTACATGCCAGTTATCTGTTGCGCTAGAGAGGGACAGAGGAGGATATCCACCTATTAAACGAAAGAGTAAAAGAGATATTAAATGTGATAATGCTACTAAACGATCCAAAACGGAGCAACAAGGTGAACATTATAGTAGGTTGCAGTGGGTAGAAGAGAGA
This sequence comes from Apoderus coryli, assembly GCA_911728435.2. Taxonomy (NCBI): domain Eukaryota; kingdom Metazoa; phylum Arthropoda; class Insecta; order Coleoptera; family Attelabidae; genus Apoderus; species Apoderus coryli. The sequence continues at coordinate 239,256 of OU452213.1, read as the reverse complement.
TAGAATGATAAATATGTAGAGAATAAGGGTAATATTGGGAGTGTAAGTTCTAAGTGAAGTTAGATGGAAAGAGATGGGCTTTAAAGAGACAGAGAATGATATACAGGGTGTAATCATTTCAATTCGCCAGGTCACCAGATTTAAATCCGTTAGCATTGACAATGTTAACGGATTTAGTTGCCACATTTGGTTTATTAAGAATGGAAATGGATTTATTCAAAATCTCTGCACTTTTTGATTATATAAATACGAGGGTTGCTATTTATGTATTGAAATTAGAACGAACAAACGAATTAATTTTATCAAACATATTTTTATTACTTTTCAGATGAATTATCCAACTTACTGTAAAGAACACAAATAATGTTGTTCGCACATCACAACTGTGAAAAATGATTAAACTTCAAAATGGTGATGACGGATTTCACCAGTGTTGCCAGTTCGCCATATATAAATAGCAACCCTTGTAAGGCTACCCGGAACTTCACCCTTTTCGCAATAACCATCAAGTATGACACATTACAGGTATTGGAGACCCATCGAGTTCGCTTGGGAATATTCTTGGGCCTCTCTACGACATATGTTTGCATTGACTATGACGTTTTTGTTAGGGGGCAAAGGATCTGAATTAAATTTAATTTTGAAATAGTGTCCAAAGCTGACACCAAGAAAATTTAAAATAAACCGTAACATGAAGAAAAAAAAACATTTATTTCTAAAACATTTCAAATGTAACAAAATTAACTATTGAAATTCTAATTTTAACTGCAGAATAATAATATGTAAAGTATTGTTTGACATAAACTAAAAACCTTAAAATGGCACAAAATTAAAACTAGGATAATACTTAGTTATCTAAATAGTACTGTGTAACAAAAATATACTATTATATACATTATCATAAGTCTTCTCTAATAAAATCAACAAAATTATAATAAAGCTGATTCAAGTTAAGTAGTGCAGTCAAATTTGTTAAAAAAATAAAATATAAACCGAAGAACCAGGTTGCCAAAGTTATACCCGCAACAAATGACAGCATCGCAATATGAAATTTGACATTTGTTACGTCACTCGTATTATTAATTTACCTTTGCGATGTTGCCTCTCATTTCCTACGTCGTTGAATGTGAAATATGAATCAGGTTTTTGATTATAATTATTATTATCAACACATATAGCTCCCTTGAAACAAACATTTTAAATATTTGCTAAAGTGCAGGAAATTCATGAAATAATTAAACTCTAGTAGGTATATTATTGAAAATTATATCTCAAAGTGAGCGATATGTTATGTGCTATAAAACAGTTTACGTGCTATAGTATCCATTTTTTAATTGACGTGCCAAATGACAGGAGAATGCGATCCCCAACACCTGCAAAAAATAATGAACAATCTTAATATTAATAAAAAATAATAATGAAGTACGATAAGCATATCAACACTTATTAGAAATAGATAGAAAATTTAAATACATCGTTTCACGCAAAAATTATTAAATTTCGAGGTTATTTACATTTAGTTACATCACCTGAAGCGCTGTAGACAGTATTCAAAAAAATAGGCAGAGTTGCCCATCTATAAATTTCTCTGATCTGTGATTTAGTTTATGTTTGATAACCATTGACAGCAGCAGTTTAACCCCAAGGCGCATTGACAGCTTTTTGTACCACTTGCACTAAGTGGATCTTAAGTGTAAGATCCACTTAGCGCTAAGTGGAACGTAAGTTACATGTATTACAATGTAAATTTGTCAAACTTAAGTTCCACTTAAGCTTAAGTGTAACTGGTGCAAATAGCCGTGAGCAGATTATCGGTGAGGGGATTGCGCAAGGGTCGTGACGTCAGCGGCGACCGGAGTGCTGTGGCCACTAGATTTGGGCAAATTTAGTTTATTGTTTTTGAGATTGTCGTTTTCCTTACGATAGTGTTGTGAGCTGTTACTGAAAGAATTTTATACATCCTCGAATAACAGTTTAGACATTTTGGTGTTTTTGTGAATAATATTATGTTTAAAATTATTATATATTAAATTATTATAGCTTACCTGAATAAATGCTAATGCCATAGCTACACCGCCTATCTGAACTGCGTGTTTCTTAACGAAAACTCCAAATGCTTCCTCACAACCAGTGGAAAATGGTGTTGATGTACTATTTTGTGTTAAAATTTCACTAGTATCTCTTCTAGAACGTACTATGTTAATTCGCTCAGGAGATTTTGTTGATGTGGGTGCGGTTGGTGCATCTGGAATATCAGTTTTAAGTAATTATTTTGATGTTATTTTCATCAATGTACAGGGTTGGCACTTTATTAGGGACAGTACCTTTTCTCAGAACCTATACTGACACTAGACAAAAAATGTTAATACAAAAGTATATTGGCTTTAAAGAAATTTTAAAATTATTTGATTGTTAATAATACAGGGCGTCCGAAAAGTGCTGCACCGACATTAACTCCAGAATTTCAATGGGACACCCTATATATTTTTACATTTTTAGATTCCTTGAATTAATTAAAGGTAAGTTTCATAACAACTCTCTAATCGAATTGTGTGTAATTTAGACAGGAATTACTATTATGTATTTTTATTTTATTTATTTATTATCTCAGCAAAAAATGTCTTATTGGTAAGTTATTTTCATGATAATTTGACCAATTAATGTCATATCTTTCGAAGTTAGTAACAATTCCCAAGTATTTTTAATAAAAACTATTTTTTTAAGTAAATTAATATAAGTTTTCTACCCACTCTAGCTCTATCTCTTTCAAACCTCTCTTTCTAATGTTTTGCGCATCGCTGATGAATAATGTGTATATGGCCGGTCCATAGTCTATAAGGTCAATGGTTATACTGCAGCTGGTTGTGTCTAGAACGCGCATGGAATAAAATGGAAGAGACTAGACATGTGCAGAATATATGCGCATGATGTGACACGCGACATAATGTATGTAAAGACTAGACAGAGACACACACAAAGCAGGGACTGTCAATCGTGAGAACAGTGTTGTGACATAAATAAAAGTTCTCGTATACTCCCTCCCTTTATCTTAGGAGATAAGTCACAACCTTGAGGAATAAATTTGTAGACTAGTAACAGTAAGATTCCAAAATGTAACCTATCTGTCCATTTTGGGTTCTTAAATATTGCAGTAGTCTGTGCAACGAACCAAAAAGGTAGCCAAAACAATGACCTTGATTCTATGGGCTGCAAGATCACGTGGATTTTGCGAAACATCTTTTGTCTAGCTTTTTTGGGTCAATGAACCGACTGTCAATTCAGCAGCACTACCTGTTGCGTTAGTAGTTGTTGTTGGTTTGGTAGTAGTTGGAGTGGTTGGCACAGTAGTAATTGTTGTAGGTACAATATTGTTTAAATTGCAATAGAAGGCACCAACAGTCCCCCCCATTGTCGGACAACATGAAACTGGTAGATTGCTTCCATTCAAAGGTTTAGACCAATCGCTGGCATTTCGCACACCACAACATTGAAACTGTAACAAATTCATTAAATACAAATAATGTTCCAGGAAAAACGAAGGCAATTCGTAACCCAAATTGTAATTCCTTAAGCAAAAAACACTTTTATAATGAAAATTTTCATCCAATGAAAACCTTTACGAGTAGTCTCCATTTTTGTGTTTACAAAATCACTGTCATACAGCGCTCACTGTCAACAAGTGTCAAAATTCATGAATGTTATAATGACACATGTCAAAAGCAGCATCTAGTGTCCCTTGTATGAGATACACACCTCGGATTGAATAATGTCCCACATTTTAGCAACTTCCGGGTTAGTTTTATATTGATTCAACGTTTCTGTCAATCTTGTCTCCAAATAAGCGGACGTATTGTCTCGTAATACATATCCAGCGATGCCAGCAGAAAGTTCAAAGATGAATATGATGATTAACAGGATTGAGAACTAAAACCAGGTAATTTAAAATTACGTACTACAAATGCACACAAATTTTGTAGATACTTACGATCACCAATAAAACCCAGTTTTGTTTTAATGCACCATAACATCCGAAAAATGATATGATGAAAATAAATGTACCAGTTGCAATAAGTAGATTCGGTAGTGAAAAGTATTTCTCATCTAGAAATGTGTCATATTGAAAGTAGTAGGCTTTGACTGAAACGCCTACTGACAGAATTATGATTCCAGTGAGCTGAAAACAAAAGAATTAAAAAAAAAACAAATCAAAAAGCGTCCCAAAAACCAGTCTCCATAGATTTATTCGCCGATAAAACTGTTTTCATTTACAGTTATACACTTAAAAAAATAAAATACGTTGGTATATTACAGTGTTTCCTATTTTTAATTAAATTAAAAATTTATATACAGTCGTATCAAAATATACGAAAAGCGTATACAAATTGGCTATAAAATGCTGCTATACAGCATACATTAAAATGCCAACGTGCCGAGCCAATCAGAGCATTTGGGGCGGGGCTTTCCTTGGCGCGCTTTTGAATTTGAATTTAATCGCTATTCAACTTATTTTGCAACTGAATTTTAGTCGATATTTAATTGGAATTAGTTTTTCAGTAAAATAATTTAAATATTAATATGTATAAGGTATTCGCTAAGAAAGTCTGTGAAGTTTCCTTTGTAGTAGGTATTTCTTGATATACCTAGCTGAAAAACCTTCATTATCGGAAAAACGATACTCAAATATATTTATGTATAATTTGAAGGTACCTATATAATTTTAAAATCATTTTATGCATTACATTGTTCTCAATAGTTTATTTTTAGCTATATATATTAAATTATACACAATGATAATAAATAATAATTACTATGAACATACAAATTAATACAAATACACCACTACCATACATACATATATATTATAAGGTACAACACCAAACAAATCTAATATGATATTATACAAGTCACAATAAGAAAAAATAGTATGTAATGGGAAAAAGTAATACAACTACCATGGTGTATTTGTATTAATTTGTATGTTCATAGTAATTATTATTTATTATCATTGCGTATAATTTAATATATATAGCTAAAAATAAACTATTGAGAATAATGTGCCTTTTTTTATTTCCTGACTTCCTATCTGTAATGCATAAAATGATTTTAAAATTAGATAGGTATCTTCAAATTATACATAAATATATTTGAGTATCGTTTTTCCGATATACGAAATGAAGGTTTTTCAGCTAGGTATATCCAGAAATACCTACTACAAAGGAAAGTTCAACCGACTTTCTTAGCGAATACCTTATACATATTAATATTTAAATTATTTTACTGTTAAAAACTCATTCCAATTAAATATCGACTAAATTTCAGTTGCAAAATAAGTTCAATAGCTGTTAAATTCAAATTCAAAAGCGCGCCAAGGAAAGCCCCGCCCCAAATGCTCTGATTGGCTCGGCACGTTGGCATTTTAATGTATGCTCTGCTATACACCGTTGCCATAGTAGCGTGACGTTAGCGACATAAAGTAAAAATTTGTATTGAGATCAGAGATATAGAGGAGGCGAGAAGCGCGAACTGCCTAAGTAAGCCGCCATGTTCCACCATCCACAGTGGCGTATCATCTTAAAGGTTGCAATGTAAGTAGTTTATATAAAATTTTTACGAATTTTATTTAAAATAAAACAAATATTGATTATTTTAATAATATATTATTTTATTAAACTCATTTTGTGTACTTTCATTTCAAACATTAACAATAAATTTTACGATATTTTTATAAACATTTTCAGTTTTTTTGAATTTTTCACGGTGCTTATGGTTTAAGCTTGAAACAATTCTCTGAGTTGTCCAGTTGGTTTTCTGAACTAAAATGAAAAGCGCGGTGCGTTAAGAATACCCATTAAATAACTATAATTCTTAAAAAAAAAACAATTACAACAATGGTACGTTAAATTAATTGTATTAATAAACCTCTGTTTCCAATTCTTCTTCCTTCTGGTGCTCGATGAGGATATAGAGTTGAAATCAGAGTTTTTAGTTGCTCTGATTGCGTTCCCTGTTTTATTCCAGAAGTACCTGGCATTGTCGGACTTGAAGTTGTACAGGAACATAATTTTTCTTCAACTTACGCCTTCCAGGAAAATTCAGAAAATCCTCGGTTTTAAAATGGATGGAGCGCACTAACTTAAATGCTTTCCACACCCAATTCTTTGGCTGGATTACCAATGTAGTCAGCTATATTATAATTATATGTTGTAAATTTTCATATTTTGGAATTCTACAATCATACAAGCCGTTAAATATTAAAGTTTAATACCTATATCCCCCTAGAATTGAATACACGACACTGCATTTTTAAGGTATGCTCACATTATTACTTACCGATGAAATGAAATTCCTTCTTGCGTACGTTTTTTATAGTTTTTGCACAATTTTACAACACATGCCATTATTTATAAAAGTTAAACAAATACTAAAACTAAATAATTAAAAATAAAAACATTTTGCATCTGCCAACATAAAACACCGGCCTCTTATTATCCTGAATTTAAAAATCCCGCTTTAATAGACGAATCGTAGTTAGACACCAGATTTGTTTTCCCACAGTTGGCACAATAATAGAGGAACATGGCGGCGACCGTTTCATCCTTTGGAAATCGTATGCGCACGCGCAAAACTCTTTCTGCCTCCTCTATATCTCTGATTGATATGAAAGGGCAACTACATTTCCCATTGAGCTGTTTGACAGATGAGGACAACAGTAGGGTAGGTGAGTATCTTTGATTACGAAAAATTCCTAGTCAAAGGTACCATGGTAAGTATTATAAAAAATGGCGAATATTAATGACTAGCTAGGTATACAAGTAACAAAGCAGAACCAGAGATGTGTTTTTCAAAGTTAAAACTTGTTTCAATAATAAATTAATATAGTGTTTATAACTAGGTAGAACCGTTTGGCAGTAATTTTTAAAATCAGAGTTGCTAGCACTATATATCATAAGAGAAACTTTACACCCTATCATCGTATTTAATGTAACAAATCGGAAACGTACTTTAAGGAAGCAATTTAGGAGGAAATCACATTCAGAGGGAGCAAATAATGTCTGCAAATCGCAGCACTGTGTTTTAGTTTCTATATCATGTCATGAGCATGGCTGAGTCGCTTTCATAAAACATACCCCTAGGGGTATGTTTTGTGATCGCTTTCTAATTATCTACCTACGTGATTGTACGTAGAAAAAAATGGAAATACTGATTGTGTTTTATCCCTAGATAACTGACTAGACAAGGACAATAAAATTATTATACGTCAGTAATGTGAATATAATTGTTATAACAAAAAAAAAATAAAATATTTCAATTATATCTAGATTAGTTTTATCAAGTAATTTATCATAAGAACTTTAATCATTATTGTAATACCCTAGATAATATATTTCTTTGTACCTAGGTACCTATTTGATTTCAAAACATTTTTATTATATTAGACATGTTTTGAGTTCGTAGCAACTCCGATTAATGCTGGATCTTCTTAGTCATCCCTTGTAGAAAACCTATTTCTCGCCGTATTCATCTGAACACTACCGTGGCGGACAATACAATTATGTAAAGCTTCAATATACCATTTAAAAATATAATAAAGTAATAAAAACAAGCGTTTAAAGAATATATAATATGGTTACCAAGGTAGGTAAGGTACTCCTAGTTAAATAATGTGGATTGACACCAATATTTATTAAGTTGTATAAACTCCCTGAGCTGTTATCATACGAAACGAAAAACTACATTAAATAAACAATACTTGGTAGGTACTTACCAAAAATATAAAATTAAAGATTAGCATCAAATACTTAATCACTTTCGAACTGCACGAGAGATTCATGATTTATATTATAAATTATATCAAAAATGTATGGAAGAAGTAGGTACTTTCGAATATATCAGTAGTTAATAACCAACTAAATTGGTTCAAATTTAATTTCACTTTCAATAGTTCCAATTAAAAATGCGTTTTCGAAACGTAAGTGTTAATGCAATATTTAACGTTAAAAATATAAAATATGAATATAATACAGCTACTCTTATTGTTAATTTGTTTGAATAAACAGATGATAAAATTTTATCTTGCGTTAAGGTAGAGATTAAATTTATTTATTAATGACTAGTTTACGTGGCCGGTTTATTATCTTCTGTTTTTTTTTTTAATTTTGTGCAACATTTATTAGGTGTATTATGAAGGTAAACTTTTTCCTAAAATAAACAGGTGATAAACAGCTTTTATTTACATTTTTTCAAGGTTAATTACATTAAGCTTAGGCAACCACTGATACCTGAATATGTATGTGAAGTTTCATAATACGAAAAAACGCTAACACTAAGATTTGTTGATTTCATAGGATAAAAATAATTTTAAACAATAAAAAACTTCTGTTCGAAACTCCATTCATAAAAGATCTCAATAAAATTAAATAGGGAAAATCCGGACACATGAACATTTATTAGTGGACTGATTAACCTTTTTTGATTCCACTATTATAGGAATAGAAAGTTGTTCATAACGTTTTCAATAATTTACATATCCTGCGCATCCTTAACAATTTCGTTCTAGGTACATTAGACAAAAAAATAAACAACATTATTTTGGAACAGATTTATAATAAATAACTAACTTAAGATTTTAATTGTTTGTTGCCCAAATATTGGGTACGGAATATAATAAATTACATAATGTATTATGTGCACCAGCATCAAATGTTTCATTATTAAAAATAACAAGATCATCTGCAATAACTAATTTGCCACTTGATGTGCCTTTAACCTAAAACACATTACCAGTTTACATGAAAATTAAGTATTATTATTTAACAATAATTTACCTCAACATATTTGTCTGTTAAAGGCTTGTCTACAGGCCGTTTTAGATTAATTTTAACAATAACATCGTCTACAGCCTTCAGGTCCAACGACATTCCGTTAGGATGGAGGTTCTCAACTTTGCCGATAATGCTGACTCTTTTATTAATAAATCGTGGTAATTGTGCACCATTTATAATATCACGTATATTATCCATAACTTTTAATTAAAACATAAAATATTCACGCAAGCTGTTTATTCTTAACGAGTTTAATCAACCTTTTTATATAGAACTTCGTGGTTTAGTATAAAAAAAAACAAAACAAAACTGAGAGCGGGAAATCGTTTGAATTGTCATTCGTCTTTCTCTCTGGCTTCAACACCAAAAACATATTTTTTTAGTTCAATACTAGGGTTATTCTTTCGTAGTGATTGATCTGAACAACCGAAAGATCATCTTTTTTTGTGATTGTCTTTCACTCAACCTCGAAAACTTGTGAAAACAACCAAATCTGCTCTGAAAACTGGAAAATAAAATTATTTGTTCCATTATATTATTATACATGTTTTAAACTTTTACAATTTATTGGTTTGATTCGAAATCATATTCCAATTATTATCTCTCAATATTCAATACTTTTAGAGGTTAACTGTTAACTGAACGAACTAACCGGTACCTAGAGCTTGATCAGTAAGCGGCAAGGGGGGTAGGAATTTTAATCAGTATGGTAGAAGTGACCGATGTCGAAAGAATACGCTCAATCGTGAATGAACTGAGAATTTTCAGATTGTTCACTTAGTTCAGTACGAAAGAATAACCCTAATATTGAATATTAAACCATTGACTTCAAAGACAATGATTATTCAGAATTAAGTATATTGAGGTATTCCTCATTTTTTGAGATCTAACTTTGCAAATTGCACGTTCCTTTGTTTTTAAACTGAGGTGAGTGAAAAATGGTTTTATTTGGGTTCAAGGAAATTGTAATGTCAAAAACACATGTTTATGTCAAATATGTCACTCATAGCTGCCAAAAATGACTTTGGATGACATTTGAACAAAACTTACATCATCAATATTTTTATTACTGTTGTATGAAAGTACTGAGGAGGAGTGTGAAGTATTTAAAAATATTATAATGAATTTCGTCAGTGACACAGTGGGAAATTATCGCATAAAACTGGTGTATTATTTAACTTGACGGTCTTTCATATAATATTGTGCGCCGCGTGCGGTGCTGGTGCCAAACCCGGTGTTACAATTACCCGTTATATTTAAAAAAAAAAAAATCTGAACAACGCAAAATATTATGGAATCTATAATAATTCGTGCCGCGTTATGATCATGTGCCCCAGTGATACATTAATTTTATTATTTTAAATACAACCAAATTGCAATAGTTTTTTTTTCTTTTAAATTTTAATATACTTTTTCAACTTCTTTAATTATGGAAAAATCAACAGTGAATAATAAAATTGTTTATAAACTTGTGTTGACTGGGGGTAAGTTGTACCTATTAAGCTGTATTTTATTTTTGGATTTATATTCATAAAAAAATTGCATTGTCCAGGGCCATGCGGTGGGAAAACAACAGGACAAACACGACTAAGCACGTTTTTCGAAACTTTGGGTTGGAAGGTAATAAATATGCCTATTTTGTTTTTAATCCATATTTTATGATTATTTTGGTACTTTCGTTGCTTTCTCGAAAGTTAATTTAACCAATAAGACATAAATATAATACACTTATTGCTTTATAATTTATAATGATAATGCATCTTTGAAAACGTGACGAATCTAACAAATTAATCAAATCAGGACAGTAGTATTAATAAGTAGTATTTTGTATTATTTCCTTTTTGTTTTTCCTCTTGGCACAATATTTACCTGGTTTTTTCTAGGTTTTTCGGGTGCCTGAGACTGCCTCAGTGCTCCTAAGGTATGTATACAATAATTTTTAACTCATTTGACAAAAAAAAACAATGTTTTTGTTGCTATCAAGTTTGTTAAAATTTTATATCATATTTTAATATTATCTCTAAATAACAAGAGAAAACATATACGTACGTTATCTGCGAATAGAGGCCACTGTTTTTTTCTCGCTTATTTTTCGTACTTAAATAATAGTACCTTATACATTGTAAGATATATGATACCACACGCACAACATAGAATAGGGATTACAATAATTTAATTGTGGGGACCTAAATATATTATATACTCGATTGTAAAGAAGCGAATTCAGACCACAGAAATCTTATATTATATATAGAATGATAATCCCGTAGTACAAAAATTTAACCAAAAGTGTAGAGCTGTCCATAATGCGCATGATCACCAGTATCTTATTTTTCAACAGGACCGGCTTTGATTAAATGTAATATTACTGTTATAGGTATATTTAAAATTAAATTTTACCATTTCGTAACAATCAAATAGAAAAATGGAATAAAGGAATTTAAGAAATAAAAAATTACATTAAATATCTAAATACTTTACTGTCTAACAGGTATAACCCAATAATAATAAATCTAAGCAGAAACGAGAAATAAGTAAAAATTCTAATACTGGAAAATATCTTAAGGACATGAGCATTCTAATTATTTATTTTATTATTATATAATATTTGTTTGTTTATACAACCACCTTAGGCGTCTTACCTCTCTACAGCCTTCAAAGAAGGGGTGCACAGTGACTTCACAAATATTTTCCGTGTCCATGTAAACCACTTCCATATCATCCGTACTACTCGCAATAGTATTTTGTGACAAAACATGGTTGGTAGAACTTGTATTCTCAGCAATTTCATGGAGGATTCTATAATTAAGTATATTCCAGTTTAACAACAGAATTCAAACGAACTTTGTATACCTACACAACGTAGGAAATATATTCTTGACATACATATCATGCATTTTTGACAGACTGCTTTTAAGTAAACAGTGTCTTGATATCAAACGATTAAGAATTTAACTTCCACTCTCATTTACATAATCTCTTCTTTTCAACAAAAGTTTGGGAACTGCATCGGGTACGAGGGTGATCCTCTTCACTAAAAATGATATCTTCTGCAGCGAAATGCTTACTGCATATGACATTCCCATCACATACATTTTCTGTACTAGGATCCCAATGCCCGCATCCAAACATCATGTCTTTTTTTTTGTCAAGCTAAAAATGAGTATCATGTCAATGGTATCATATTGACTCAAACTGAGACTGTTAGAAACCCGAAACAATAACTTACTGAAAATATTTAATACCAGGAATGAGACCTTCATTTTTACACCACAACACTATACACCTCATTGTTTGTTAAATAAACGAACTAAAACCAAAATAACAAATATTAAAAACAATTTTAATCACAAATAGGTATATCTATCAACAATTAAAATATACCACGAATAAAACCATAACTCAATTATAAAACCTATCTGAATTGTTGTGAAGCCGACTCTGACAGATATTCCCACTACGAGAAACGTCATTTGCGAAAACAGACGCTGTTGCGAAATCTCCTAAATTTAATAAGATTTGGAAAAAAATGTTTCGTTCATAGTGCTGAAAACTAAACAGTATGCAATTTTACCGATAACTTTAATTATTTGATTTTGTCAAGCAGTTTCGTATGACGCAACATATGGATTTATTTATAAAGCAGATATGTCGCATAAATTCTGTAAGGCGAACGACAAAATAGTTTTAAATATGGCAGCTCTGTACTGAAAATAAGATACTGAGGAGCACGCGTAGTTCGTGAAAACTCTGCATACCCGTTACACTTTTTGGTATTCGGCTGGATTTAATTAGCATTCTAGAGTACATATATGTATAATATAAGATTTCTATGATTCAGACTTTAGAGGTCTTCTGCTTACTTCAGTTGGCGCGAAAATTTGAAATAACCACAGTATTTTATTTTTAATATCAAACTAACCCACTACTTTGTTCAAACATTATAAATAAATAAAAAAAAATTGCAGTTGAGTTGGGATCGAACCCACAACCTTACTATTACAAAGCTCACACGCTACTCGCTGGGCTGTACTTGGTACATGTCTGCTATGCGAATTACCATGAGCACATACTTTGCTTCATTGCCGTTCAAGGCGGATATTTTAATTTTCGTGCCAACGGAAGCATGTAGAAGCTCTCTAAAGGAAGTCTGTGTTGGATTCCTTAGAATCGAGTCCTATATAGAGAGTAGTAAGTACCTGGCAAAGAGAGTGTACATTATTATACTACAAAATGAATTTCCAAGTACAGGAAAAACTAATTGATGTAAAATAAATAAAAGTAGGTGTTAGAAACTGCCTTTTAATTTTGAACAAGATTTCCTAGTAACTTATTTCCATATCTTCTCGAATAAGTGCACTTTACTCTTGTACCATTTGATGTTTTTTCAATTTTCTGAACACCTCGTATAAGAAATGTGAAATTTTTCTGTCCCAATCTTACTTTAAGAAGCAGCAAAACTTTTTATCAGGAGTAACTTTTTTCGTTAAAATGAAGAATAAGAAAGTTTTTCCTGTTGAACACTTTTCTTGTGGACATACTGTATACAAAAAGACACTGGGTATTTTTATTTCCTACTCTAATAATTTTTGGGGCTCCACAGTATATATCTGTAATATGGCTACCTATTTTCTTAAAGAAATAAATTAAATTATGATTAAATTACATTTTAAAATTAAAATTTAATTATTTATTTTGTTTTGCTTTCTTCTTCTAGTGGTGGCATCAAATTCACCGATTTAAACGACGATGAAGGTAAGATTTTTGTTTTGTTTTAAAAAATTTCCTGTTGAATTGTACATTCAGCACTTATTACATAAAAAATTCCAGTCAATTTGTTATTGAAATACGAATGAATAGAATTAGGTACTTCTATTTTATTTTATCGCTGACCTGTTATACTATTATTATTAGTTTAGTAACACCTGCAAATATTTCTGACTAAGCCAAATATATAGCAGTAAACAAAACCACAATAATTATATTATACACTCATGGGCAAAAATATCGAATATTACAAAATAAACTTAAATTAAAATAAAAAGAAAACTAGCTCTTAATGGTAATACTAATCAGTAACATGGGACATGGCACAATCCATAATTTCTTTAACACTACACGAAAAAATATCACAATATTTACACATAAGATTGTAGTTTCTGGTACAAATAGAAATAGGAGATCTCAACATAAGATTCGTCCTAGCATAACCACAATAAAATGTTGTACTGGACCTTATATGCTGCCTTGGAACGTTGAAATTAATTCTTGAAAGCAAGTGGGAACAATCCATATTGGAGTGAGCTAAACTGTAAAGAAATCGCAAAGAATTTATCTTCCTTCTAAGTTCAAGACTTGGTATCTCAAATCGATCTGTCATTAATTGGTAGTACCCCTTGGAGGATAATGACCATCCTCTTTATACATTAAGGACCTCAAAAATTTAAGTTGCACTTTTTCGACCGTATTTTGATGGGTCACATTAAGGACTTCAAAAATTTAAGTTGCACTTTTTCGACCGTATTTTGATGGGTCACATAATATGGATACCATATCAGTGACCTATAAAACCAACTAAGAATTTAAGCGTCTCGTACTTCAAATTTCTAAGCAATGATTGCACCGACATAGGTGATGAAACCCCGGACTTTGAAAGTTCGGAGTATAGATTGTTATTAGTTTAGCTCTAAAATCTAGAAATCTTAAACCTTCAGATTGGGAACTAGTTCTCCCAGATGCATATTGTGCACGTCCACAAACGCAACACCACATGAATTATTATTCACTTACCAAAGAAAATCTACCAATGGAACAGCAATTCCTTCATGGCTCATCAATCCAGGAAAAGTGCTGTTAAGGAATAATGCTCGTCAAAGTAAATACGACCCGCTTGTGGAAGAAGTTGAATTAATTGATGCAAATCCAGAGTACGCGTTAGTACGTCACGCAAATGGCCGGGAGTCAACTGTATTATTATTGTTTGGACAATCAAACAGAATGTGTGAAAGGCTACCCAATTGACTGCACTGGCATAAGGGACTGTCAAAGACCTTAATCTTGTGAAGATGTTCTGGATATAAACAATGACCACTACGCATCCGAATAATGGTGGTAAGATGTCGTCGGTCTATGAACGGAAACTTGGAATACCAGGGAGTGCCTGGAAACACAAATAACGCTCGTATGTCAAAACGTTAAACGTATAACCTCAAAAATGTCCAAGTTTACGATAGAGCTGTCAGTTGCCAGATTGCAACACCAGGGTTGCCAAATCCCGAAATATAAAAGGCAACCCTCGTACAAGGTCTTGAAATTAAAAAAAAAATCTGTTTTTTTGCGAATATCTCCAGAACCGTTTATTGTACAGAAAACAGTTTTTGTAAGCATTTTCTACTCATAATAAGCTATGTTTTGTGCAAGAATTTTGTTTTTTAAATTCATAATTGGTGAAAATTTTGAAGGGGTAGAGGGTGTTTTTCTCCCCAATTTCTACGCCACTTGAAAAAGTACGTTTTTAAGATACCCATTTGAATCGCCAATATTTTCTACACAAAAAAGGTACTCTTGGTCATAAGCTCTAAAGTTGGCGGTTTCCGAGGAAAATCAATTTGTTGAAAAACTTCTCATAATTGCGAAATTAAACAAAATGAAAAATGATGTGAAAGTTGTCTTTTCAAAATTTTTGAAACCATAAAAGGAGTAACGCGTTTCACACATTTCGGCCTTTGTGTAAAAAAAAAAATTCAAACAAAAGTTACCTTCTGTCAAAAGAAGAATTAGTTTGTTGTTTGTTTATTAGAAATAAAAAAATAAAATTAAGTTTTTGATCTGCAAAACAAATTCAAATATTGCGTTAGTTTTGGGACACCCTGTATATGCTACATGAACTTTTTTTTTATCACAAATGACCTCTTTAGCTTGGACCATGACTTATGAGACATTTTTAAATGATTAATTAATATTTTAAAATACACACTTAAAACATAACAAAATAATTTCTACTATGTTTTCTAATACGAGTATATGAACTTTTTTTTTATCACAAATAACCTCCTTTAGTCTTTAGTCTGGACCATGAAATCCGACACACCCTGTATAACAGGACATTTTTTTAATGATTAATTAAAATGTTAAAATACAAACATAAACTGGAATTTTCTGGCTCAATAACAGATTGTTTATTATTTTCATTAAACGAAATTTGCAAGCAGGCGTGAAATTTATTTTAGATATTAAATAAAGTAGGTACTTGCAAAAAAATATTGTGCAATAAACAATGTGTTGAATTTAATTGTAATATTGGCTTAATTTGTTTCGTTATTCAAGTTTTTCGACACAGAGAATTTTGTCTCGAACCTGGTGTTTCTTCAAGTGCAGGAACAAATGGTAGTCGCTGGGCGCCAGATCAGTTCTGTATGGAGGATGATCTAGCGTTTCCCATTTAAAAGATTTGATGAGATCTTTGGTCCGATTAGCCACATGTGGACGGGCATTGTCATGCAGCAAAACGATATCCTTACTCAACTTGCCCCGTCTTTTGTTCTGGATTGCACGACGCAGATTGTTCAATGTCTCACAATAAGACGCTGCATTGATTGTCTCATTACGAGGCAGAAACTCCACTAGCAATACTCCCAAAAAACTGTGCACATGATTTTCCGGACAGAAATTGTTTGCTTAAACTTCATTCTTTTGGGTGATGATGAATGTCGGCATTCCATGGATTGTTGTTTCGATTCTGGTGTGACGTAGGCCACCCATGTTTCGTCACCAGTAACAATTTCTCCACATTCCCACATTCTGGCCCGCTACTATATATACTATAAGATACTATACTATACATTTATAAGTGCGGCGAATTGCTTTGAAGACAGAGAGATAAAACGTTCCGACACGAAGTGAAGTAACTGTATATTAAACTGTGATATTATGACTGTCACAGTTTTCAATATTATGTCATTGTGTTTATTATAATATAGTGTGTCAGCGCTTGGTTAGTACCATCATCTAACAACAGACGGCGTTATCCACTTCAGTCGTTCATTAATAAATTTCTGGTATATGATAACGACATCTGTTGTTAGTTGACAGGTACTAACCAAGCGCTGACACACTATATTATAATACACAATGATTATGTATTTGTTTTGCCCTGTACTGCTGTATGTGTTTTTCTTTACATGTAATTACATACTGTAAGTTGTTTGCGAATGATAAATAAATAAATTATTCTCAACAGTATTGACGTAGAGCAATAACTCTAATGTAATTACCACTGATGGTGTTTGTAAGCTTTAAATAAATAAATAAAGTAAATAAAAAAAATATTTTGCAACATTTTCTCTAATCCCGAAATATAAAAGGCAACCCTCGTATCATGTCTGAGTAAATCAAAAATTCCCTCGGCACTGAATTAGACTGAGGCCCAAATTATTTCTATTTTATTCAAATATTTTGTCTTATTTCGCACAGACATAAACGACCACCAACTGTCTCAACCACGAGATTGTTGGCATAACATCAATTATTCTGCAATTATTTTTAGATATGTTTGGAGGTCTATCAAATAGCGCCAAAGTTCGTTGTTACATTTGGTTATCCTTATGACAAGGAAAATAGATAATTTATTTTCATGTTGTTATTGATTTTGAAAAAAGGAACGTCAATAAGAAAAACAAAACCAATTTTATTTTATTCCTAATTTATGATTGTTTGCGTAGACTTTCTATTTTTGGAAAGTCTAAAATGCATTATTAACATTGCGTGTAGGTATTGTAGCTACGTATATAGTTTTTAATTTTAATCTGCTCTGAGCACGTGTCGGCGAACCGACTAGACCTAAATATTATAAATAAACTGTTACCCTCGAGGAACGAATAGCTTTTTATGACAATTTCTGCCCGGAAAATCATGTGCACAGTTTTTTCGGACAGAAAAGGTGTATTGCTAGTGGAGTTTCTGCCTCGTAATGAGACAATCAATGCAGCGTCTTATTGTGAGACATTGAACAATCTGCGTCGTGCAATCCAGAACAAAAGACGTGGCAAGTTGAGTAAGGGTATCGTTTTGCTGCATGACAATGCCCGTCCACATCGGACCAAAGATCTCATCAAATCTTTTAAATGGGAAACTCTAGATCATCCTCCATACAGCCCTGATCTGGCGCCCAGCGACTACCATTTGTTCCTGCAGTTGAAGAAACACCTGGGTGGTCAGCGTCTTCAAGACGATAACGAAGTCAAAACATTTGTGATACAGTGATTAACAAGTCAGGCGGCAGAATTTTATGAGGAGGGTAGTGCCTCAATATTCACGGAAATTATGTAGAAAAGTAGATTAAGGTACAGGCTTTCATGTAAAAATAAAATTATTGCGATATCTTTGCACGTCTTTTTTTAATTCCAAAACGGTACTTACTTAAAAAACATGCCTCATAAATTGGCTAAAAAATACACTTTTTTTTTGACAAATTCAGTTTGATTGACACCAATATCACAGCATAATAAGTACAGCATTCCGAGTCCACGTTGGCACTTTGAACTAAATAATTTCAAACTGTGACGTATGACGCCGCCATTTTGGGTTAAAAGTCAGGTCCTGACTAAAAATAATTATAGTTTTCGGTTTATGTTTCACTTGTATTTAGTTTAAAAACATATTAGATACTGCCATTTCGTAATATAAATTTTACGGTTATACAAATAGTTGTTATAAACGCAAAATTATCTAGTAATCATCTTTATATTTACTTATTACTCACCTAACAGGATCTTTGGGGAAGCGAAAAAAATGTTTAGAGCAAGTGTACCGCTTATTGGGACAAAATTTTGCAGCACAAACATGTCCTCCCTGATTATTCATTGTATTATTCACAAAACACGTTAATAAAAATAAAATAATTTTAATTCTCACGAACATTATATTACAAACACAATATTTATTTATCTCGTACGATAATGACCACAGGAGTGAACGGTATCTATGTACGTCTATGCGATTATTGTGACGTTTTAACCCATAATGGCGGTATGCGCGACGAGATGCGCAGGACGCCGCGCAAGCGGAGAGTCATAATACTGTATTATTTATTATACTGTGCTACTAACGGGTGGGCAAATTTCAGGTTAGCAACTAAATTGGCTAAAAACACACTTTTTTTTTGATAAATTCAGTGTGATGTCGGGTAATTATTCACCTCTACCGACGTGCTAGGTAGACGTCGGCTGTTTTCACAAAATTTTGAACCACATTTTGCAATACAGCTTCGCTTATCTCGTCAATTTAGCAACTTGATAATGAATTTCAATCTTTTATTTATTGAATCCTGTTAAAATCTTTTATGTATTTTTTTTTTTTCAGCTACAACTTTCCAGGAAAACTTACTGAAGACAATGATACAGATAGAAGACACATTTTTCGAATTGGGACGTACATCTAACAGAAATTGTCTAATAATCTGTGATAGGGGCGCTATGGACGCAGCTGCATGTAAGTTACCTACATGTCATGAGCTCGATTTTCAAACGAAATCAAATGCCGAAAACCGGATCTCGATATCTTGAACCGTTTAAAAGATACAGGGTTGTTTTGACTTTTGTGCATTTTTAACCTACCCCTGTAACTTATTTATTTATGATTAATTTTTGTTTTTGTAAAAAAAACATTCGTGTTAAGCGGTTTTTGCGTTTTCGTGCAGACAGACAGACAAACAGACAGACATTTTTTTAAAACTACTTATTTATGTATAAAATGACCAAAAGCAAGTATTTCCGGTGAAATTATTTATTCAAATCCCCAGCTTCGTTAATAATTGGGATAATTCAACGAAGCTGCTTTAGATAGAAGCGGAAATGAAGCAGCTTCAATTAAATATAATCAAAAGTTTTATGAGATTACCAGGTTTCGAGAATTTCTGAAATATATCAAGTGTTAAAGTAAAATCATGCAACAACGTTAAGCCATCATATTTAAATCCCCAGCTTCGTTAATAATGGGGATAATTCAACGATGCTGCTTTAGATAGAAGCGGAAATGAAGCAGCTTCAATTAAATATAATCAAAAGTTTTATGAGATTACCAGGTTTCGAGAATTTCTGAAATACATCAAGTATTAAAGTAAAATCATCCAACAAAGTTAAGCCATCATATTTAAATCCCCAGCTTCGTTAATAATTGGGATAATTCAACGAAGCTGCTTTAGATAGAAGCGGAAATGAAGCAGCTTCAATTAAATATAAACAAAAGTTTTATGAGATTAACAGGTTTCGAGAATTTCTGAAATACATCAAGTATTAAAGTAAAATCATCCAACAAAGTTAAGCCATCATATTTAAATCCCCAGCTTCGTTAATAATTGGGATAATTCAACGAAGCTGCTTTAGATAGAAGCGGAAATGAAGCAGCTTCAATTAAATATAAACAAAAGTTTTATGAGACTAACAGGTTTCGAGAATTTCTGAAATACATCAAGTATTAAAGTAAAATCATCCAAGAAAGTTAAGCCATCATATTTAAATCCCCAGCTTCGTTAATAATTGGGATAATTCAACGATGCTGCTTTAGATAGAAGCGGAAATGAAACAGCTTCAATTAAATATAATCAAAAGTTTTATGAAATTACCAGGTTTCGAGAATTTCTGAAATATATCAAGTGTTAAAGTAAAATCATGCAACAACGTTAAGCCATCATATTTAAATCCCCAGCTTCGTTAATAATTGGGATAATTCAACGAAGCTGCTTTAGATAGAAGCGGAAATGAAGCAGCTTCAATTAAATATAAACAAAAGTTTTATGAGATTGACAGGTTTCGAGAATTTCTGAAATACATCAAGTATTAAAGTAATATCATCCAACGAAGTTAAGCCATCATATTTAAATCCCCAGCTTCGTTAATAATTGGGATAATTCAACGAAGCTGCTTTAGATAGAAGCGGAAATGAAGCAGCTTCAATTAAATATAATCAAAAGTTTTATGAGATTAACAGGTTTCGAGAATTTCTGAAATACATCAAGTATTAAAGTAAAATCATCCAACAAAGTTAAGCCATCATATTTAAATCCCCAGCTTCGTTAATAATTGGGATAATTCAACGAAGCTGCTTTAGATAGAAGCGGAAATGAAGCAGCTTCAATTAAATATAATCAAAAGTTTTATGAGATTACCAGGTTTCGAGAATTTCTGAAATATATCAAGTGTTAAAGTAAAATCATGCAACAACGTTAAGCCATCATATTTAAATCCCCAGCTTCGTTAATAATTGGGATAATTCAACGAAGCTGCTTTAGATAGAAGCGGAAATGAAGCAGCTTCAATTAAATATAATCAAAAGTTTTATGAGATTACCAGGTTTCGAGAATTTCTGAAATATATCAAGTGTTAAAGTAAAATCATGCAACAACGTTAAGCCATCATATTTAAATCCCCAGCTTCGTTAATAATTGGGATAATTCAACGAAGCTGCTTTATATAGAAGCGGAAATGAAACAGCTTCAATTAAATATAAACAAAAGTTTTATGAGATTACCAGGTTTCGAGAATTTCTGAAATATATCAAGTGTTAAAGTAAAATCATCCAACAAAGTTAAGCCATCATATTTAAATCCCCAGCTTCGTTAATAATTGGGATAATTCAACGAAGCTGCTTTAGATAGAAGCGGAAATGAAACAGCTTCAATTAAATATAATCAAAAGTTTTATGAGATTACCAGGTTTCGAGAATTTCTGAAATATATCAAGTGTTAAAGTAAAATCATGCAACAACGTTAAGCCATCATATTTAAATCCCCAGCTTCGTTAATAATGGGGATAATTCAACGATGCTGCTTTAGATAGAAGCGGAAATGAAACAGCTTCAATTAAATATAAACAAAAGTTTTATGAGATTACCAGGTTTCGAGAATTTCTGAAATACATCAAGTATTAAAGTAATATCATCCAACGAAGTTAAGCCATCATATTTAAATCCCCAGCTTCGTTAATAATTGGGATAATTCAACGAAGCTGCTTTAGATAGAAGCGGAAATGAAACAGCTTCAATTAAATATAAACAAAAGTTTTATGAGATTACCAGGTTTCGAGAATTTCTGAAATACATCAAGTATTAAAGTAATATCATCCAACGAAGTTAAGCCATCATATTTAAATCCCCAGCTTCGTTAATAATTGGGATAATTCAACGAAGCTGCTTTAGATAGAAGCGGAAATGAAGCAGCTTCAATTAAATATAAACAAAAGTTTTATGAGATTACCAGGTTTCGAGAATTTCTGAAATATATCAAGTGTTAAAGTAAAATCATGCAACAAAGTTAAGCCATCATATTTAAATCCCCAGCTTCGTTAATAATTGGGATAATTCAACGAAGCTGCTTTAGATAGAAGCGGAAATGAAGCAGCTTCAATTAAATATAATCAAAAGTTTTATGAGATTACCAGGTTTCGAGAATTTCTGAAATATATCAAGTGTTAAAGTAAAATCATGCAACAACGTTAAGCCATCATATTTAAATCCCCAGCTTCGTTAATAATGGGGATAATTCAACGATGCTGCTTTAGATAGAAGCGGAAATGAAACAGCTTCAATTAAATATAAACAAAAGTTTTATGAGATTACCAGGTTTCGAGAATTTCTGAAATATATCAAGTGTTAAAGTAAAATCATGCAACAACGTTAAGCCATCATATTTAAATCCCCAGCTTCGTTAATAATGGGGATAATTCAACGAAGCTGCTTTATATAGAAGCGGAAATGAAACAGCTTCAATTAAATATAATCAAAAGTTTTATGAGATTACCAGGTTTCGAGAATTTCTGAAATACATCAAGTATTAAAGTAAAATCATCCAACAAAGTTAAGCCATCATATTTAAATCCCCAGCTTCGTTAATAATTGGGATAATTCAACGAAGCTGCTTTAGATAGAAGCGGAAATGAAACAGCTTCAATTAAATATAAACAAAAGTTTTATGAGATTACCAGGTTTCGAGAATTTCTGAAATATATCAAGTGTTAAAGTAAAATCAAGCAACAACCTTAAGCCATCATATTTAAATCCCCAGCTTCGTTAATAATTGGGATAATTCAACGAAGCTGCTTTATATAGAAGCGGAAATGAAACAGCTTCAATTAAATATAATCAAAAGTTTTATGAGATTACCAGGTTTCGAGAATTTCTGAAATACATCAAGTATTAAAGTAAAATCATCCAACAAAGTTAAGCCATCATATTTAAATCCCCAGCTTCGTTAATAATTGGGATAATTCAACGAAGCTGCTTTATATAGAAGCGGAAATGAAACAGCTTCAATTAAATATAATCAAAAGTTTTATGAGATTACCAGGTTTCGAGAATTTCTGAAATACATCAAGTATTAAAGTAAAATCATCCAACAAAGTTAAGCCATCATATTTAAATCCCCAGCTTCGTTAATAATTGGGATAATTCAACGATGCTGCTTTAGATAGAAGCGGAAATAAAACAGCTTCAATTAAATATAATCAAAAGTTTTATGAGATTAACAGGTTTCGAGAATTTCTGAAATACATCAAGTATTAAAGTAAAATCATCCAACAAAGTTAAGCCATCATATTTAAATCCCCAGCTTCGTTAATAATTGGGATAATTCAACGAAGCTGCTTTAGATAGAAGCGGAAATGAAACAGCTTCAATTAAATATAAACAAAAGTTTTATGAGATTACCAGGTTTCGAGAATTTCTGAAATACATCAAGTATTAAAGTAATATCATCCAACGAAGTTAAGCCATCATATTTAAATCCCCAGCTTCGTTAATAATTGGGATAATTCAACGAAGCTGCTTTAGATAGAAGCGGAAATGAAGCAGCTTCAATTAAATATAAACAAAAGTTTTATGAGATTAACAGGTTTCGAGAATTTCTGAAATATATTAAGTGTTAAAGTAAAATCATCCAACAAAGTTAAGCCATCATATATAAATCCCCAGCTTCGTTAATAATTGGGATAATTCAACGAAGCTGCTTTAGATAGAAGCGGAAATGAAACAGCTTCAATTAAATATAATCAAAAGTTTTATGAGATTACCAGGTTTCGAGAATTTCTGAAATATATCAAGTGTTAAAGTAAAATCATCCAACAAAGTTAAGCCATCATATTTAAATCCCCAGCTTCGTTAATAATTGGGATAATTCAACGATGCTGCTTTAGATAGAAGCGGAAATGAAACAGCTTCAATTAAATCTAATTAAAAGTTTTATGAGATTACCAGGTTTCGAGAATTTCTGAAATATATCAAGTGTTAAAGTAAAATCATCCAACAAAGTTAAGCCATCATATTTAAATCCCCAGCTTCGTTAATAATTGGGATAATTCAACGATGCTGCTTTAGATAGAAGCGGAAATGAAACAGCTTCAATTAAATATAATCAAAAGTTTTATGAGATTACCAGGTTTCGAGAATTTCTGAAATATATCAAGTGTTAAAGTAAAATCATGCAACAACGTTAAGCCATCATATTTAAATCCCCAGCTTCGTTAATAATGGGGATAATTCAACGATGCTGCTTTAGATAGAAGCGGAAATGAAACAGCTTCAATTAAATATAAACAAAAGTTTTATGAGATTACCAGGTTTCGAGAATTTCTGAAATACATCAAGTATTAAAGTAATATCATCCAACGAAGTTAAGCCATCATATTTAAATCCCCAGCTTCGTTAATAATTGGGATAATTCAACGAAGCTGCTTTAGATAGAAGCGGAAATGAAACAGCTTCAATTAAATATAAACAAAAGTTTTATGAGATTACCAGGTTTCGAGAATTTCTGAAATACATCAAGTATTAAAGTAATATCATCCAACGAAGTTAAGCCATCATATTTAAATCCCCAGCTTCGTTAATAATTGGGATAATTCAACGAAGCTGCTTTAGATAGAAGCGGAAATGAAGCAGCTTCAATTAAATATAAACAAAAGTTTTATGAGATTACCAGGTTTCGAGAATTTCTGAAATATATCAAGTGTTAAAGTAAAATCATGCAACAAAGTTAAGCCATCATATTTAAATCCCCAGCTTCGTTAATAATTGGGATAATTCAACGAAGCTGCTTTAGATAGAAGCGGAAATGAAGCAGCTTCAATTAAATATAATCAAAAGTTTTATGAGATTACCAGGTTTCGAGAATTTCTGAAATATATCAAGTGTTAAAGTAAAATCATGCAACAACGTTAAGCCATCATATTTAAATCCCCAGCTTCGTTAATAATGGGGATAATTCAACGATGCTGCTTTAGATAGAAGCGGAAATGAAACAGCTTCAATTAAATATAAACAAAAGTTTTATGAGATTACCAGGTTTCGAGAATTTCTGAAATATATCAAGTGTTAAAGTAAAATCATGCAACAACGTTAAGCCATCATATTTAAATCCCCAGCTTCGTTAATAATTGGGATAATTCAACGAAGCTGCTTTACATAGAAGCGGAAATGAAGCAGCTTCAATTAAATATAAACAAAAGTTTTATGAGATTACCAGGTTTCGAGAATTTCTGAAATATATCAAGTGTTAAAGTAAAATCAAGCAACAACCTTAAGCCATCATATTTAAATCCCCAGCTTATTTTTTCTTTTCTTTTTAGTTATTGCCAAAGAAAAATGGGATACAATCATGAAAGACAACAGCTGGAATAACGTCGAATTACGTGACAACAGATACAATCAGATTATTCATATGGTATCTGCCGCTAAAGGTGCTGAGGAATACTATTCCACAGAGGTAAGAACAGGTCTTTTTACTCGTGCATACTCATCATCATCAGCATTCACTCTCTAACGAGTATCAATTACTCCAACTCAGGGTATTGAAGCCCAATGACTGACTGATGTGGATACGATCTACGAAGGTTGAAAGGTCCGCCGCCATCAAATCTGCAGACGATATCTACTCCCCCGGCAGTGCATACTACTGCTACAAATGTTCCTACTAACCTTCACTTTTAGAGTTAAGATATCTGCAAAAATCTTATAGTTTCCCGTTGGATACTGGACCTGTTCACCGAAGAACCGAAAGCTGCTAGGGTCAAGTGGTGTCCAAAACCTCTAGATCACTTCCAACTCCAAGAAACTCTAATACCGTGTACAGCATTGCCACTGCTGTGAAATGTGCTCGCGTACTCTTAACCAAGGTAAAGAGAAGCTGACAAAATTTATCCGTTCTCGAAGTGTCTTCAAAAAGATGGTCCCGTCATTTGTTTCAAAAGCAGGTCACGTAGTAACAGTTCCTGTGCTGCAAGATCACAGAACTCTTACTGCCTTTGTTACACCATCAAGACAATGCAAAAAGTTGCCCCGAAAGGACTCCAACTTAAAATTATTTCGCATTCAAATCGTTGCAACTAAACACGTTACTGTTTCTATGTCTTTATTCAAACAGTAAAGACTCACATCATCTGCCACCAAAACGTTCTTTATAGTTGCAAATAATCTTGTATAGGTTAAGAACAGAACAGTATTGGGCCTAAGACGGATCCCTGAGGGACAAGATTTCTAACAGAAAGTATCTCCATCCCTTCCTACTAACTGAGAAAAAGTTGCAAGTCTCTGATGTACTTTCTCTAGTAGTATTTCATGGTCAGCATAGTCAGAAGCCTGAAATGCTTAACTAGAAGGACATCCCTTGTATAACATTTAATCTACAGGCGAGTAAAATTTGGGGTGTCTTGATTTGATCTCTGTCTTAAGTTCCAACTGTCGATTAAGTTCTAGAGCTCTTATGAACTCCAGTAGCTTGGCTGGTTTCAGGGGTTCCTTGTGTCCTACAGAATCTGCATTCGTCGCTCGCTTTTAGGCGACAATTTCCTGTAAGAATCCTTAGCTCGTTCTTACTGAAATCCAAACAGATTTTGGATCTCTCATGGTTGAAGTTTCCAAGGAATCAGCTCAGGACAATTTTCCCAAAGTATTGCTCTGTCTGGTTCCTTCTTAATTCTGAACTTTTCCTTGTAGGTCTGTTTACCTGACGCAAAAGGTGCTGACACCTCCTTTGTTGCTGACTTATTGGATTAAGATCTTAGATTTTAGAACCGTATGTAAACCATTTGATTTCAAATGGTTTACATACGGTTCTAAAACCCATCAAGAGACAGTAGCGTATGTAAACCATTTGATTTCAAATGGTTTACATACGGTTCTAAAACCCATCAAGAGACAGTAGCGTATGTAAACCATTTGATTTCAAATGGTTTACATACGGTTCTAAAACCCATCAAGAGACAGTAGCGTATGTAAACCATTTGATTTCAAATGGTTTACATACGGTTCTAAAACCCATCAAGAGACAGTAGCGTATGTAAACCATTTGATTTCAAATGGTTTACATACGGTTCTAAAACCCATCAAGAGACAGTAGCGTATGTAAACCATTTGATTTCAAATGGTTTACATACGGTTCTAAAACCCATCAAGAGACAGTAGCGTATGTAAACCATTTGATTTCAAATGGTTTACATACGGTTCTAAAACCCATCAAGAGACAGTAGCGTATGTAAACCATTTGATTTCAAATGGTTTACATACGGTTCTAAAACCCATCAAGAGACAGTAGCGTATGTAAACCATTTGATTTCAAATGGTTTACATACGGTTCTAAAATCCATCAAGAGACAGTAGCGTATGTAAACCATTTGATTTCAAATGGTTTACATACGGTTCTAAAACCCATCAAGAGACAGTAGTATTTGAAATCAAATGGTTTACATAGGCTAATGTCTCTTGATGGGTTTTAGAACAGTATGTAAGCCATTTGAAATCAAATGGTTTACATACGCTACTGTCTCTTGATGGGTTTTAGAACCGTATGTAAACCATTTGAAATCAAATGGTTTACATACGCTACTGTCTCTTGATGGGTTTTAGAACCGTATGTAAACCATTTGAAATCAAATGGTTTACATACGCTACTGTCTCTTGATGGGTTTTAGAACCGTATGTAAACCATTTGATTTCAAATGGTTTACATACGTTTCTAAAACCCATCATGATTTGATTTCAAATGGTTTACATTCGTTCTAAAACCCACAGTATCAGCTGAAAAATGGTGTTGGAATGCTTAAGAGATCTTAACCCAATAAGTCAGCAACAAAGGAGGTGTCAGCACCTTTTGCGTCAGGTAAACAGTTTTCTTTAAGGTTGCTGATGTGGAAGTTCCTTTCCCAGTCCTTCTTGTAACTACGACTGCATAACTAGTTGTTTCCAAAATCATTTTTGGTTAATTATTATTGTTAATGAATGCTTATCTCCTAGGACCACTCCTGTCGTTCCGAGGGTGTGGAACTTGCCCGAGAACTCGATACAAAAGCTGCAGCCTCATGGGTGGGCCATCCCTACTTCGACGTGATTGACAACTCCACAGATTTTGAAGGTAAAATCAGACGCATGATCGTCTCAGTTTGTCATAAGATTGGAATAGATACCGGCGACAGATTGTTGAAGAATTCACGGAAACACAAATATTTGGTAATAGGACCATTGCCCGATGACAAAACATTTCCACCGTTTCAAGACTTCGAGGTGGTACACAACTACTTACATTCGAGTGCACCAATTCAAGTGCGGTTGAGAAAACGTGGGCAAAAAGGTGAGAAACCTGATAGAATATGTAAAAGCCGTCATGTTTGATATTTTTTCTTATATTAATTAATCTAGTTATCTATTTTTATTGTTTGTTCTTATTTATTTGTTGATGTAATTTCAGTTTTGTCTAAAATACTTTAATTTGGTTGTATGAATAAGTTTTTTTATTATTTTCAAATAAACTTATTTATTATTTATGCTGTTTCTGTTCTATTTTACACAGGGAGTTTAAGAAATTGTAGGGAGAAACTAGTACGAGGTTGAGGTGAAAAATTCCCGGTCAGGGACAGAGATTGCTTCACCAGGTTAGCTTATCCTTGTTTAGCGTGCATACTTATGCTTTTGGCAAACCAGGAATGGCTCTCATCTTCTAATGGATTGACCGATGCTTTAATTGTCACTATATATACGAAAGGGGATAGGTCCGTATCGATACCACGATAGTTTCCTCTCTTATCCATCGCCGGAAAGGTTCTTGCAAGAATTTTGCCCAATCGCCTTCTCTCACTCTCGGAAGGGTGCCTGCCAGAAACACATTGTGCCAGGCAATTCAAGAGAACAAAATCCTCCTCTATACATGGGTTTTATAAACCTTGTCAATGTGTTCGACTCCGTTAAGCGTGAGGCTCTGTGGAGGATATTGAAGCTCAACGGATGTCCGCAGAAATTCATCCGGAAGCAGCAGTTCTCAGCAGCTGCGGACCGGGAGAGTCCTTTCCAATAAAAACTGGCGTAAAACCCACCTTGTTTTCGATGTTTGTGGGAACGGTCATTCAACTTGTTAAGGATGAACTGCCGGAGGGAATAGAGATAAATCATCTATAGATTTAATGGCGGCGGACTCTTCAACCTTCGTAGACTGCAAGCTGGGACGAAGAGCGTATCCACATCAGTCATTGAGCTTCAATATGCGAATGACAGAACCGGATCTGCGAGCGAGTGAATGCTGATGATGATGTTTTTGGGGTAGTGGTTCTTGCGTTCTATCCCAAGGCACCAATAAAGAGACTGGAGAGTAATGTCGGAACCCGCATCTTCCAGAATTAGAAGATGTGTATAATTTGATCTAAAGAAGAACACATTGTAATCTAGCTCAAGCTGAGATTGAACCAAAACGCAAGGGTCTTCAGACAAAAGGAGCACAATAAATCTTTAGATCACAGTACATAGGACCCAACCCTACCCCTAATTCAATCTTAAGGGTTTTTAATTTGATATTGTAACGTCGTGTACTTGACATTTTCAATATGTTAAAATGCATCAGATTTGTTGAATTGTCTGCTTAATATAAATCATGGCATGGATGAAAAACAAAAGTAAAAATTGCCTAAACTTGGGTCAACGTTTCGTTTACTGTACATAAACTTCTTCAGAGCCTCTTAGTCATTTAACAAAAATATATCTTCATAATAATAAAAGGATAACGTTTTATCCAAATAGAGACTTCGATTAAGGCCCTAAGATATCCACTTATATGAATAAAACTGGGCTCCACTATTGTGGTGATTGTTGTTTTCTGAAACATCAAAAACAGCAGCAGATTCGTTTGCTGAAGAAAAAAGTATTTCCCAATGGCAGTTGCGATGGCTAAAATCAAGTTCGAATTGTTCTTGTATTCACCAGGCTCCAGCGGAACTTTTCACCCTGCCCTCTTAATACAGGATGAGTCACGTTGTTAAAGTTTATGCAGACATCTTTCGAGCTTTAAAACAACTGTAAATCGTTTAAGTTTCTCGATCTTAAGAAATGTAAGTTTAAGTTTGCTTGATTTGTTAACAATTTTTGTAGTTTTGTTTTTGGTGCTTTAATTTGAGCGTACATCAATTTAATCTTACTTTGTGCTCCCTGTGTGTTTAATATTATTTTTGGTATATTATTGTATAAATGAAAATAAGTATAATTTTCATTAATTAATTTTACTGTCTGTTTTTTGGCAACTCTACAACCACAAATTACGTTTTTAACTGTAGGTACTTTTAATTTATTTTTAGGCCACTACAGTTACATCCATACTGTGAGACGTCAAAACCAACCTGGTGGACAAGTTATTGAAGTTAAAACACAGATAACACACAGAGACTACATCAATTTGCTGACACAAAAAGACAATTCGCACTTTACGATCTACAAGAAACGTCGTTGCTTCATTTTCAACAACCAGTATTTCCAGTTGGATATTTATGAACAGCCTAGCCATCCAAGGTAAGAATGTTATCTATTTTCACAGGGTCGTCCCTCAGAAAATCACACATATCAAAAATACGGGTACAAACAAGGAAATAATACGTGCTATTGTACTTTTACCCCGCACGGGCACAGATAACGTCACACCCCCCACCTACTTGCGCACAACCGATATCCTACCTAGAGAGTTACTGTACCATGCAAGAAACATGCAGATAGCCTTAAACATGAATGTATAATGTAATTCATATCAGCACTTACCGCTTACAATGCATCGTATCTGAAGCACATTATTTGTCTCCCTCCTATATCAATAATACCTTATTTCATTATTTATTAAATATCAAATTACAATATAATCATAAAATGTAACATTTTTTTAACTAAAACATGATTAATATAAGTATTTACAATAGGTACTTAACATAACACCGAATCATTGTGATGTAATTTGTCTTAATTTCCCATATCCAACTATTAATGCAGCTATATTGTGATGTCCCTGGCATCTCGCTATTACATATGGATGGGGTTGTACTACAACTGATGCATTCTTCACTAGCAACCATTTTACTAAATGCACATGTCCAAACATTGTCGCTAATTGTATAGGAGTTAGCCCTCGAGAATTTGGAGCGTTTATATCAGCCCCAGAGTAATACAATTCGCGTATGCAAGTAGCATTCTTACACTCTCGATGGGTGAGGTAGAAAAATATGGTTAAATATATCGGGCTTTCTTGAAACATTGATTTCTGACGTACGTTAGCACCTTTTTTAATCATGTACTTTACTAATTGTGTGTTAGCATTAGCACAAGCTATTTGAAACGGTGTATAACCTTGTGGATATTTTATTTTGTTTATTAACTTTGGAGACTTCTCTATAATTGACACACATTGTATAAAATCATTTTGTTGCGTCGCTCGATAAAGTTTTTCAAAATCATCACTGTTCATAGTATAGTTTTTAAGTGTTTTATATAAATATAGTAATAGAAAATATATTATAATAAAAGTTGGGAAATAAGACTTTAAAATCACTGCCAATTGTGTATTATAACAAGACTTTATAAACCACTGTACGAATGATCCCATTTTTCAAAACAACAATTCACATTTTGAGTTAAATTATTTTCGTTTAATGTCATTTAAATGTCACTGTCAAGTTTGTATATCATCTACTTCTTCCACATTAGTGCCAGTAGTGTTAAGGTAGTTTCACACATAAGCGTCTAGCAATACAAATAATTGTACGTCCTTAGAATATAAAGAGGGAAGGAAGGAACATTTTTCATATTGTCATACGACCGCGATGGTGTTTCAATATGGCCGCGGGCAGTTTTCCGGTTGCCAGAAAGTAAACACTCAGACACAGCACAACAGACTTAATTAACACTATATTTTTTTGTTATTTATTTTATGGTTACGCATGCGCAAAGTGTAAATATCCGAGAAAACAAACTTTAACCAACTTTGGGTAGTTGGTGAAACGGAGATTTACCACGACGCGCTGGCATCACGTGATCTTCGTCCACCAATACTGCTGCTTCGCCAAATATCTCTCGCACAAAAGGCAGCTTTAGAAGCACGAGGCCGAATTATATCATCCACATGTAAAAAAAAGTTGCAAAATCATTGTTTTGTTGTATAATTTCAATTACAGATGCAAAGGCTTAATGTTATTGGAAACATATTCAGCATTGGATAAAGATGCTTTGACGAAAATTCTACCAACAATTTTAAACATACAGAAAGATGTCACTGGTAATCCAGATTATTCAATGTTTAATTTGTCTCTACGTGAAGATTGGAGATCATCGAAAAAGTATCAAGGCACTATTTTGAGTAAGTTGTCAACAATTATAAAATCAACTTTACATAAATATAAGGTCTGTTTCAACCCCACCGAAAACCATTTAAGAACGGACATATTACCACTCACAGTACCAAATCAGTGCACTACGCAACTCCAAGACCACTGCGCAAGAAAATTACCGGTCTATTATCTAACCTAATCTACTCTTGGTGATATTACTATGGTTTTTTTACAATACGCGCGATTTATTAGACGTCACTTCTCTGTTGAAACTGACATTGGAGAATCACAATAAGTTTGTTACATTCTCGCAGAACTGTTGTGGTTGGTGGTCCTATAGTGTCAAAATTAATTTTGAAGTAAGAATTTTTTCTTATTGCGCAACACAAGCGGTGCATGCATCTTGAAAGTAATTCAAAAGAAATTTCTTTTCGTAAATGTAATAAAAAATAATTTTATCCATTATGCTGTTTTCTAGGTCCGCAAGATAATACCTGCTCAGTCAATCCAGTAAACGGACATGCAGTGGAAGATTTGTCTTGTAAGAAATCATTAAATAAAGTGATAAATTCAAACCAAATGAATAATAGTAGAGTCTAGTTTGTGATATTTGCTTAATTTATAGTATTAATTATTAACGTTTTCCTTCAACGCTAGTTGTTTTCACTCACCTCATTGGTGTTCCTTCAACGTCAAATATGCAGGTGTGGTGAGTGATGCAACAACCTTCAGCTGTGTTGAGACGTAGAGGGAGAACTCCTATTGTATTTTTTCTGTACTTACCTTTTATATTATTGATTTTTGGTTCCTAATATCATTTTCGATGTAGGACTGGGTTACTTAATTATTGGTATTTAATTAAAACATTTGTATTATTGAATTGTTTAGTAAAATATTGTTTTAAAAAATTTGGTGTACCTGCAATTAAAAGCCATTGTTTTCTAAATATTAAATTGAATAAAGACTATATTATAATAAGTATAAAATTTGTTTTATTTCTATTAAAAGAAAAGAGGTCCCGAACTGTGAGTGTCCCTAATTTACCAAAGATATTTTGGAAAAACTTACGTTGGAAGAAAGAAAATTAACTAAAATTGTAACAGTTTTATTCATTCACAATTTTTGATTTAAATATTGTTTCATAACTTTCTTCCCCGGTACCAAACCCTGCGTTAAACCAGGTCGTTTTCTTTTCTTATTTTTACTGTCTTCAACATCTTCATCGTTTTCGTTATTTGGCATACCATAGTCGTGTGCAACAGCACTTTGACACACAACACCCTCTTGTATAGCTAATTCTTTTTCCGCTGTCAACTGTGCTTCAGTTTTTTGCACATCTGAATCGTGTGCATATTTACATTTGTGACCGAACCGACATTTGCCTTTTCGGTAATTCCAGCATATTTTCTTGCCATTGATCACTTTAACATCTTTGGTATTTACCATTTTGACATGCTTCTGTAATAAAGCATCATCAGCGTTCGCCTGGTCTTTGAATGGATTTGAAAACACTGAATGTGTGGTTAGTGATTCTTCTGATGTATTAAAGTTTGGTGTCGGTAATTTCCGAGTTATACATTGCGTTGTCTGTTGTTGTTTATTACTAAAACATATGAGAGCTGAACCATTTTTTATTTAGTTGAAATTATAAGTAATCAAATGTTATTTGTGAGATAGGTATTAAAAACAAAGCAACTTTAACCAAAAGTACATGAGGCAGTAGGATAGAATATACTTACGTTAAGAGCAAATATACTTTTGGTAAAAGCTGTTGTATTAGACTCGATGATTTTAACATTACCTTGTACTTTCTGTATCCGATTCAGAGCCAGAGGAGGATGATGTTGATGATTCATAATCAGGCACCAAAGACATTTTTATTAGAATAAATAAATTTAAATATTACGTGCTCTTACTCTGAGGTAACATAGATATTCTAGTTTCATAAACATAAACAAAACCACATGACAAGTGACAAGATGAATGAATGAAATATCTTCTTCTTGTTGGGACAGGATAGGATATCTTCGGCTTCTACTAACAAAACAATTGTTTCGTTTTTGCTGAATTTCTTTCCAAAATAAAAGAAATAGATGAAATTACGGTAACAAAACTCTTTTAAATCAAAAGCGTGCGAGAGAAATATTACTAGAATGCTATCAATATCTGTTGCACACCTTTGCAAGATTTCAATAACGCTCGGCTCAGTTCCATTTAATTTTGTTAGAATCAGTTCATTGATCAATAACGAATGTCAGATGTCAAACTTCGCGAATGTCAGATACCTGTCATTCATAGACGAAAACATTTTCTAAAATTTGCTAATTACAATATTTCTGTTCATTAAATTTTAATTAATGCAAAAAATGCTATATTCACGAATCAGTTCATTAGGAATATCTAAATTACTACATCCAAATCGATCCATTAACACATCAACTAGACGAAATGGTATTACAACCAAATATGGTACAATATTACCCGAGCCAGAAAAAGTGTCATTCGGCATAATTAAAATAATTCTAACTGTAGTGCCGGGACTACTAATTGGAGCAGCAATTAGTAAGAATATTGCCAACTTCCTGGAAGAAAACGACTTGTTTGTACCGTCCGACGATGATGACGACGATGACTGATCATGTGGAGAAATTATTACCTTAGCCAAAAAATGTGTGAGAGTTTATTTATTATTGCTTGCCTGTTGTACATACTCTAAGTTATACTTTACGAATTTTATCAAATAAATATTTACCTGCTTGACACTTATTTTTATTTTACGTGGAACTGTCTTGATATACAAAAATACAAGGGCTACGTTTGACATACGTTAAAAAAACACCTTAAATAAAATATTAGTATATTAATTATTTAAAAAAATCAACAATATTCAAATGTTTAAATATACAATAAAATGTTATTCTTATTCTGGGGGTTTCTTATGTGCTCCCCAACCATGGAAACATTTAGTAAACCTTTTGGACTCTTTATTTTTCAATGTTAAAAATAGTTTTCGTGGTCTATCAGGTTGTTTGACCCGCATATGTTGTATATAAACCTATAAAATAAGGTAAAGTAAATAAGTTAATTTTAAATATGTATCGTAACAACTTACTTGTGCAGATTTAAAGGCTAATTTAATTTCAACCTCACTACATTTAGCTCCTAACCATAAAAACACATGTTCTCCATTATCGAGGACCATTATGTCGTCATCGGCTAAATCGTCCTGAAATACTATTCATTAAGTATCCCTAACAGATAATTTAAAAAACACATTTTTTCCTGAACAATATCAGCTTTAAATTAAAAAAAAAATGTTGAACGAAATCATAATATCCGACCGAGACCATCATCTATTATACAAAATTATCAAGCTGACGCTTCTGTATATTATCTATTCTGTGTCCATGGATTTGTCATATGTCAAATTGAAAGCGTCAGTAACGCAGCCATTTTTTTAAAATTTGAATTTACTTAATTCAAGAATTACTGAGCTTCAAAAGATGGTTGTGCGTACTCCCGGTAATCGCTATTCATATAAAAACATGAACGAACCTGAGTTAATTAAGGCGAAGGCCTCAAACGTGTCTGTTAAGTTTAAAAATCTAGTGGAGACCGCAGCCGCAGTTCGTGGAATGACTGTTAAGCGTGCTAACGCTTATCTGAAGAATGTTATTGCACATAAAGAATGCATACCATTTAGAAAATCAAAAAGCGGCATTGGAAAATGCGCACAGGCGAAAGCACATAAAACTATACTGGTAAGTGTGTATCCAATTTCGATATTTACTAGTTTATTTTACCTAACAAAAAATTCTTAGGGACGTTGGCCACTAAATGCAGCCAAGTGTGTACTGGATTTGCTTAGTAATGCTGTAGCAAATTGTGAATTTTACGGTAAAGATCCGGAGAATTTCATAATTAAGCATATTCAAGTGAATCAGGCAATAATAACACGAAGACGCACTTATAGAGCTCATGGGCGTATCAACCCATATGAAAAACACAAGAGCCATATTCAAATGATACTGAAAGATAAGAATTGTTAATATGATTGTTTAAGTTCTTAATTATTGTATCGTTCCTAATTGTTTCACAGTAAAAATGTCCTTAGCTTGTGATTATTCTTACCTGGCAAAAGTCTGAACACTTTTCTGAAACAATAAAATATCCTTTTTCGTTGGAACACCTAAACAATCTCGTATATTTCATAAAATTGGCATCAGTATCGTATGGCTTTTTACCACCCAGTCCCAACCAGAAGAAATTATCAGGTTCCTCACCCTCTGACAAAATCTTAAAACAAAAATTCATTCATCAACCATATGTTGCACAATCCCAAACAAAACATACCTGTAAGGTCACCCAAGGATTATTGAACATTTCCTCGGCGATGTCTTGTATGAGAAGGGCTTCATCAGGATCAGATTTTGAACCAATCCATACATATACAATACCTGAGTCGGAATCGTCATCCTGCTCGAAGGGCACACTCAAAATGTAACTGAAATGAATGAATTCGAAGCTTAGAACGTGTAAAATAAGCAAAATGGTGCATTTTATTTACCAAAATGCTGAATTAAGATAGGTGGCATCCGGTTTGATTTGTACTAGTCGTGTGTAGAGGGCGCTACCGTTAGACCGCAAGTGATAAAATTCTACGGCATGCTTATCTTCCTTTACTTTTCGCTTCCCTTGATGAATTATGAATTTTCGTTTGAAATGTGCCATAAATTTCATGTTTTCTTGTTGCTGGTGAGTTCTAACTACTTCTAGTTTGTCTTGGAATAGTGCTTTGAATTTCTAGATGGGAACAAAAAATGTTTGGTCAAAAGAGACCTTCACAAAATTCTATTAATCTTACCTTTTGCAAGGTGAACGTAAACGTTAACCACCCCATGTTACCAGCTTCACGACCCTGCCAGAAATACACTACACATTGAAATTCATCAGAATCATCAATCACATTATTAGCTCCATCATCCAGAGGCATCCAATATCGGCACAAGAACACGTAACAGTCCTTCGAGTAGAAATGACCTAATTCATCCTCAGGCAATCGCACAAACTTTTTCCCTTCCAATACAAACGCTTCCATCGCTTCAAGGTCCTCATTCCACTCTTCCATCAGTTGATGTGCTTCCTGAGACGGCATTGGGGGTTGGCGTGGAGTGAACAGTGCAGTCAAATCGGCTTTAGTCTCTTGCTGATGCGCCCATTTCGTAAGATCTGCCCCTGTTTTCTGTACGGAGGCTGCGGTGCGTGTAAAGTCGACAGCAATTACTTCGTCCCAGCCGACAAACTTTGACTTGAATATCTGTCAAAAACATCACAAATATTGATCTATTGACAAAATGATTGGTGTAGGTTAAAGCAAGAATGACAACGTCCCAGGGAGAACAAAAGCTGCCACCTAACACCAATATGTGTTGACAAGACTCAAAATATAAATAGTTACCTTCGTATGTTCTTAGTTATTACCTGTGACTCATTGCCCTCTCTCACTCTTGTAACCATTGCATAGTCAGGTCTGTCAATCATATTGAATAATTCTTCAGACAATTTTACAGCGGCCGCATTGACAAGTCTAGTGGACTTTTTACCAATCCTAAGAATAACACAATATATTTCAACATGATTTTTATTTTATTCATCAAGTTAACGGGAGCCGATTCAGATTTACCAAATGACAGAGGAAAGTGTTAACAGGATCACTTCTAAAATGTCATGATTGATCGACCGCATTTGGTGCAAACGATAGGTATATCTGAGTATCATCCCCGTACATGTGAGCCTTACAAAATTGCAAGGACTCGGGAAAATGGGAAGTATATAAAGAAAACAAAATTGCGGATAGAATAGAGCCCTGTGGAATGTCACTGAGCAATCTTTCTATCTGCGATAGCTTTGCTCTATGAGAAACCATTTCACGACGCACAGTCAAATAGTTTTGAATCACCTCACGATGGCAATCAATAAATCATGATCCACCCTATCAAATGCTTTACTGTAATCTAGCAGGACTAAAGCCGTCATTTTACCTTGATCGGTAGCCGTAAATAGATCGTCTGTGACATTAGGCAAGGCAGTGCAACAACTATAATTGGACCTGAAGCCTACTCCACGTCTACCTTCACCTGGTCATCGAGAATTCTTTCAAGAATCTTGCTCATCGTAGGTAAAATGCTCACAGGTCGTAAATCCTTGAAATCTGACGGATTTGATACTTTAGGCAGAGGAACAACTAGACTGTTTCCAAATTTTATTGTACATGTTTTTTTTTCAATACGAGCAAAACACAGGGGCAGCTATGACGTAGCATATCCAAACTTAATGTGGGAGCAAGTATGATATGGGAAAGTGACAGTCCGCAAGTGTTCCTTTGAATGATATACCAGAAGATAACTTGCTACTAAGACGAGCACAGCTACGTGCTCAGCTCCAAAATGTTAACGATTAAAATCGTCTATTGTGTCTTGAGTCACTTGATCTTACTCTCAAGTTACAACTCTCCATCAAGTTCTAGAGCTCTTATGAAGTAGCTTGGCTGGTTTTATGGACAACACGTCACCATCTTGCACGATTTCATGCCCTAAGTGTTCCTTGAGTTGGTTACAGAATCTGCATTCGTCGCTTTCTTCTTGCCACATGCTTCCTAAGGTGACAATGTCGTGTAAGAATACGTAACCCGTTCTTACTGAGATCCAAACAGATTTTGGATCTTTCATGATTGAAGTTTCCAAGGAAGTGCAGGAAGATTTTTCCCACAGTATTGCTCCGTCTGTTTCCTTCTTAATTCTGAACTTCTCCTTGTAACTGTGTTTCCCTAAGCCGCAGAACGATTCAGACCCTACAAATGGAGTTGACTCCCCCTTTTTTTGATAACTTAATGGCTTCGTCGTTTCCCCTGATACCAGGATGGCTGAGAACCTCTGTATGAGCTGAAGATATATGAACTCAGCGCGAATATGGCCGCATGGCTATCAGAGTGGATGGCAATGTCGCACTTCCGATAGTTCATGTCCAAGGTTGCTGGTTCCTTTCCCAGTCCGTTTTGTTACTTAACTTTGTGGTAAAGTTCTTCTGAAAGTTATATTTTATCTTAGTTTCGTCACTAGGGAGGATTAGAGATAGGATGTGTTTGATCAGAGATGTCCAGGCTCTCTCGCGAGACAGTCTTAGCACCATATTCATTTGGTACTCTTTCTATCACCAAGTGCCGAGGTGTGAGATTCGAAATGACTCTAGTGTCCTAATTGGGCACGTTCTCATAGCTCCAGTAATGTATATGCATCCTAGTCTTTGTACCCTATCAAGTTTTCTCCTTGATGTACTTTGTTGATATAATTTTAGATCATCTGCAAAGAAGTTATGGGTTGGAAACTGCCACACATCACTGATGTCGTTCACGAAAATATAAAAAGGAAAAGGCGCACAATGAGACCTCTGAGCTATTTCCGATTTTACTCGAAATTGTTGGGATTACATCCCATTAGTTTCCCTTCTGAGTATGCCCTATATAGTCTCATATCAAAAGTATTATTTTATTTTAATAGCCAATAGGTAAATGATCAGTTAAACTAATTTTAACTGATAGCCAATAAAAAACATACCAAACAAAAACGTCCAAGTAGCAGTCTAGAATGTACACATTTTTACTGATCAATAGTTTATTTTCCAACTTCCCATGTCGCACTTCAACTTGAGGCAGCTCCAAATAACCCATACCCAACTGGACTCGGTATAGTCTCGGAGGAGTTGGCACGAAATCTGGATCAACATGCTCCTGTAAGATTCAAATCATATTATCAGTCACACTTAGTCTTTTTAGTTATGCATACTGAGACATAGAGGGTGCCACTAAATAATTATTAACCTCCACCCGTATAGATTTGTCAAAATTAACAAAGTTCTTACTTTTAATTCTTCCTCCGACACGGGTGTACCATCTACCTGTCCAAGAGTAATCCAAAAATCACTACTCTCACTACCTAAATTTTCCGTAACAATTTCAGCTTTATTTTTGCGTTCGTTTTTGTTAACTTTCTCACAAATCAATCGCGCTTTCGACTTTAACGTATTTTTGGCTTTTTTACCATACCACAGGAATATCTTCATACCTTCAAAATAACAATAAAATTATTAAAAACTCCATAGTTATTATAGAACTTACCTTTGTCTAAAACAAACACATATCGAGGATCTATCGAGTCCACACTGATGGCGACTGGTTCCAAATGAATCGAAGGACCAGCGGCATGCACCCGATAAAATCTCGTTTCAAAAATCTAAAAAACAAAATCAATAATACAAATTGGACTTCCAGATGAACGCAAGTCGTTGCAGCCACATCCCCAATTGAATGATATGGACTTATCTTTTAAATAAATCCTCAAAAACACCCTAATGGTAAACACAAGCGCTTACCATATCTTCAACTGTGAAGAATCCACTACTAGTCCGTCCACCTTCAATATACGTAATCTGTGTTTCGAACAAATTCAGGAACTCCTCCGACTCATCACTTTGCTCTTCCCTTATTGTGCGACATTGTGCACCCAAGTAGTTCCGTAAATTTACGGCATGAATTGCAGAACATGCTCGTTTATCCAACTAAAAATGTTTAATTCAGGCATCGAAGTGACTTTGCAAATGTCTTGGCGAATATATTTACCGATGCCTTTGCACCAATCCAAAAGTATATCTCCCAACTTAATGACTGGTTCTCATCTAAGACTGTCTTCAACACAATGTAACAGTCGCCTTCGTAGAATTTACCGTAGGCCACCTAGAAATATTTTAGTATCTACATTTTATGATCATAAGAATGATTCAAATAAAATACCTCATCTATCCTGTTAGGGAGGAAATTCTCAATCTCCCACACCGTTAATCCCGGTTGCTGACCAGCATCTTCTTCAAAAATTTCCGAATAATCTAATGGTGGCTTCTCTAAACTTTCATCCCAACGTTTCGGCCTTTAAAAAAAGCAGCAGCAAACCTTTTACAAACAACTGAAACAATTTGACACAAAGTCAAATCAATACTACTTACTTTAATGATTCTACTTTGACGACATCATCTTGAATGCTTCTATTTTTATCCTTAGCAATATCTTTCATACCCTAAATCACAAAATAAACGCTTATATTTGTTATTGTATCTAATGAAATAACGTATACCTTTAAAATTTTAGCCTGATCCTGATCAGCCTCTTCCTGATCACGTCTACCACGCCTGAGTCTCATCTTTCTGGCCAAAGGATCTTTACTTGGATCTAAGACAAAGAGATTAGATATCATCTGTGTAATTAAAAAAAAACATCAATGGGCGGGGCTAGTTTTGACACTAGCAGACCACAACTAATGGATATCTAGCCTTAGGTAAATAACGACAGTTAGTTTTGCCTGTTATAACGTTCGGGAATAAAATAAAATACGATCTAATGAAATACATTTTACCCTGATCCTGATCACGCTTTTCTGACCAAAATATCTTTACTAGGATCTAAGGCAAAGAGGTTAGATACTGTCTAATTACAAAAAAACATCAATGGGTGGGACTACATTTGACAGTAGCAGACCACAACTAATAGACAGCTAACCTTAGGTCATTAACTACAGTTAGCTTTCAAGCAATCAATAAAGACAAAACTATAACAACCACTTTGAGACTCTTAAGAATATTATGAATAAAAATGGTTAAGACTTACTTTGCGATGAAACTGGAGCTACTGGCGCAGCACCCGCTAACCGTAATTGGTTCTGCAATGAAAAATCTATGTTGTAAAACTCTAGTCCAGCACCACGTGAAGTTTCAGTGGGTTTCGGAGGCATCATCAGATCCGGATTGTTTCGTAAATCTAAAACGTCTAAATCGTTCAAGAAATGTATTGCATCTGGGAGTGTGATTAACTTATTTGAACTTAGGTTAAGCTTCTTCAATGAACCACATCTGCAAATAGAAAAACAGACATATTCGACCTTGCTTTGATTAATAATTCAATAAGCATATGAGTACCTGCAAAGTCCCTCTGGTATCATTTCTAATTTATTGTTGGCAGCTGAGAATATTTCTAGATCGCCCAGTTTTCCAATACCAGATGGTATTCCATCAAAATCTAATAGGTTATCGTTTAAATAGAGGCGACGTAAAGCTGATAGTTTACATAAAGATGTTGGTAGACTTGTTAGACGATTGTGTGATAGATTTAGAGTTTGTATTTTTTGCCAGAATTCAATTGCTGAAAAAACAAAACAAGTTACCCAGTTCGCGTTTAATCACTAAGTTATCAACCGGTTTTCCGGTTAACTATAAAGTTCTCAACCGGTTTCCGGTTAACATCAACCGGTCTCCCGTTAATCACTAAGTTATCAACCTGTTTACCGGTTAATATGAACATGTTTCAGGTTAACTACAAATTTATCAACCGGGTTCCGGTTAATACAAATTTATCAACCTGTTTTCCAGTTAATATAACCGGTTTCGGGTTAAATACAAAGTTATCAACCGGTTTTCGGTTAGTTACTAAGTTATTAAGCGGTTTTCTAGTTAATATCAACCGGTTTCTGGTTAGTTACAAAGTTATCACATTCTAGTTTATGTCTCGAACTTATGTAAAGCTATAATTCGGTCAAATTTCATTAAATCTTTGAAAACTTACCAGTGGAAAGCTCTGTAATTTCATTTTCACTTAAATTCAATCGTTTCAAGTTCGGTAACGAATACAACGCTTCTGGTACTTTCTGTAAATTGTTCTGCGCTAAATCGACATCAGCCAAATTGATAAGATTCTCTAAATTCGTTGGAAAATTATTCAAATTTCTTTGCGTATTACGCATATGCAATGTTTCCAGATTAACTAACGATGGCAATTGTCTCAACTGGAAATGTCCTAGTGGATTATTATTTAATACGAATGTCTGTAAATTGACTAAGCGGCGTGTCTGTGGCGGTAGTGTTTCTAAGTTATTGTTGCTCAAATCCAAAAATAGAAGATCTGTTAGGTTAATGAATAGCGAATTGGGAATTGAATCAATGCTAAAAGAAAACAGTTTAACTACAATTTCCACGTACATATTTGTAAGAAACTGTGTATGAAATGCAAATTTTGACTCACTGGTTATAACTTAGATTAAGTACAAGTAGAGCTTTAGCCCTATCCAAACCATCCGGTACCTCCTTTAAGTTATTGTGACTCAAATCTAAAGTACTCAGTTCTTCTAAATTAAACAGGTCTGCAGGTATTCCAGAATTTTTTACTTTATTATGGCGTAAATTCAATGTACGTAAACAATTCAATTCAGTTAATTCACCGTACAGTTTTTCTAAATTATTTCTTGTGAGAGACAGATGTTCAAGTTTCAGTAAATTGCCCATTTCATTTGGGATTTCATTTAAATTTGTACGATCTAGTTTCAGCCATTGAACACCTATCATATCGCTAACCGCCTGCGGAAATTTGTTTTCCTGGAAAAAATATTATTTTGCATTTAATTTAGATAAATTGAACAGGTTGATATAGGTACTTACGCTGAAATCATTTCGAGTAAAATCAACACCCCTAACAAAGGGTAAAACGCCGGTATTAGCCATTATTTGTACTGATTATACACTTCCAATTACTGAGTCATATAATTTGCATATTTTTATATTTTCATTTTTATTATTAATTATTAATAAAAATTATGGAATTATTAAATAACCAAAGATACTTCTTTTTCTTTTCTTTTGGCCACTTGCTTAATAAAGCTTTTTTTCCAATTATTGGCATCTTGTCATTTGTCATGGAATTGACATCCAACCAGCG
The DNA here is from genome assembly GCA_911728435.2 of Apoderus coryli. Taxonomy (NCBI): domain Eukaryota; kingdom Metazoa; phylum Arthropoda; class Insecta; order Coleoptera; family Attelabidae; genus Apoderus; species Apoderus coryli. The sequence goes on along the minus strand of OU452213.1, from coordinate 195,019 downwards.
TAAGTATGGATCTACAGATTAGCGTGGAATCCGAACCACGCTCCTCGACTCCCATTCGCTAGCACTCACGACTATGTAATCAATAACTACTTGGCATAGGCAAGTCTACCGACTCGACCGGAAGCACCGCTCACCCATCCAATCTCTATCCACGCGACCAGGTACGTGAATACCATGATCGCATCGACATGCGTTCATAAGACATTTTGCCAGCGCTTTGCCAAAATAACCAATTATAAATAAAAATAAACTGATTTTGACGTTAAATTCTTCTTCTTTTCGTAGAGTATGCAATCCTATCAGGGACTGTATTCGTGAAACCGGGGAGTAGAACGATCGAGAAAAGCGAGACACGGCGTACTGTGTTGCCTCGCTTAGCTAGATCGTTCTACTTCTAGATTTTCATGCATTAACACGATGAGCCATTTTCTTGATAATTAGCAAAAATGATTTTATAAAGTTCTGAGACAGCCTAAAACGCATTTGAGGCTATCTCGGACCCCACTATGGGTATGGGGACTAGTCGTATAAAAAATTGTTTGGTTATCGAATGCAAATCTCATATACCATACAGTGCATGGTATGCAAGTATTGGCTGGACACCGATGACGTCACTGCGCTAACTAGACCTATTTTGAACCGGTCGATATCCTGCCTTGTGAGTTATTGTCCCATGCTCCCAATAGTTGATAGAAGTGAACATTTCAAGAATAAGCAACTTGCGTTGTTCTCTCGAAATGCGTCACCCGTTTTCATGAAATGATTTTTCTCTCAACTCGAGAATAGACCCCCGCTGGCTGTCAAGTCCATGTCAAAATCATATCAATTTCATGTGTGCAGCTGCGTGTGAAATATCGAATACCACAGGTAAAACTATCGAAATTAAAATATGGTATGGGCGTCTCTATATACAAAATAATTTTCTAATAAAAAAGTGGTAACTTTATTGGGTAAAATGGCGGAATTTAGAATACTTTGTACATGATCTACACATTGTAATAAAGAAACCAAATTCAATATAATATTCGTACTTTATTATACAGAAGAAACCCATAAATATAAAATTACTTAATGCATTTCGAAATGCAACCGATACATTATTGTAAATTACATCAAGTTACAGTTAATTTACAATTATTACACAAACGTAGGTAAACCTAAACCATTATCTATTTAAACAAAAAATAAAACGTTTATCTTTGCTGCATGGGTGGTGGTAGAATAGGCGGTGGCACTCCACCGGAAATTGCTGAATTAGGTCCTAAAAGCATTTGTTTCTGTTGCGATTTCTGCATTTCTTCCATTTGGGAACGCTCGACTTCAAAAATAACTGGGGCGAATAAGATAATGGATGTACTAAACACTATCCATAAAGCACCACGTGAGAAGTTATACACCTGCTTTACTCCGCTCTGAGTATTAACTACCGTTGCATATGTGAAATTTCGCATTGATTCTGGGAACATCTCCGTTAAGCCCCATAATCTCTCACCTAAAGTTTCTTCTGGCTACGGAAAAGAAAAACATACACTAAAGATAGAAATATATGTAGGCATGAGAAAACTATAAAAACTAGCTATTCCCTATTTCTACATGTATCCAATCTATCATTAACGTAAACTAAATTGACTCTTCGATATTCTTATATTTAGATTATATATCAAGTAAGGTTATGTAAAAGTTATAATAAGAAAAATGTTATTTACTCAATATTTAAATAAATAATTGTATAATGATTACCTCATCGTCCTCATCATCTGCTGGTTCGATAGCTTTTTGCTCTGGTTTCGAATACTCTTCTTTCTCAATTTTTTCAAAATCTTTCTCGTCAGCATCCATAGATTGTGACCCTTCTTGTGATTCCATACCACTATCGAGTTCTTCAACTGGGGCCATAAATTATTCAATATAAAATATGTTTAAAAGACTAAAGTATTGTATTAATATGAATTAGTTTAAGAAGAATAAATAATAGGGTATGTATAATGTGCGCACAGGATTTTTAAGAATTGTGAGGTTATGTATGTTGTGGTCTTTTTTTTTTTGTTTGGGTAGAACGAAATAGATTTTGCGCAATATAAGACACTCACCCGTTTAAAATTGTTTTGATGGAACTTAATAATTTTAAAAGAATTAGTATTGTTTGATAATAAAAAATTATTAATTAGGTGTAAAAGTGTGTTTGTTTCTGTTGCTGTAAGAAAATCTGTCAATTGTCAAATAATTAATAGTTGTGTTAAAAATAATTAAAATCTAGTTGAAGATTATAGCATTTTAGACTTACGTAATTTATTATTAAAATTATTAATTACTATCTACAAACTTTAGCAATATTTTTAATTATGAAATATTCTGAATTAATAGCTTTTGTATAGGTATATTAAACAAATAATAACAAATGTGATAACTTTGTCAATTTTTAATTTTATTCCTACATTGCCAAACCATATAAATTTCTCTATTTCAGTGATTCGCTCCAGTTTTCTTATCGTCATTAAACGATTTCGGATTAAAGATTTATAGCCGGAAGCGAGGCAGAGGGAGGTGATGAAAATACTCCCACTTGGAGTTTAGTGTTACTGTTTCGTGGAGGATTGACTTTTATTCCCATTAAATAAATTTACTCCACTCAAAAATGGACTACTTTTTTAAGAAAATCTTAGGCGTTATCCTTCTACTAACTCAGATTAGATGAGCTCATGTGAAATGATACTTTTAACCTCACTTGCATTTTTGTTATAAAAGGAATTTCGACCTGTCAAAATGATCATTGGCTATGAAATATTTTCTGTTTAATTTCTGATTTAGCTGTCAATCACATATAGTAAAAGGAACCTATGTGACAGACTGGTGAGTCAAAACTGCTGATATTTCGCTTAAAGAGACTTCAGAAAAATGACAGGTGGTGGGAAGAAGCGAATTGACAGATTTGACAACTAAGTCCTAAATTGGTTGTTTACAAATTTAAAAGTTTATAACTAAAACCGAGTGTATCATTGCTGTGATTTGTTAAAATGAATGTTAAAACCAAATAATACTACTATTATTGAATATAAATTGGCTGTTTTTATTTCTAGATTCAGGTAAGTAAAAACTAAATCTTAACATTCTAGGTATCCCCCAAATTTAACGGCCTTTTCGCGCTAATAAGATGTTATCTTTCATGTTATTAAAACTTACCTGTGAAAAAAGGATTCCATCCATGTCCATAAAGTTTTAAGTTACGTAATAAAACAATTATATGCTAGTTTTAATAAACATAAACCGATTAAAATTCATTTTGAGATGGACAAAGAAATAAATATCGTCGTCCTTTCATTTGCCTTTGGCACATATCAGTTCATTTTTCATTTCTTCAAAGCATAAGAGTTGTAAATATCACACGTAATAAGTAATTCTTACAAAATGAAACACTTTTTTTTACTAATAATGGTATATTAAACAAAAAGTTATCTAAAAAAAATCTATAATCTAATTATACAATATGTTAGAGAGATATTTATTATACATAAAAATGTACTATTATACTAGAAAAGATTTGGTTTAAATATTAGAATAACAAATTAACGGAGATCACAATCAATTATATATAAAAAAAAATAGGTAGGTATTGAAAAAAGGAACTATTTTGCATATAATTATTACTTTCATTTTACACAATAGAAAATAACATGCAGAGAAAAAGAATAGGCATCAATAAAAAAATTTCATGACAACATCTTTTATATGTAGCAAAAAATAATAAATCAGAACTAAATATTGCTGATCACCAAGACGAGAACGACACCTTGCCCCAGATAAGTAATTCTTTATCTGGGACTTTGTACGGTAACACGATGTGCAAAAAGTATATGTCAGAAATACATTATTGTCACTACTGTCAAGTTCATTACAAAAATAGACAGATGTCAATATTACCTAGCCATAGAGCTGCAGTATGTATAGAAGTCACATATCAACAGGAAAATTACACAGTTTAATAATTAGTAATCTCCATTCAATATTTAATAATTTTTCTGAGAAATGGACATTACATAATGTGTTAAAACCATTCTACTTGTGATAATATAACTATCTATCTAGTTCGAATAGAATCAATCAGTGTATGACGTCATTCTCGAATCAGTGTTCAGCATGATGGCATTAGTTTCACATTTTATAAGTAATTAACAGCGTGAGATGCATTACAACACTTAATGAAATTTGAGCATTTTTAAAAATATAATATGATTTCAATCATAATATTACAAATAGAAACACAACATATATAATCACAGAACAAATAACATTCAGAATATTGACTTGATGGTATTTTGGATATTTGGAGTTGTTCTTCTATTTTACTGCATTGTAACCTCAATAAAAGAATGTTTATCAATTTCACAACACACAAATCTTAATGGCGTTCAAAATTATGGAAATATGCAGCTTTCATGGTTTAATTATAGATCATGTGGTAGAGGTGGAGATTCTGAATGTATTCTATTACATATGATAATTAACTAACAACATTTATTATAGAAGTAAATATAATTTTAAAAGGACGATAACAAAGGTGGTTCATAGCCTTAAACAATGATTGTAAAAACAAAAGGCAATATTTTGATATGGTTTATTATCTAATGATTATAAAAACGATTAAAAAAATTACTATCATTAATTAATTATACTTAAAGACTAGGATATATTAGCAGTGTATTGATTTCTCATTAATTCTACACAAACGTTTAGCATTTTCCTCAAGTAAAACTGGCGCCTTAAATTTATTTTGTCTATATTAATTTTTACAGATAGATGGACTGTATTGTTTTGTTTGTTGTTGCTTATTTCTCGATGTTTATATTTATTTTATTTCAAAGTTTTCTTTTTGGTTTTGTTTAGGTTATTACCTGAATTCTAATTATCTTGTTTTGGCACATATTCCATATGTGGACTCTACAATGTTTTAGCCTTTTCCAGAAGGTCTGTGATGAATTTCTGAAAAAAAGTAAGAAATAATATATAAACGACCTAAAGTAGGCAGTACCTAAGGCAGCTCAAGTCTATCTTAGAATATCTACCAGGTATAGGAAATGCACAAAACTCAGTATCTAGAGTGATTGACATATCGACAGCAGTGGCAACTAGCCGTGCATAGGGACGAGAGGCAGTGCTTCGCGCTTAAAATGATTTAATTACGGCCAGTATGGATGTTTTTATTGACGTTGGCCTGCTATCGTTCTGCGTTCGCCGACGGGCAAGCCGCGGGGAGGACATTGTTGCCTCATTGGATAGCGAGCATTAAAAGAAGGCACGATTTACATGACAGTCATTTTCATAATTTAAAACAAATCATCATGTGCGTTGGTATAATAGGTATACAATCTATCAATCTGTGCGCCATTTGTTAACAGTAAAAAAATCTTAATTGTTTAAAAAGGTGTAAAATTAAAATTATAATCGATTTTTAAAACCATTCATTCAAGGTAAAGTGTACGATGTATAAATAAATGTTATAAAAAGAACATTTACTCTATTTTTATTTGGCACACTGACCCGATAAGTATAATATTTTTAAAAATATATTTTTTCACTAATTATCGTATGCTAACGTATGAAAAATGCAAGGTCCTTACCTTAACATCATTTTGGGAGCTAGTGGCATTTATTAGCAAATTCTGAAATAAACAATAAACATAATATTAAGAATCATCTAAATAACAATAAATAAGAGAACAATTAAACCAGGTCTACTCCTTGTAAAACAAAAAGGAGAAATTATAAAGGGGTTTTGGCGGTATTGATAGAGCGTGCGTTCCGCATGCGGAAGGTTCTGGGTTCGAATCCCAGCTCTGGCAACATTTTTTTTTTCTAATTTTTGAATAAAATAGTTAGTTTATTGGAAATAATTAAAATAATACAATTATAATAAGAATAATTATCAAAATTCTGTTTCGTTACTCAGGTCATATATTCCCAGTGTTGACAAGACAGTTGACGTTGACATTGAAGGAGAAATGTCAGAAATGTGAAATGACAGATGATGTTTATTTTTTATTGTGTGGTTATGTTTTAGATGTTAATTTTGATGGTTTTTGGTTATGTAAAAATAAATTGTCTTATTTTAAAATTATGTTCGGCAGCCTTATTTAACGAAGCCCTACAGTATCTTGACGGGAAAGTTTTGGGGCGACACAAGCGATTTTTTTGAAGCAACGAACGTCAAATCAGGATATACAGGGTGCCCCAAAAGACAGATATGTAAACACAAAATTTCTACCTGTAAATGCCGCCGTCGTTGTTCGTCATTATCCATATCTAATAGTTCATCAATATCAACTTCCACTTCATCATTGTTAATATCCTCAACTTGTTTCTGAAATAAAAATAAAAGTCCAAGTAAGTACCTAATAATAAAATACAGTTTTTTTGTTTTTTCATAAAAAAAAAACATACTGCAATAAATTACTTCTGTATATTTGTTATTCTGTGTTATTTTAACTAAAAGCTCAAGGTCAATACAGTCAGTCATTAATTTTGAGTTAAACATACAGTATAGGTAGTAAAATAAAAGGCAATACAATTATTATTACATACCTCAATTCATTAATTAACATAAAATTGACATAAGCAAGGTCAAATTTGTATATTCAAAGAAGAAGAATGACTTCTGTGTTATTTTAACTAAAAGCTCAAGGTCAATCAAGTCAGTCATTAATTTTTCTCTAGTAGTAAGTAAAGTAAACATTTAAAACGTTAAACATACCGTGAAATCATATGCACAACATAAAATGTAAAAAGGTCATGAAACTATGAACATAAAACACACAAAGCGTTTAATTCTTTTTACACTTTGATGACAAAAGTTCTGGAACTAAGTATACAGGGTATTCAAATTAAATATCGTAGCTAATACAACACACCAGTATATTATTAACATAATCTAATGTTTTGTTTTATTTAAATAATAAAAAAAATGCACAATGAAAACTGGTAGTCAACTTTTGAATTTTGATACGCCACTGTCAAGGTGGAACATGGCGGCCTAGTATACCTAAAAGCAATTCGCGCATCTGTCAAGCTCATTCTCCTGCCCCTATATCTCCTGGGTTAGCTCCTTCCACTGGCTGTCAAACATAACCTAAATGACAATGACGCAGCTTGTTCAAAACTTTACAGTAGTCTACCGATAGGTGGCAGTTGACGGCGGCAGTGTTGCCATTAAAGTTACCGCGCGGGAATACCCTCGTATTATTATGAATGCTGCAAAACAACATAACATTTCCAAAGAATTTTCCATAATTATTATTTATTTCATACGGTTATGATGTTCTCACGGTGATTGCTGTGTGAAATTATTATTTATTGTTAAACAATAACAGAAAACTTATACAGAAGTACCTATAATTCACAGAATATAAGACAAAGAGGACGCTGTATTGTTATGTTACTCATAATATTTATGTATGTGACTCAGTGCATTGGAAGGTATGGTACACATTTGTCGATTGAGATTTTATGGTACCGTTTTCTTTTTCTTGTGACTCAGGTACTAATAATGCCTGCACTAATAAATGGACTACTTAAAAATATACAGGGTGGTTTATAAAACAATCAACATGCTACAGTGTGTGTGACAAACATATTAATTATATTTGACATTAACTTCGTTGCCATAATAACATGAGTCATTGAGATGGACAGGAAAAAGATAAGAGACTTCCGGTTTTCCCTGTCTTCTTTATTCTTATATGCTCTTTCTTTCTAGTGAAAAATAATAGTACCATTCCATTTGAATTTTCTAAGAAAATTGACAAAATCGGAAACATTGATATACATCTCCATCTAGCGGCCATATATAAAAAATAAATAAAAGCAGCCATACTTGTTTTGATACTCCCAAACATTGACTTTATACTGAGCCTAATTTTATTAAAATCGGACTATCCATAAGAAAGTTAGATAACTTTTTACAAAACAACATTCTTCGGCTCCTGCACCATTTATTTAAGAAGATAGGGAAAAAAGGTTTATATGAAAAAGTTTTAGAATTGTACTTAGATCATCCTCATTAAGTTTAACACTTACGTAATATATGTATATTTTAAAGTAAACAGTGTTTTTCAATTTAGAGTTAGGTTTACGCCCTCTAGCGGACATTTTAGGAAACTGAAACTATTTTCCAGCAATTTCCCTTGTCCGCTTTTACTAAAACAAAAAAAATCCTAAAACCGTACCATGACTAGTTTTCGAGATATCGGTATACCCGGTACTTACTAGATGGCAATTTTATGCTGTTTTTTTACTTTTACTTTCCAATAGAGAAATAATTTGTATGTCATCGAAGTTTTCCTTTAACGATAAATATCAGCGAAATTATTATACTAATATTAACTCACCTCAGTAAATCGCCTGTTCCCTTTAAATATTAATTGACAAATAAGTGAGATAAGTTGCATCATTCTCAGTTCAGTCTTTTCCATTTGACATGATCACCTGTACAATTTTGTTGTAAAAGGAACCTGCGATTCAGTGAGTTGAGTGAAAAATCCCTGATATCGTTTGACAGATTAAACATCAACAAAATTATGGATATGTTAAAAGGTAAACAATTATTCTCTAAAAATGGTTCTAAACAGCCGGCGGCAAAAGCACTACACGACGTCAAAATTGTGGTATATTTATTTTCTGCATCCTATGTTGAAGACTCAGAAATCATAACATTATTAAAAACCATGTATCAAGAGAATGTTAGATTGGGCACACGTATACAAATAATTTACGTGAATTTCGATAAAGAGCAGGAAGTTTTTGAGAAAGAATATCGCAAAAAACATGGACCATGGTTGGCAATACCATTTGGTAGTAAGTTGAATATGAGAATTGCGATCATTTTAATATTCCTGTGCATTGGACACCTTAACACCGTTTGAAAGGCAACTAAATCAGCTACATGACAGAGGGAAAAAATACAGGGTGTTGCATTTAAAGTAAAACCGAAATTAGAGTTTGAATATGTCAGAATTTATCGCTTCCTATTTAAGTGAACGCCATCAGAAGGTTTTGGTTGATTCTCAGTGGTTCTCAATATTGTCGGGCGTCCCTCTCTTGCTCCGCTTTGTTTCTATTATATAAGTTTGATTTGCCTGATGTTTTACGGTTTACAGGTGGCATGGGTTTTTTATGCATGGTAGTGAATCCTCGCGAGGATCCTCGGCCGCCCGGTGTGACCTATTGAATTTCTAAAAGAGAACTTGTTTGAATCGCATGATCAATACTTTATGTTTTAGATACGTTAATTGAAGAGTTACGTTGGGTATATGACATTTCGTCAATGCCACAAATTGTAGTGGTACAAAAAGAGGACGGTTCCATCATATCGAAAAATGGCGTAAAAGATCTTAAAGAAAAACAAGTTAATGTGATTGTGACGTGGACTGAATATGTTCAGCAATAAATTATTTGGATTTTATTATAGTTAAAAGTGAAGAGTGCCTTATTTCTCAAACGCTAATAATTCATCACGTTCATTTTTTATGTTTTCGTTCGTCATTTCGTCACCTGAATAGACAGATCCTTGGAATTTTGATGGTAGTTCAAGAATATCTTAGAAAAATCAATTATCTTAACAGATTGGCCCATAGCAGAGTGGACGCGTTTAAGAAACTTTTTTTTTCCACCTTCTGAAACACCCTGTATAGATCTCACTCCGTATAAGTTCAAAACAATAATATTTAACAATCGCAGCTTTTTTTTTTCTTCGAATTTCTTACAATCGCAGTTCTTACTTCATGAGAAAATAGATAATACTTATTTCGGCAGTCTAAAAATACACCACCACCACTGCACATAAAAGTATAATTCACTTTTTTGGGTTTTGGGCATTGTGCCAAGTAGAAAATATAATTTTTCGTCTCAGTAAATAACACGCGGAAGTTAAAGCAGAAATATTACGTTTTCTGTTAGGATAAATATATGCAGACGACGCGACGTATCTCAGATGCATTCAAAATGAAAATATTTTGTACAAGGGGCGGTAAATAAGTTCGTTAATTGACGGACGTAATTTTCAAAAATGAAGAAAGAACAAAAACAAATCTGGAGATAATTAAAACTGTAAAAAAAAGAAGAAGAATTTTTTTTTATTATTAATCCCCCCAGATATTTTTTGTAAGGGTCTGTTCGACATGACTCCTGCAGCGTCATGTATTTTATGCCACCCAATTCAACAACCCTGTACGCTCCACTAACTTGTGGAGTTCAGTTATGTGTTGGGTGTCAATATCCAAAAATGCGTCTCCCCCTCCCCCCACATAATATAATACACTTGTCAGCGCGTTTTTTAATCCTCGAAACACTGATATGAGCTTTTGGTGTGGCCTTGAGTTGAGCGACGCTGTCTTTATCTCCTCAATCGTAGCAAAACGCCGCCCACTCATGGGTGTTGTATTTGGCCAAAAAATCATGAACATGCAACGATGTGTGAGTAGGTGCATTGCCGTGATGCAAAAGCTATATTTTTTGTTTAACTTCAAATAACTTCAAGGTAATTATTCTTATTGGCCGTACGACCTTCTGGCAATAACTCACCCCATTGTAATAGAACCGAAACAGTGAGCAAAACCTTCACATTTGATCGAACCTTTTCGGTCATTGCTCTTCGTCATTCAGATGCTCATGCGACGGTTCTTTTGGTTCGCACAATATTGTAACGAACAAGAAAGTGTGCACCTGTTGACAACACCCTCAGGCGTCCACTCATACTCGACCTAGCTGTATTGTAGAACGTCACAGAATAGAATAGAAAGAGAAGAGAAAACTCCAGAACGTTCTTGTATGCTGTAGAAGACAACAAATCGTATATACAGCCAGCGTGAGAGCGACAGACAACTAATCATGAATTGAATAGTCTATAGTTAAAACAGTGTTGTAAGATATAAATGGTAGAAATAAATATAGTTAAATTAAATATAAATAGTTCTTTTAAGTTATTAGTTCGAATGTATGTAAGTAGCCCGCCACAATTAAAAACACACCTGGTATTGTCTAAGGCGGCCTATTCTTTCATTTTCGCCGCCTAAATGTATTTTTTTCCGTTTCAACTCGTAATGGGTAAAATAACTATAACAAAATCCTATAATAAAGAAATGAATTGGTACTCACTATATTGCTTTGGTATAGTTTCTTTAATTCTTCATACAACCACATTTCAACAGCTAACCGTTTACGTATGAGACTCATCTGATGATGGCCATATTTTGCTGTAAGAAACTTTTCGCGTTTCTCTTTGATTTCACCTTTATCCTTGAAATCAACATGGAGACCAGTTTTCGCAGGAGATCGTTCACCTCTTACATGCCGATCACTCAATATTCCTGCGACGGATGCAGCGGTAGTGTTGCCATTTGTGTAAGTACTGCTGGCTACTTCCATTTTGATGATATTATTTGGGATTGTGCTGGTGCTGTACGATTTTTGGAATCCTATAAGACGAAATACTGTAGAAGGATCGATTTGAGAATAATTTTACAATATTTTCAGCTTGATACGTCTCAAAAGATGCACGCTTATCTCATTTTTCCATTTTCAAGGATATCTCCCAATATTCCTGTCAGAGACCATGACCATAACAGTCAGGATCCATTCAAAGCACTGCAACGCAACCTAATTCCAATTCCCAGCCGGGATACCAACTTGCAAAAGAAGAAGAATCTTTGGCATTGAAATGGAAGAATTCCCAAATGGGAAAACGAACCGTTAGAGTCCTACTTGCGGAATACTCCAGCCCTGAGACAATCGAGCTGGCTCAAAGGCCCAAATGCTAATCAAACTAGATAGAAACGACTATCCGGTGCTTGGAAGGTTGACTTTAACACCTAAAGAAGCAAGGGAATTGACCCACAGAGCCAGATCTTCAACTTTAGGTCGAATTGAAGGAAGTTTAAAGGACCTAATTGACTCAGCTACAATATACAATACTAACAGAGCCACCGAACTGAAAATCAACAAAAATTCAGGCCGGAAACTTCAACACGTCCGCATAACCAAAAAAAGTTATGATTTTACATTTGCATGATAAGTATATTGAGACACGGAATCAATACAGATAGCCAAGCGAGTTGAACGGCTCCAAAGTACCCTAAAAATCACAACTATATAGGTGTGGGAATGCCAAAGATAATTCAGGGCCTTGGCTTCCCCATAAGAGGGTTAATCTGAGTTTCAGGGCACTAAGGAATCTAGGGCGATGGGAGAACAGATTGACATAGGATTAGAGCCCGCATTGGGACATATAACTAAACTTTTGAAACGACTTGTATGATTTAAATACATTTTTAGACCAAATAAAGACTCGATAAAAGGTAAAATCATATAATGCCCCCGTATAGGTATATCAACAACAAAAAATACATTCATTATTACATTAAGAACCCAGACTATGGTTACCAAGCACCAATATCTTGTTCATTCATTCGGATTATGCATATAAATACATACACATCGTTACGCTTTTGTCTCACAGGTATGTTGAATGTTGATGTGATGTATACATTATTAAAACTTTAATTACTGTTATTAAAAACAGATGAATAAGACAAGGACGGAAATACAAATATTTATAGGAGAAAAAAAAAAACGAGGAAGCTTAAAACGTAATAAAAATGCATGGGAGGTAAATGGGAGACATGGGGGAAGAATAGAAAGGTCGTTAACTTTTTGCTGAAAGATATAGCGTCTTTTCACAAACACACACACACACATACGTACAAATTCACCGTCAGTAATTCAAAGGGGGATTTTAACAATAAATAATATTTTATAAACCGACGAGGATCATAGATTTAGTCCCAATTACTACCTACAACACACTCAAACAAAGTTTGCTATAGTTAATTCCAAATAAAACAAGATTTATGTACGTCCTGTAATACTAATCCCATAGGTGTTTTATTCCAATTAAAAGCACGTATTATGGTTTGTTTTATAATTTAATTAAGTGTATTTATTCGGCCTTGACTAAAATATTTTTATCAAAATAAAAATAAAGCTATTTAACTTGTATAGGTTATAGACCCATGTACCTACTACTAGCTAATTGTTTATTATTATTATAAAACAACAACAAAAAAATAATTAAATGTATTAATTGATATACCAGCATTCGCATTAAATAAACATTATGTGCATTGTATACGATCTGTATAATTTAATTAAACGTTTTAATAACAACTTTAAATTGTACATAACCAAAAAGAAAGATTAAAAACTACTTACCTACACAAATTTAGTTATCCAATAGACTTCACTAAATATTTATCACAACTAAATGTATTTTAATTATTATATCACTGTAATAGTTGGTAAATTATTTACATTTGGATGTTGTAAAATAGGTATTTAATCTGATCTGCATGCTTTTGAAAAAATAAAATTGAACACACGTTAACAGCTCAATACTTAATTAATGAATGACAAAAAAAGAAGAAAGAAAAAACTTGGATGCCATTAATAGTACACGGTTGCCGAATCTACAAAAATATCATCGCTCTGTAACTGTCTAATATTGGCAGTAGGGAACTGGCCTAATACCATTGTCTTTATAAAGACAATGCTAATACCTAATTAAGACTAAAAACATAATATGTTGTCATTTCAGTAATGTCTTATTCTTATTTTATGATTTTTGTGGCATAAGCATAGATATATTATTTTTTTATCGCGGATGCAGTAAAAACTATAGCGAGGAGAATGTGTTGCGTTATGTTTGGCAACACCCCGTAAAGAAGGTATTTGGCAGACGTCTTGTCGCACACTGTTGCCATACTTAAAGAGACGATTACTGTAATTAATTTAATATAACAATATCAAAATGAATTTGAAACCTATTCTTCCTTCCATTAATATATTAAATTTCCTAATTTGGCTTTAATTAAAAATAATGTAATATGTAATCAATAACATCTAAAGCTTTTTTGGACGTTATTGATAATATTATTTGATTTGGCATCCATGAAATAAGCTTAGTACTAATACTGATGTGTGGATATTCGCTAAATTCACTTGTGCTTATAAATGCAACAAAAGAAAAATGTTTTGGAACAGGAAAGTGTGAGAAAGTGTTATTTGGCCATAAAAGGAAATCCACTATGTTCAAATATTTTGATTTAAAAACACTGCGCAAAGCGCAACCCCATTTCGATCATGCAAATATCGATCGATTTTCCAAATTCCCCATCTGTTTACCAAAAGTAACAAGATTTCCCTGAATTGAATTAACAAATAAATGTACTCCAAAGTAAAATGTGGTTAAAATTATGTATCCTGTTATTCCTATTAAACACAAATATCTTCCCGATAAATGGTGCATCACGGCTTACATCAGACATAGATTTGCAGACTTGTATTGATAATTTTAATGTACACAAAGATAAAATTATTCGGACACAAGACTCACAAAATATGGGTGCCAAATACTTGAGTGAAATGGATTTGGGGACAAGGGAGGAATGTCTGAGGCTGTGCTGTGAGACCGAAAATTGTGACGTGTTTGTTTTTGAAGAGAAAGTAAGTATAGGCACTGATATTTTATATTAATCTACAAGTAGTAATACTCATCCATAAACGTTTGCAAAAAGGTTGCTAAAATAGGTAAGTTGCACGCTATTCTCCAAATATTTCGGCATAAAACATAAACTGCGCAGCAACTTGAACGTCCAAATAAGAATCTTAGATCAAAAATTGCGCTAAGTAGGTACTATGTGTCAAACGTCATTTATTGGTTGCGATATCACAGAATAACCAAGATACGAGGGGATACCAAAATTTAACCTAAACCCCACGCCCCTGTTTACACCTATATAGGGCTTGTTGAACTCAGTGTGTAATTAAATATTGTATAATTCTAGAATTCTGGTAGTTGTTATCTGTTCCGTTGCGGCCCACCTGAAGATTTCAAATGTAAATTTACTCATCATGCTAATTACTCGAGTGGAGTACTGTCGATCAATCGACATTTACCGGATTTAGAAAGTCAAATACGACTCACAAAACATGAACAGGATTTAACCAAACTCAGGTGAGTTGGTAATCTAGATACAGTTTATTTATTTCTCTCACTGTGTATATGAAAAGTATTTTATTACACAAAAGACACAATATTGACAACAATAATTCAATTGTTTCCTTATTAAGTATCTTCAATTGTTTATGTAACTTGTTATGAATAATGAAGAAATAGTTATTTGACAATAAACAATAAGTTGCCTAGTTTTACAGACATATTATGTGAAAATATACACACACTAATTACCTATTGCCAGTGGCGGAACGTGACATATTGGTACCGCGGTTCTGCAAACAAAATTTACGTTACGTTATAAACTACATAGACAATTTAACCAAAACCTAACCTAACTAATCCAGCTGACATTTAGAAGACAGCTGTGACATTGTGCATTTTCGTAGTTAAAATTACAATAAAACAAAAAACGTACGTTTTAATTTCATTCATTTTATTTATCACTGGATATATATTATATATATATATTATATCATAAAGTCCATACTCCTGTCGATTAGTAGATTTATTGAATTAATATCAACTTGGGAGCACGTTGGATTTTTGACAGTTGAAATTAAAATATCAAAAATGATGACCGTATATTACGAACGTATAATCATAGAGTATGATCTTTATATGATACTTTGCATGAACTAGGCAACAGTGTAAACTCTAGTTACAATAGGGTTATTCTTTCGTAGTGATTGATCTGAACAAGTGAATGTGATTAAACTGAATGTGATTATACTGAACTGAATATTTGGCGAAACCGAAAGATTATCTTTTTTGTGATTGTCTTTCACTTAACCTCGAAAACTTGTGAAAACAACCAAATCTGCTCTGAAAACTGGAAAATTATTTCTTCCATTATATTATTATCCATGTTTTAAACTTTTACACTTTATTGGTTTGATTCGAAATCATATTCCAATTATTATCTCTCAATATTCAATACTTTTAGAGGTTAACTGTTAACTGAACGAACTAACCGGTACCTAGAGGTTGATCAGTAAGCGGCAAGGGGGGTAGGAATTTTAATCAGTTTGGTAGAAGTGACCGATGTCGAAAGAATACGCACAATCGTGAATGAACTGACAATTTTCAGATTGTTCACTTAGTTCAGTACGAAAGAATAACCCTAATGGACAATGTCATTGTCTTTATAAATAAAGACAATGACAATGTCACTTGTCACTCAGCAGAATGTCTCAACATAATTTGTTTACACATACAACACACATGAATGTTAATGTTGTTTGTTTATTAAGATAATGCCTTGGAGTATAATGCAGGATCAGGATTACTACTTTATTTTTCAGGAAACCTGATATTGTCGAAAATGAGGCTATTAAAAAGTTTGTTGTAGAAGAAATAATTAAGCCTACAGTGTCTACAACTACTCAACAAATTTTATCGAAAGAAATTTTACCAATTTTCGGTAAAAATGACAAAAACTCAGATGAAGGTAAGGTTTTTATTATTCTGAAAACAAAATTACGATAAAATATACGTGTTTTGTAGTTAATCATAAATGTGGAAGGTTCCAATTCCCATGTCGAACAACAAATGATTGTATTGCCATTTATAATGTATGTGATGGTATTCCACAATGTTCGGATGCTAGTGACGAGGGTCCTGAATGTCCACCTGATACCCCTTCGTCAACAACTGGAACTTCTATGGGGGGAATAACTACTAGAACTGAGAAAAATGTGGAGAAAATTCTACAACCAATAGTACAACCACATTTTGACCCTAATGTTATAGTAAGTATATACCTACATCATTTTAATTATCAACGTAAAACTTGAAGCTTTCTTACAATAAACATAAATTGGGTTATTACAAATAAAACATGCCTAACAAATTGTCAAAATCGAACTTGTTTAATACAAATGCGACTTCATTTCATTTAAAATTTACTCATGTGAATCATGACTCCTTTAACTTTAACACTAGTGTCTTAAAATGTACTGCATTTCCCTTATTTGAAAGAATAAATAATATTTGAAAGGTTGCCATGATACAGGAGTTAAATAACCAGTAATCAGTGTAAGCATTGTATCGCCTCATAGCTTGTTGTCAGTTGTCAACTAATTCCCTATCTGTCAAACCCTAAATGTCAAAAGTCGAATGATATTCAATGTCATTTGCAAATACACATGTTCAATCAATAAAACCAATGATTGGCACTTACTTGTATATTTATTCTTTAGCTATAATACGTTATAAATATTAAAATAAAATTACACTTTCTTTCGGTACATAAACAAGACAACAGGTGTCACAACTATATCACTTTCAACCTGGTATTCCCCGTCCACAGCTACCAATATTAATTCATAACTTTTACATGCATTGAAATTCTTTAGAACTACAAAATCTTCTTCGTTCTCTACGGGTGTTGATTCATAGTCCTTGCTGCCTTTGATTCGGTATTTTAAGTAGAAGTTTTCACCAGGATTATGATCGATGTCCGGCAGCCATTTGATTAAGGTTTTTACTAGACAGGGATCCTAAAAAAGAAAGACACCGCTGAAGAAATTGTCAAATTTCATTGTTCGTTTATCATGTCAATACCTTTTTGGCTGATTCATTTTCTGCTTTAATTCCTTCCGATTTATCCGTCACAATCCCACCTTTCGTGTTATTAAAAACATAAAAGTCATCATCATCATCATAATCATTAAACTTGATCCCATTTTTGTATGGATACAAGTGTCGTGATTTCTTACATTCACCTTTTGCAAATTCCTCATAATCGACATCGAAAAAGTTAATTTTGTATTTTAATGAGGCACTGGTAGGTGGCGCAGGTGTATGGGGAATTACCTCGACTTCTAATGTGTTACTGAAAGAAAAATACGTCAGTAATAATCAAAGAAAATGTTCCAAATGCCTCACCGTTCTCCCTCACCAGCACAATTGACAGCAGCCACGGCCACCTGATACTTTGTGTCTTTTTTCAATCCTGTCAATTTCGCTTGCAACATGTCTTCGTAGTTGACATGTGGAACAAAGTATTTGACAGTTGTTTGATCGTTAATGTCATTGTCAAATATTTCACTGCAGTATATGTTGTAACCTAATAATATTCCATTGATATATTTGGGTTTACTCCATCTCAAAAGTACTGAATGAGTTCCTAATTGGTTTGTCTCAAATAAGTATGGTGTTCCTGGTTCTACAAGAGAATGTATTCAATTAATTAGTCTTAATCCCATTTTTTTATATGCGGGATAGTGGAGTGTCGAAGAAGAAGAAGTATTTTTGACCAGTTAGGTACATACCAGTTTGTGGTGCATCAAAACTGATAACTTGGCTCTGTGGGCCAACGTACTTGTCATTCCTGACAGAGACTGCCACGAAGTTCCGCGAAAACGGGAAGAATTGCACTGACGTAGTTGTTACATTCGCTGGGATAGCATATACCTGACTGAAGATGTGATTCCAGATGCGCACAATGTATCCACGAAAGGTGCCACGCACTGTTTCGATAGCTATTGGTTCCCAGTTGATGAAGGCTTCGTTGGCGTCGTACGTTTGTAAGGTTACGTTTGTGGGGGCAGCTAATGGTATTAATTCGCCTAAAACAAACATTTGAATGTATGGGACTAGATACAGTTCTTTTTTTGATAAAGCAAAGCAGATAAAAAATGCTTTAAAATCATGTATCACTCGACCCCTACTGATATATGAAAATTTAGCGGTTATGTCCACGCCTATCACAGCGCTTCAGCGATATCAATCAAAATCTAATGCCAAAATCTAGCTTAATTGGTTAAAGTGTTTGGGCGATATCGTGGTAGAATACACACAAACTGTCATCTGGAAATGGTCTCAATCGTCCCAGGGGACTTGTCTATCTCAAATTTTGTTTGTATTTGGAAAATAGCTTGTCACCAAAAGTCTTACAAGAGAGGTAAATGACATAAGGTCACAAAAATATTACTTTTACACTTACACAATATGGAGAGCTATTTGTGCCTCGGGGGCAACAGTTTATTTACAATTTCGCAGTTGCCTGAACTAGGAAAAACTTTCTGTAGCTACTTACGTGTAATATTGTTATGATCGCAACTTATTAAATTACACAGACACAACAACAACACCAAGAAAATCATTTTATACGAGTATATTTTATAATTTTTGCTCTACTGATACACTGATGTGTTTACTCTCTATGCGATTTTTTAAGAATCTAATAAATTAGTTGATTTCCTGATTTATAATAACAATAACGTTTATTACTCAATTAAATCATTAGTTTAATGGTTTTTATGTAGGCTTTGAAATTCTAAATCATTTTAATTCAACTCGTCAGATACACCCACTTGATAAATATATTTTCCTCAATTATGAGTAAGTACAGAATGGCATAACGTTTGTTTTGAAACGATCTCAAACATTGCGAACCAAATATACGAGGACTGCCTTTTTAGTTATGTATACTGGCGCATAGAGGGCGCCAAGCGTCAAATGTACCCACTAAAAATTAACCTTTAGTTAACCTTAACGTCTCAATGGATATCACATGATGTTAGATAAGTATCAGGTATAAAGACACTTGTAAATGTAACTGTCTTATACTCCAGCAACGTTTCGAGGCTTATCTGTTCCTTCTTCACTTTTTTTAGATTTTAGATATAATTTGTGGATAATGTCCTATACCCTAAGGCAGTAGTCGCCAACCTTCGGAATTTATTGAGCACCTTCGGTAATTGTAGAATGTACAGTGAGCTACTTTTTTTTTAATGTACAGTGTTTTTGGGGCCTTGGTGTGGCATAGGACGCTATCATACAGGACCTAAGCAACTATCCTTAATGACCGTTCCGAAGAGTGTCATTTGGCATGCAACTAGCCCTTCATAATATCATTATCCTGCGTAAATTTCACGACCCCATTATTAGGAAAACAGATTTCAATTTTTTGGGGCCTTTGTTTGGGATAGGACGCTATCATACAGGACCTAATCAAGACCTAAGCAACTATCCTTAATGACCGTTCCGAAGAATGTCGTTTGGCATGCAAATAGCCCTTCATAATATCATTATCCTGCGTAAATTTCACGACCCCATTATTAGGAAAACAGATTTCAATTTTTTGGGGCCTTTGTTTGGTATAGGACGCTATCATACAGGACCTAATCAAGACCTAAGAAACTATCCTTAATTACCGTTCCGAAGAATGTCGTTTGGCATGCAAATAGCCCTTCATAATATCATTGTCCTGCGTAAATATCACGACCCCATTATTAGGAAAACAGATTTCAAGTTTTTGGGGCCTTGGTTTGGTATAGGACGCTATCATATAGGACCTAATCAAGACCTAAGCAACTATCCTTAATGACCGTTCCGAAGAGTGTCATTTGGCATGCAAATAGCCCTTCATAATGTCATTGTCCTGCGTAAATTTCACGACCCCATTATTAGGAAAACAGATTTCAAGTTTTTGGGGCCTTGGTTTGGTATAGGACGCTATCATATAGGACCTAATCAAGACCTAAGAAACTATCCTTAATGACCGTTCCGAAGAGTGTCATTTGGCATGCAAATAGCCTTTCATAATGTCATTGTCCTGCGTAAATTTCACGACCCCATTATTAGGAAAACAGATTTCAAGTTTTTGGGGCCTTGGTTTGGTATAGGACGCTATCATATAGGACCTAATCAAGACCTAAGCAACTATCCTTAATGACCGTTCCGAAGAGTGTCATTTGGCATGCAAATAGCCCTTCATAATGTCATTGTCCTGCGTAAATTTCACGACCCCATTATTAGGAAAACAGATTTCAAGTTTTTGGGGCCTTGGTTTGGTATAGGACGCTATCATATAGGACCTAATCAAGACCTAAGAAACTATCCTTAATGACCGTTCCGAAGAGTGTCATTTGGCATGCAAATAGCCTTTCATAATGTCATTGTCCTGCGTAAATTTCACGACCCCATTATTAGGAAAACAGATTTCAAGTTTTTGGGGCCTTGGTTTGGTATAGGACGCTATCATATAGGACCTAATCAAGACCTAAGAAACTATCCTTAATGACCGTTCCGAAGAGTGTCATTTGGCATGCAAATAGCCTTTTATAATGTCATTGTCCTGCGTAAATTTCACGACCCCATTATTAGGAAAACAGATTTCAATTTTTTGGGGCCTTTGTTTGGTATAGGACGCTATCATATAGGACCTAATCAAGACCACTGTCCTAAGGTCAGCCGTTTTTGACTTATTTGAAGATTTATGTCAAAATTGACAGTTGCATGCCCAGTAATAACAGTATGTCGATACATTTGAAAAATTTTGTTTAATTTTAATTTCAGCCAGCTCAGTTGAATCCTCTTCTAAACTTAAATCCCCCACCCCTATATCGTAACCAACAAGTCTTACCGCCAGAAATGCAGCAACATTTATTGCCTGTCATTTCGCCAAATCAAAATGACTTTTTACGTCAATTGGCTCCCGACCCAATCAGAAGTAATGCAGCTGTGTTACAAACCAACATGGCGCAGTCATACGATAATTTACGTGCGCCATCTATACAACAATACGGTGGACTCATCGATAATTCAAATCAGAATAATTGGAATATGCGTGGGCAAGATGGCGTTGCTGCTAGTATCGGTAATAATAATAATAATAATATGATGGAGAGTAGACAACCAGTTCTACAAGACTTTCCAGGTAAGTTCTCGGTTGGTTGAGACATCTCATATACAGGGTGTCTCACTTACTTCCGGTTATACCGGAAAGACCCTGTATATAATTTATTTTGAATTTTTTTCGACTCAAAACAGGCCTATTTTGACGAATAAAAATATAATTATTTACAGTGTTTCATTTGAAATAAGAAAGTTCGTATCAACTTCCGGTTTAACCGGATATTTCTACCTTTTTCATTCGGGGAGTGTCATAATTATTCTTTATTTTTGTTTCGATCTCTGCTCGAAGTTCGAAATTTAAAAAGAAACAAGCTTTATATAAAATTTAAATAGCCCGCCTGTTAATACGATTACAATCAGTAGCCGCAGGTGGCGCTGCTAAACACTGTCCCTATTTTATTACACGTAATCGGAGAGTCTCTTTTTTTTACTCGTTTCTCTATGTCACATATTTACACTGCTTCAATAATGTAAGCGACACTTAATCCAGGTTTCAGTTGTAGGTAAAAATGGTCATATTTTCAATCATAAAGAATCAGGAATACAAGTCGCTAGTCCTCAAGATTTAAGGTAAATAGCCATAGTGTGGACGCACCTTTACAGTTAAAAATTGCAGTATGGCTTGATTTGACACTAATTTTATTTTGTTTTAGTCAAATTCAATACACCCAAAGTCTCAATCCAAATAAACTGCAAAAATACTATGGTGAAAACTATGGAGAATCTTTGCAACAAGAGAATTGGCCAGGTAAGTAAATACCAACTCTAGGAGAATTTTTTTTAACAATCAGGGT
Organism: Apoderus coryli; assembly: GCA_911728435.2. NCBI lineage: Eukaryota > Metazoa > Arthropoda > Insecta > Coleoptera > Attelabidae > Apoderus > Apoderus coryli. The sequence continues at coordinate 172,525 of OU452213.1, read as the reverse complement.
GTGTTAACACTTAATAACTAAATAGTGAAACAAACTACTAACATCAATGCACTAATATGACTTATTTATTTATATGTCACAACACTGTATTCGCAACTATTGACTGTTCACTTTATAACTGTCCTCTGTCCCTGTTATACGTTCGCTATATATATGGTTGGGCTTCTTTCTCGAACACTTCCAATGAGTAGTCGAACTCTTGTTGGAGCTGTCGAGAACGGTGCATCTGATTACTATATATATCAAGCCAACGCAGTGTTGCCGGTTGTATTTATTTCTCTATAAGGGTTGGGGACATTTTTATATTCGTATATACGAATATGTCAATCTTATTCAATTGTAGTTTTTATATTATGCAGATGACACCAGATATATTCAGAGACAACATGAGGGATATCCACAGCAGAAAATTCAAGGTAATTTATTCAAATAATTAGTTCTATGCCCCTCCTCGTAATTTTCATATTCATATCTACGGATGCTCCATCGTTAAAGGTTGAACCAACGTTGCCATTTGAAATAACCACAGTATATTATTATAACATCAAACTAACCTATCTACTATGTTCAAAAATTATAAATAAAAAATTGCAAAAGCAGGGATTGAACCCAGAACCTCCCGATTACAAAGCCCGCACGCTACCCGCTAGGCTACACTCAGTACACATCTGATATGCGAATTACCACGAGCACAGACTTCCTTTGCTGTTCAGGGCTATCGTTTGGTAACTTTGGTTGAACTAAACGATCTGTTTTCATGTCTTGATAACTGTCGTTAAATAATATTATATTATTATATATTAACAGGGGATAGACAAGACTTTAAATCAAAATCAAATAGTAAGAATTCTGCAGCTGTTTCATCTGACAAAAACGGTAAGAAAATTATAATTTAAATTGAAGAAGTTATTAATGCAATTTATTTCTGTTTGTAAACAGAAAATTCAAAAATTGTACAAGAAAAATTAGCACACGATCTAAAACATTCGAAAGACAGCATGCCACATGACGACACTGTTGATCCAAAGATCCACGAACAATATCCAGATGTGGTTGCGTTTAAACTGACAGATGACACGTCGGAAGATGGCGTTTCAGAAGTGCCTCGTAGCGCCATCTTGTCTCTAACAATAGGTAACTGTCATAAAATAAAAAAACCAGACAGTCCTCGTAAAGAAACATGGATTCAGAAGGATAATAAATATCTGTTCGGACTCTCACGAGTCAAAAGTTTCTCGATCTACTTTTCTTTAAGTAATTTTATTGAGAAAAACGCGCACAAAACGCCTTGGCCTTAGCTGGTTTCAAATTGTGATTAAACCTCCTGCTTGGGACGCCCAAATGTGTAATTATACAGGGTGAACTATCACTCAGTACAAAAATTTTAACTGGAGGTAGAGAAAAATACGATTCAACAGAAACGCCTTTCAAAAAATTTCCAACATTTTTATTAAGGCTGAAAATAATTTTTTTTTAAATCATATTAAACTCCCTTTTTACGACGCCTATGACCGCCTGCCCAACTGAAGTTTACATTAGACATTAGTTTAAAGGTTATGATACAGCGCCATGTTGCCAAGTGTATCGATTTACCGTGCATTTAAAGTAAAAAAAAATATTTACAAAATGTAGATGATTACGTGACTTCAATCATGCGAAATATTAAATATTATGTTAGCACCTACCTTTCGGATATGTCTAACATGCCATAGAATGATTTTTGAACTTCCAGGGGACCACTTGGTTTTCCTCATCCACTCTTCTTTTTTTATCTGAGGTATTCAGCGCGACGACCACGACAAGGTGGAATCCCCTCCGGAAAACCCCAAAGGGTAACAAAAAACACACAAATTCTAATAACACTAGCACTTCAAAGCACTACAACAGCAACCGTTAACTTCACTACACTTGTTTATGCGCTTAATCACTGAAGGATACGTGCAAAAAGTCCAGGATTATTGCGAATTTGATCCGCTGCAATTCGTACTCGTAACTGCTGTTCATCAACAATCTATGTTTCGTAGACAGAAGCCTTCATGTAGACCCAAATTCAGTAGAAACTAATTTAGTTAATCATCATTAATAAATTTCACACACAAGTCAGTTTTATTTTAGTTTCCTTGTTCTGAGATATTCCCAATCTTTTAGCAATCTCCGTAGTACTTATGGAGGGCTCCTCCTCTATTAAACTTAGTAGGTACAGCCACTACATGTTCTAAATTATTTTGCTCTCCTTGTCCACCTGTTCGAGTTTGCAATGTACCAGTATCTCGCAAACGTTTTACTTACAACATTTACAAATGTGCGAGGATTAGGCATGTCTTTCCTATTTGGAAAACGTCTCCGGTATTCCACTGCCGCCTGATTTGCTCTTTTCTTGCATTTCCCATATACCTAATATTATTACCATGTCTGTTAATTCCGCGTTTGAATACGGCATTTTCAATAATTCAATTCAATTTTCAAACATTCACAAATCAATAAATTAATACAATAATTCGACGTCAAAAACGCGATGACAAATGACAAAGATAACAACGCCATATCGATATTATGAAAATATCGATATATCGGAATAAAAAAATATCCATAGTCACATCGACAATTTACGCTTCATTATAACGATATATTACCTTAAAATATAAAGAGTATATTGCCTATAATTTCGTTTAACAGATATATCGATATATTTCATTCGATATACCGCTGGGCTTTGCCAACGATAGTGACAATGTATGGGATCAAAACATCGGTATGTAACATTAGTGTAGTTTCTAGTTATTTTTGTATTTATATTAAAAATATTACCATTTTATTGGTTGAAAATGTATGATATCGATTGTTCAAATTCCAATAACAAACTCGATCGATAGTGACAAAACTTGGATAATAATTATTCGTGAATGCAGGCTTGCCAGATTTAGCCAAAAAAGCGATATTCAATAGGCGCTACATATTCTTAGTTAGCTCTTGCGGTTGATTCTCCATTCATCACATCATATATTCATTTTTATAATATTCCGGCAAAATTTTTGTGTAGTGTAAGTAGGAAACCCGTTTCATCATATTATGTGTATTTTGTTCTGGTTAATGTGTAAAGTATGCAATGCGCAATTTCTAACGTCTAATTTCCCACGAGTTTTAATGTAATGTAAAAACAAACATAGTTATGTGAGAAATTAAGTTTAAATTATTTCGTAGTTCGTATAATTTTCACAGTTTTACGTTCCTTTTATAAAAAATTTCAAGTGAGGGCGAGTTGTAGGTGCTTATGCCACATCAGCCAATCTGATCTGAGAAATTTGTGAGAAATTTCTGACACTTGCGAACGTGATATACACATGCAAAGCGCATGCGGAGGTCAAGGATTAAAAGTAGCATAATATGGCTAGATGCTCGATACACAATACACATTGAGTTTGAATAAGTTATTTTTACTCAAAATAAAAAGCATAATATGTGTGTTATAAACTTGGCAACACGTTAGGCTGCTGGTTGACAGATGATTAAGGTCGAATTTGGTTATTAAGCTTGGGAGGTTATTAAGCTTGGATATTTTATTATGTTTGTGTTTACATTTTCTTTCCAACGAACGATTTAAGTAAATTAAATCGGCATTTTACATTTTAGTGTGTTTTCGGCAATCTTTAGTTAGTGTTTGTGTGTTCAAAATGCGAAAATATAGTTTTAGAAGTTTGCAAAAACGAAGAAATTATCTACAATTTGGAGTATTCCAGATTGATTGTTATTGATCAAGTATTACTTATAAGACAAAGTCAGGGCCGCTACAGCTGGCTATCATAGTTTATATTTCGTTAAATTTAAAATAATCCGGCATCAGCGAATATTAACAAACTGTGCCGGCATTTAGTGTGCTTTTGGAAATAGGTATGTTGTGTTCTTAGTGTATTCAATAAGTACATCGTTTTAGGAGTTTGTTGTTTGCAAAAACGAAGAAGTAGTGTATAATTCCGCAGTAGTAAAGATGGATGGAGGTTGAATGCCATCGTGAAAAATAATTGTCATAGGCGCCGATTTACCAGGGAAAAACGTGCATTTGCCCCATTTTGTAAACATCGAATAAAAATTCGGAAACAATTTTTTTATGGTTTTTCATGCTTTCCTGAGCATGTGGTAAAGTGATAGTTCACCCTGTATTTCGTGTCGTGTTGTAAGGCCAGCAGGAGTCAGATGCGAGTAACTATGGGACTCCTTAGTGGACATTGCGCTCTGAGAGACCACCTAAATAAGATGGGACTGCATAACGGGGCCCTGCAATGCAGTTATAAGTTAGTGGGGGGTACAGGGTTGTTGGATTGGGTGGCATAAAATACGGGGACTTTTCACAATAAGCCCATGAGGCTGCAGTGAAACCGGGGATTGACCAGCTGACGTATAATAACTTGATATTTATTTCAGGATTGATAGTCACAAGTATAATGGCGATTTTGATCGGATGTCGAGTTAGGGTTGTGCGTAAACGTTTTCAGAAAGGTGGTAAATCGTATGCCACAGATGCAGACTATTTAGTGAATGGCATGTATTTATAATTTAAAAAAAAAAATCAAAAAAAGTAGTTAGAACAAAAATTAGTATACTTACTACTGTTGATAAAATAGTTAGGTTAGGAATTTTTTGATATAATTATTACGTACCTATAAAATAAAATATATTTAAATATGTTTTTTATTTCGCTTTGACGATACTGTATAATTAATTATCATAGGAAATAAATTATATGTAAATAAATAAAAAATATTAAATACATATTAATTTACCTTTTTCTCGAACCTTTTCAACTAGAAAACCGACGACATTATTGCTTTCGTTACGTACGTAAAATAGATGCACATTAGAAGTCACAGACTGTATATTTATTACCATCTAAATCTAGGGTTGCCAGGCCAGGTGGCATTGTCCCGCTTCCAAGTTAAACGTCACGATTTGTCCCACGCTTACGATATATTGTCCCACTTTTTATTAGAATCTCGTTTGTCACCTTAAGACGCGAAAAAATATCCACCCAAATATACCAAAAGAAACCATTTTAAATGTTTTAATTTCCCGTACAGGGAAAGCATTGTGAACGCGCTAAAAATTTTGAGATAAAGACGGATATAACCATTTTGAAGTTCTCTGAGACGATTAAGACCATTTCCTAACGCGCGATAGGTCACTTTTAATATTTGCCCCCATTATTCTCGAGAAAATTGCGTTTAAAATTTCACCAGTTAGGTAGATTGCAGATTGTTTTATCGGAGTCGTTTAGGCGGTTTGGCCTCTGCTCACTTCGACCTGCAGAAGATCTTTTGTGAATGACTCTAATCTATGAATATCCCAGCTGTCCCACACTTTTCATAAAGTTGATGGTTCCTCTGGGGGCTAAATTCCTTGCCTCGTCGGGTGTTAGGGTCACCCCTCCAAGGTGTTTTAGCCTTTTGCAGAAAATTGCCATGCATTCACAGAGCACGTGTTCTGTTGTCTCTGTTGCGTCTTCGCAAAACCGATAAGTGTCGTCCTCGGTTAGACCCATCTTTTTGAGATGGTACTTCACTGGGTGGTGTCCCGTAAAAAAGGCCTGTAATTCGCCTTAGGTCGCTTCTCTCCAGTTGGATAAGCTTCCCTGCGTTGGCCTCTTAGGTTTGATAAACGTTTTTGATTGTCTTAGGACCTGGAGTGTTTCTCCAGTTGGACTTAAGTTGTTCCTTTTCCCATCTCCGAAGTTCTCCCTTCATATGGCTTTTTGGAAGGCCAAAGATGGGTTCCGGGCCGTATAACAGAGCGTTTGCGCCCTCTTTTGCAAGTTGGTCCGCCGCTTCGTTCCCCTCTATGCCTTCATGTCCTGGCACCCATGTCAGAGTAATCTTTTTCCCCTGAGCTGCCAGTTGCTTTAGGGTCTGTTTGCATTCGCTTTGACGTGAAGGTGTAAGACTTCAGTGCTTTTAACGCAGCTTGACTGACATAATATTGATCTTCCATTCCGGGATGCCTCTCTGCAGGCATTCTTGAGCTCAACGATTAATAGTGTAGGACTTTTCCCGAGAGATCAGAGAGCCTGCAATTAGGCCCGTATACTCCCATGCCTGTGTTCCCTTCTATTCCTTTTGAACCGTCCGGATGTGTTTTCTCGGAATCGTGGTTCCCCATTTAGCCATTTTTGACGGTCTGCAATGATCACTTCAAATGGGATTTCAAAATCATGTTTACGTGGCAAAGCGTTCAACGGATTTCTTCCTGAATCCAAAGGTATTAGATTCAGGATTCCCATGTGCACCAGTTAGGTAGTTAGAACCTAATTATAATACAATAATTTGAAAGAGGGTTTTGTGGCGTTATTGATGCGCTTCACGTGCGGAAGATTCTGAGTTCGAATCCCAGCTCTGGCAATATTTTTTTTTCTAATTTTTGAATAAATTAGTTACGTTAGTTGATTGGAAATTAATGATAGAACTACTCCCCAGTTTTCAACAATTGGCATCCTCTGGATCATGGCATAATGTCAAAGTCTGTCCCATAAACCAGAGCGGACTTATGCCATCTGGTTCGTGGCGTTATTCGAAGTAATCCCCATTTGAATGAACACAATCTGAAGAAGACCTTGAAGTCAGTTCTCAGAATGGCATGAGTTTCAATCGGTCTCGATGTCTTTTCAATTGGATTTTTTATTCTGGGAATAGCCAAGGATTGCAATCGGGACTGCACGCAGGCTGGCAAAGGTCTTGTTGAAGAAGCCTGTTGCTGCTCACCTAAAAATAGGGTTGTTTTCTACTCTCGATATCTTTTCATAACTTCAAGGTAGAATTCTATATTAATCGTCCGGCCTCGTGGTGCACAAACGACTTGAACAGCTCAAGATCACTTGACCTTTATTTAAATGGTCTTTGGATCAAATACCACAATCCATTGGATGCAAATTGCTGCCAAGGCCCCTCTGCTGCTTAGTTGTGTGTCAGAACTCTCATCAGATATTTGGATGAAGTTGAAAGTCCCATCCATCTCAGAAGGTCTCCTCACATTCCATAATGTTCGAGCTTCAAGGTAAGGCGACCAAAAGGCACTCTGTCAAATGCCTTCTCTGTTACGTTTGTGATTTATTATGGATCATTTAACTAGTGATTGTTCATATAAATAAAGAATCAAGCTTTAGTGTGATTACAAATCGTTTTATTCATTTTTTCGTCTATTTACAATTACAACGTATATTGACAAATTGCTGTTGACATTTACGTTTCAACATGACATACAGAGGAAATGAACATAAGGCGGGAACTTTAAATTACGAGTGTTTATAAGGTTTGTTCCAGATATGTTACATTCTCGAAGTTCGGGAATAATGTTTAACTGACGCAAGTAAATAAAACTTAAGAAACATTGTTGTTTAGTCTTTATTACATAGGTAACATAAAATTATTTAAAATTACTCATTAGAGAAATCCTTGTTCATGGAAATTTAAGAAAGAATCCAAAATTCTTTCCGTACAAACAGATCCCAGTTTTTTGTTATCCAATAAACAACCTGCGAAATAGTCCATTACATATATTCCATTATTTGCTGAAATATTTATATTTCCAACGTCCTTTACTTCACCGACAACCATTGGAAGAAATGCAGCAGAAAAAATGGTCCCAAATTTGGAATATTTTCTCCAATGTTTCATCAGCAATGAAAATGGGAATATTTTTTCTGGATCACAGCCAAAACCACGAAGGTTGTTAGATAGAGTGTCGTAATATAATGCTAAATATTTTTCTATGTTTTGTAAAACTGACTTTGGAGCGCAGAGGCACAGGTGGCAGGTTATATCCAAAACAGGCGATCCCATTCTGCTCATTTGCCAGTCCAATATACGTACGCTCGTAGGATTGCCAGGATCGTTTTCATCCTGAAACACAATTGTGGATAAGTCTTAGCCTTAGTAAGTATTGATATGAGGTTTGTATTTTATAGCTGAAGCAGAATTCCCCTCGTTTGTTGTGTTATTGAAGGCGATGGAAATATTTCTTCGTTCTTGATTTTGGAAAAGTAAAGAACTCGTTTGGACTTAGGGCGGCCTTGTACGGAAGATGTGATGATGGAGGAGTTCAAGAGCACGAGTAGGTTTGAGAGTAGATAATCATAGACCGCTTGTAACTGTCATGCATACAGATGTGAAAGAAAGTTCCGCTCTGGGGTCTAGTAAAGTCAGCCACTCACAGAATTTCGCGAAAATGTTTTTTTTTAATTAAAAGCTATGATATGAAGAGCTAAATATAATAATTATAACATTCTAAACTAACCCAACTACCTACCTAATTGCTTTGGTGAAAAATTAGAAATAAAAAAAAATTGCAAGAGCAGGAATCGAACCCATGACCTTCCGCACCCAAAGCCACGCCGATTACCACTAGGCCACTGTCAAAGATAAAAGAAAAAAATCAAATTGCATTATAGTTGACGTTTGTGCACGAAAGAGCACAAGGTTGCGTTTAGAGAGTATATCTCTAGAGTACAGAATTCTGAATTTCTCCCAACCCTAAAATTGTTGGTCTTATTTCCATACCAAAGCTGGAACCTCGCGTATACCAGCGATGTGGATGAGAATATTTAAGCCTATAAAAGCTGTTATTTCAAGTATATATGCCTCAATTAAAAAAAAAACCCTCGAAGCAGAATAGTCTACTCATTATTATAAAATACTGACAAAAAATTACCTGGTATTGAAACATAAAATTATTACCCCATGAGTCACCATGCAAAAAAACCAAATGATCTTCGGTATTTTTAAGATCTTCATAAAAGAATTTATTAGCAACGTTTTCAACTTCTTTTATTGCTGTTGCCGCAGGATGATCATCCAATAAATCACGAACACGTTTAATTCCAATACTAATAAGTGTTTTGGAGAAATAATCTTCTCCTATTCCATTTAATTTACTGGCTATACCTTTATACTTTTCCGGCTGTAGTTCCTTCATAGCAAATCCCAATGCATGGAATTTTGCATATTCCCTCAATACCAATTCTATATTTCGAGCATCCATACGGTCTTTTCTATCACTTACACGATAATTTCGTGCAGCTAAGTTTTCAAACAAAAATGAACATGTTTTACCATCTTTTACGACACCAAAAAACTTTCCAACAGAACTAAATGGTTCTTTAATATTATATTGTTCTTCAAATAACGTTAACTCAGGAAACAGTTCAGAGTAGACGTATCGTTCTCTGCTATAAAATGCAGATATTGGAAACTGTTTCTCCACTTCTTCGTCTTCTTCACATACTTTCATAAATAAGTAATAGTCGTCTAGTTTGCCTTCTGTATCAATTATTGTTATGCATTTAAGGGAACTTGTATATCCACCACCTGTCACATTGATGTCTGTTGGTTTTACATCCCAATTTTTAAAATTCAAAGTATGCGCAGCATTTTTCACTAGCAAAAACTGATTATCACTTAAAGGCAACATTATGTTAATGAATTAATGATATTTTAAACACAAAATGATTTAAAAATTGTTATTGCCATCTATTTATTTATATTATTAACCTTGGACATGAATTACGATTAGGTACATAATAGCTTTGATGTTATTGATATGAATTTTAATATTGTGAAATGTTACGAGAAGCATTGATCACATTTGTGTATCTTTCAGAGATAAAAAAAATCAGTTGTGTTACCCTAAAACTATAAAAGATAATCTGGAAATGGTCTTATCTTAAATATTTATTTATCTTTGATCTTTTTGTTGCTTTGAGTCACGTTTAGGAACTATAATTAACTGTTTTAAATATTTTGATTAAATATATCGATCATAATTAGTATTCTGTTACATTTAGTCAACTTAAGTTATTATAATGTGCTCAATTTCCTCCAAAACTTCACTGTATATTCCTGCACCACTTCCACTTTCGGTTTTTGACCCGTCTGTAAACCAGGTTATCCCTCTCAGTATCCGTATGCAGTCTTTATCAAGAACTTCGCGGTCCACAATATGCACTTCGAAGTTTATGTCAAATTCAAATTTTGGTATGATGTGGTCCATGGGTATGTCTATGATGCCATCCCCAATACATATGCCAATTTTGGTATCTTAATATTCTTTGTTGGGGTTCGTCAATTAATAATGAGTGCACCGCAGTCTTAAAGTATTTATTAATAAGGCTATGATTAACAATACGTTGTATAATGTTTTTCAAACGTGATTAACCTCACTTTCTGAATGTCTGTCATATCACTTATCTTAAGGTTGCTACACACTATAATCTAAGGTTGAATACACAACAGGTATGTCCCCGATAAGTGGGTACAGTTCCTACCAACCCTCGCAGTCTAATGAATGCCGCCCCCGCCTCCATCCTTACCATGATGTGCAAGGGTGGGAGGTTCAGCAATACTTCCATTGCGGCTGTCGGAGTAGTTCTAAAAGCGCCCGTCATTGCTAAGCAGGCAAGCCTCTGTACCCTGCCCAACTCAGCAATGGCGGTATGCTGTTCCGTTTTCGTCCACCAAATCAGCGACGAGTATGTTATCATAGGTCTAACTACCGCAGTGTACAACCAGTGCATCATCTTTGGATTTAGTCCCCATGTATTCCCATGAGAGCGTCTGAGTAGCATAAGCGTTCTCTCCGCTCTTGCTCTGGTTCTTTTAAGGTGTGCGGTCCAGGTAAGCTTTGAGTCTAGAGTGACCCCTAAATACTTTACCTCTCCGGACATTTTTACGATTTCACCTTGAAGTGTCCCTCTGTTTTCTTCCTCCTGGTGAAAGCGATCATTGCTGACTTTGCCGGGCTCATTCTTAGTCCAGCTTGTTGCTATATCAAGGGCCCGTTGCATACGTTCCCTTACTATGCTATTGAACTTTCCCTGGACATGTATGACTAGGTCGTCTGCAAAGCCCAGAACCCCAAATCCTTCATTGTCCAGAACTCTTAGCAACTCGTCTATAACAAGGTTCCACATCAGAGGAGATAGTACTCCCCCCTGCGGGCACCTTCGTACAGGCTTAGCTATTATTGTATCCCCCATTACTGAGGTACATACCATTCTTCCTTTAAGCATGCAGTTTATCCACCTGCAGCAAGTCGCATTGATGCCTCGTTGCCTCAGTGCTCCTAGGATTGAGTTCGTTAAAACGTTATCGAAGGCTCCCTGTATGCCCAGGAAGGTTGCAAATAGAACCTCCCTGCTCTCCAGGGCGTATTCCGCCTTACTAACTAATTGATGCAGCGCTGTCTGCAAAAACCACCTAAGAGATTGTAACCAAATTTAGTACAAAAATACTATTGGACATGGCAAGGAGCTGATTAGATTTTGAGAAACATTGAAGGTAGGCAAGGGGTTTAAAAGAGGGTTCAAACATTAAACAATTCATAGTCCTTAAACTTATCCGAAATACAGCATAATTTGTTACGCATTTAATTGAATATAAAAAAAAATATATAAAATGGGGTAAATCAAAAAATTTGCAGCCTTGGTAAACTTTTTTCCCATAAGAAACCGTCTAATTTGGCCCACCCTGTACAAACAAACGAGTGGACTAACTGCTTTCTCAGTTTCGAAGATAGTAAAAGCTGTTATTTCAACCATATAATATGCAAAACTAAAAAGAAACCCCCCCCAATAATTAAATACTGAAAAAAAAATTACCTTGTATTGAAACATAAAATTATTACCCCATGAGTCACCATGCAAAAAAACCAAATGATCTTCAGGATTCTTAAGATCTTCAAAAAAAAATTTATTAGCAACTTTTTCAAATTCTTCTATTGCTGTTGCGGCAGGATGATCATTCAATAAATCACGAACACGTTTAATTCCATATCTAATAACAGGTTTGAATATAAAATCTTCTCCTATTTCATTTAATTTACTGACAACGTCTTTGTACTTTTCCGGTTGTAGTTCTTTCATAGCAAATGCCAGTGCATGGAATTTTGCGTATTCCCTCAATACCAATTCTATATTTCGAGCATCCATAGGGCTTTTTCTATCACTTACTTTATAATTTTGTGTAGCTAAATTTTCAAACAAAAATGAAAAGGTTTTACCATCTTTTGCAGCACCAAAGAACTTTGCAACAGCATTAAATGGTTCTTTAATATTCCATTCCTTTTGAAATAATGCTAAATCGGGAAATAGTTCAGTGTACATGTATTTTTCTCTGTTATACACTTCAGATACTGGAAACTGTTTTTCCATTTCTGCGTCTACTTCACATACTTTCATAAATAAGTAATAATCGTCTAGTTTCCCTTCTGTATCAATTAATGTTATAAATTTAAGGGCACTTGTATATCCACCACCTGTCACATTGATGTCTGTTGGTTTTATATCCCATTTTTTGAAATTCAAGGTTTGCGCAGCATTTTTCACTAGCAAAACTTGATTATCACTTAATGTTAACATTGTTTTCTATGAATGATATCTTAGACACAATGATTTGAAATTGTTGTTGCTATCTATTTATTTATATTATTAACCTTGGACATGAATTACAACTACTACGTACTAATAGATTTGATGTTATTGATATGAATTTTAAATTATGAAATATTACGATAAGCAAATTTCGAAACTAATTTTTGATGTAATTTGTGGATCTTTCGGAGATTAAAAGAATCGGTTCCCGGCAAAATATAATCAAATATACCAATTTATTTATTTATTTTTGTTTTTTATTTTATTTTAATTATTTGTTTGTGGTTTTTTGCTGGCCTGCGTGAGTTTTTGCGTTTTTCCTTGGTACCCTCTTTGCTTTTTAGATCTTTCAAATTTGTATTTTTATGTTTTGTAGGATGATGATGGCTATGTAGCCGAAACTAGTTCCTACGTTTGTTTTAATTATAATATGTGGATTTGACTTGGAGTTTTACGTGTTTTATTTTAAAATAAATTATGGATCCACTTGGAGTTCTTATGGATAATATGTAAAACATCTATGAATTAATATACCAAGCCTCACAGCATGTATTGAGGACTGTGTTGGGGCCCTGTCTGTTCCTTTATTGATCAAGTCCTCCTGCACATTCCTGAAATTCTGGAAGAGGGCAAGAATCACACCCGTGTTGAAAAAAGGTGATCGGAGATAGTAATTATCGCCCTATAGCGTTATATAGCTGTCACTCAAATAGTTAAAGCCCAAAATGACTTCGGGACCAGATGACATCCCGGCTTTCATTTTACGAGATTGTGCGTCTGTTTTCGCCGTGCCACTGCAGACTCTGTTTGATAGGTCTCTGAGATCCAATATATTTCCAAAAGCTTGGAAAATTTCCCGCATTTGCCCAATCCATAAATCTGCTGAGAATGATCATGTTGGAAATTATAGACCCGTCTCGCCCCTGCCCAACTTCTCGAAGGTTTTTGAAGTGGCATTACACCGAAAAATATTTACTCAAATTAAGCATCAGATTGATCTACAGCAGCACGGTTTTTTCCCAGGCCGCTCTACAGTAACCAATCTAACCTGTTTTCTAGAGGATGTATTTCGTACACTCGGGGAGGGTCTGCGGATCGATGCGATTTATACAGATTTCTCGAAGGCTTTCAATAAGCTGGATCATTGCCTTGTCCTACGGAAAATGTCGAGGTTGGGTTTTCATGAGGATCTTTTAACGTTCTGTGGAGGATATTGAGGCTCAATGGATGTCCCCAGAAATTCATCCGGACAGTCCTTCAGCAGCAGCGGACCGGGAGAACCCTTTCCAATAGCAACTGGCGTAAAACAGGGTTGTGTCATTGCACAGATTTTGTTTTCGATGTTTGTGGGAACGGTCATTCAATTTGTTAAGGATGAATAGAGATTGTCTACAGATTTGATAGCGGCGGACTCTTCAACCTTCGTAGACGACTGCAAGCTGGGACGAAGATTGTATCCACATCAGTCATTGAGCTTGCAAACACCAGGTTGAACAGGGATTTGAACTCGTTGGCAGAGAGAGTTTCACAGCATCATTCATGCAAAAAATCTGGGGAAGTCGGTGGCTGTCTTGTTTGCAAAGAAGACTGACTATGACTTTCTTAGTGAGGCTTTGAGAATTGAGATAATTCTATTCCGTTCGCTAGCAGTGCAAAGCATCTGGGAGTAATTATGGAGACAAGTTTGAGGTTTCGTGAGCAGTGCACTGCGAACATTCGAAACGCCTTAATTATTTATTTAAATTTATTTGGTTTATTTCCAGGAGCACATTTAGTGCATAAAATTTATGAATTTGGTGTAATGCTTGAAATTGTGTTAAGTTATGTAAGGGTTAAGTGGTAGAAAACCTTGAGGTGAACTTCCCCTGGAGGAAGCTGAATCAACTCAACTTCATTGAGGCCACGTAATCCGCATGCCAACGCTTTCCAAAGAGAACTGTTTATTCACAGCTTAAGGTCGGCTCACGAAATCAGGGAGGGCAGCAAAAGAGGTACAAGGATGTTCTGAAGAACAACTGCCAGCAGATCGCGAACGACCGACCAAGATGGAGGCGTACCATTTACGAGGGTCATCAAGAGCAGCGTCGACAACATGAGGATGCAAAGAGACAGCACCGAAAGGAGAGAGAACGCATTAATGGGGCAGCGCACAGCCAGTAAATGGTGGTGATTGGGTGTGTCAATTTTGTGACAAGGTTTGCAGCTCGAGGAAAAATCCCTGAATTGGAATAATTCTTACTCGTTAGCGAGTGAATGCTGATGATATCGATACTCTGTAACTTCTTTAAGCTGTTTGAAGTAATCATCCATGACTACGTGTCTGGACAAGTTTGGAGGGTACTGGCGGAAGAGCAGTGCGGGTTTATGCCGGGACGATCGTGTATAACAAACCTCGCTACAGAAGGCTGTTGATATTATTGATCACTACGTATTATTGTCTAGACTCAGGATGATTAGACTATCGGAGCCCCTTGTCAATTTACTTAAATCATATCATCTAGACAGAGTGCAGTTTGTCGAATACAAGGGCTTCAGATCGTACGAATTTTGTTGCTAATTCGGGAGTGCCACAAAGTTCAAATCTTGGTCCGTTATTATTTACCTCATCAAAAAAAATTAAAGGGTGAACAACTCGTCACCTTCCTGGTTTTATCGCTCTAGGAATGTGAGGGAACTGGCTAAACGTTTGTTTTTGTGAACTTCCGTCAGCATTTCCGGAACTCAGCATACGAATGACTTTCGGTACTTCGAACGTTCTGATACAATTTCGTAAATGACACTTCTTGACACTCTAGATAACGCTGATATCGTCAAACGTCTGTTCTCTCTCATTTTTTCATCAATTTTTTGCACCAAGTCATCAGTAATGAGTGAAGGTCGTCCACTTCATTCCTCGGCATGCTCATTCGTACGACCATCCTTAAAAGCGCTCACCCAAATATTTTCTCCGTAAACTTCACAGATCTGACGATGAATGTCAGCTGCTTTCACGCCTTTAGCATTAAGAAAACGTATCACACCTTTAAGAGTGTCGGTTGTTTCCGTAATCGCTGCTGTGGCTTCCGAAAAGATACCGGTACACAGCGTGCATGCGCCGATTGCAGCGCTATAACGGCGGAATTCTAAAAAGTCCAGGACCCTTAGCCACCTACCCCGGCTGAAAAGGTTAAGATTAATAATAAAAATCAATTTTCTTTCTTTTTTTTATATTTTAAAACGCAATAAAAATATTTTTCTTAAAACAAACAATTTGTTACTAACAAATATTTATAGAATTTTAATATTAATATCTTTGGAATATATTTTAAAATATATTTAAATAAAAAGTTACATATATACTGTCAAAAAAACATTTTTTTCCCACTCAATACCTACATAACCTTAAATAACAACAACCATCACTGTCAAAACTGTCAAAAATGCATAAACAATAACAACTCTCAAATCGGAAAGTTCAGCGCATGCGCACTTGTAAATGTTTAGCTCTAAACCAAAGCCTCAGATCTGCATTCCTGAAACAGTGAGTCAGTGATATCACTGACAAATATACTGTATAAACAAATGAACCAAGGTGCGAACCCTATGGTACACCGGAGAAAACTAGTAGTAGTCTACGCTGAACATTATTTCCTCGTCCTATCTGAGGTATGTCACGAAGGTAAGATTCAACCAACGGAAGTAAGGAACCTAAGCCTTGTAATTAAAATGAATGAATGAATTTGCTGTCCATCCTCCATGGTCTTCGAAAAAACTCCACCAAGTATTGGTACAAATTAAATTCATTGATCCACAACTCATCAGTGGTGATCGGCAGGCACTTAAACTCTTGCCTGCTCACACTAGATGAACATGTTGTTATTGTGTAAATGTTTTATGACAAATGACAGTTTTGACAGATTGCAGTTCATTTTCACATGTCACATGTCAAATTATTATTAATATTGAAAAGTTCCTTATATGATATAATTTGAATTTGTACTACAGATTTTTTATGTCAAAACGCAACGTAAATATTTTAGGTTTTATAACTTAAAATAAATAAAACTTACATCGAATTGTTAGTACTGTTATTACAATGGGTTAACATGCGGCATTGTGTTTCTAATCGTTCCACTGTTGCAAACAGGTACGCATTTTCCACATAAAGATCTTTTACTAACATATCAGTCCTATGAAGTTTCTCCAATTGCTCTTTACAAATTCTAACCTGTTGATCGAGTTTCTCTTGGAAAAACTTCAATTTTGAGTGAAGATCCGCACGTTCACCACGGAATTGCTGCCAGTAACCTATAAACATTAAACATGATTTTACGACCAGCTTTATTTCCCTTTGGTGGGTCTCCACCTGACCCACCCTTTTACTTTTCATAAAATAGTAGACAGTTTTTAAAGACTTGGTTCTCTACGAAGATGAATGCATTTTTGAACGCCGTTTGTTGGTTCATAATTCCACTTCCTAACGGTGGTAATAACACAACACCAAGGTCCCGTTACTGGTCAGTTGTTTTCAGTGTGTGTCCACTGACAGTGTGAGATATCTCAAGGTTATTCAGTCATAGATGGAGGACGGCGCATTTTTCTAAATTTAGACTCATCAAAGGTGCACGTAAAAAATACTTACAATGTAAAATCTGTTCGTTCCGGCACCGTTGTTGATTCAAACACAGCTGCATCTGTCTGACTTGCTGTTCCAGAAAATTCTTTTTACCATTCAGATTGTGAAAGGTACTTAATGGGATCGAGATTGTTTGTTCATTTTTCACATTCGGACAGTGTTTCGAGTTGGTGCTCCATGAATCAGTCGGCGTAGTCGAACCCATTGATGGTAATGTCATCCTTAAAATAAATAAGTAGGTATAGTCTTAATTTAAAATATATAAATTCCGTTCCCATGCCTCTTTACATTAGAAATGCAGCGTTTTTTTGTATATAAGAGCTATAATAAATCATGCCTGCCAAAGGATACCGACGGTAATAAAAATAACTACAGTGACTGAAAAAAAATGAAACAAATAATCTTTGGCAACGTGTTATTTTCTCAGATTAATATAAATATAATCGGATGGACATCATATGACATGGCGAAGACTTAATCTGGAATTTAAACAAGAAAATTTGTATCGACAGTAAAACACGGTGGCAGAATATTGTAACCATGATTTGTTCAATAGTTTTTCTGAGATTAATACAATGAAAGAAGATCTATCAAATTACAAAATAATTTTTAATAATACCTCGAGTGCATGAAACATTTTGCAGTCACTGTATCAGACACCGCCGGTACTAGGTTGCAATGTAGTTATATATATACATACACTTTTTTTTTTCCAAGGCAGTATACCAGTGACACGAGCAGAACACGTTTGTTTTCGTTTAGAGAGGGAATTATTTTGTGACAAATGTAAGTATAAAATATATTTGTTTTTAAAAATATTTTCAAAATGGCAAAACAGTTATACATTTAACATTAATTGCTAATACATAAAGGATTTCTGAAATATTGGTATGAAAATAGTTAAAAGGGTGCGCCTAGGGACGGCTGAGGTCGGTACTGACATTACAAAGGGATATCGAGTTGTGGTTTTTCAATTCAATTTGTTTTTATTTTAAAATACAGTGGATTTGCTTCATATGTTTCCGGACAGTGAAATCTCTTCTCAACTTTAACTGTTAATAAACTTAGTCTATTTAAACTTGGTATTCGGTGTTTCAATCTTTTAGATAAGGTTATTATTTTCAATGCCCTCGTAGTTCACACAGACTTCGTATAGTCAATTATTGTGGATTTGTTATTGATTATGTTTTTGTATTGATTTGGGATAAATAAATAATATCCAAAAAACCTTCAGCGGTTGACACCAACAGTTTGCAGCCGAAAATAAAACTTATGAAACATTTTAGACTTTATTAAATATCAATACAAATTAATTTAAAATAATCACTAACAACAATACTTATTATAAAAATCCTTGTTTATGAAAACTTAATAAACAATCCAAAATTCTTTCTCTACAAAGAGATCCCAATTCTTTATTATTCAATAAAGCACCTGCGAAGTAATCCGTCATATCTATTCCATTATTTGCAGGAACATTTATATTCTCAACGTCTTTTATCTCACCGACTAACATTGGGACATATGTAGCAGAATAAATTGGCCCAACTATACAGTATTTCCTCCAATGTTTCATCAGCAATGAAAATGGGAATATTCTTTCTGGATCACAGCCAAAACCACGAAGGTTGTTAGAAAGAGTATCGTAGTATAATGTTAAATACTTATGTATGTTTTGTAAAACCGACTTTGGAGCGCAATTGGACAGGAAAATGGTTATATCCACAACAGGTGATCCTATTTTGCCCAGTTGCCAGTCTATTATACGTACGCTAGTAGGATTGCCAGGATCATTTTCATCCTAAAACACAATTCATTGTGTATAAAACGTAGTATTGGTATAGTTATTTTATTTTGAACTGAAACAATAAAGTGATTTTCGATGATTAATATTTGTTTCTAATCCCGAAATATAAAAGGCAACCCTCGTATAATCACATCTCAACAGTTTGGTTTTCAGAGGTCCAGAAATATATCAGATGCTTTCTTTGAGGGTGTTTATAGTATGCTCAATGACAACAACGCAGTTGCGTGTGTATTTTGCGACTTTTCAAAGGCATTTGATTGTCTTGATGCCTTTGAGCTGCTTTCGCTCATATTTGACCAATCGGAGAAAACTGGTAAAGTCGGACAGCATAAGTATTTCTTGTCGTGTGCCTCAGGGGTCGGTTTTGGGTCCCATTCTCTTTTTTCTATATATTAACGATTAGTATTAGTTTACGGAGCACATTTACACTTTTTGCAGATGATACAACACTTTTGTGGCATGACAGAGACCTCAATATTGTCAGGGGCTATATATGTGCAATATTATACAAAATTTAGAGGATATGTCAAGCGAGTTCTTCTTGAAAAGAGTTATTATGTCCTCGAGGACTACTTTTCGTTGTTATTGTATGCAAAAAATAATTAAAACGCGTCCTCTACAGTACAGCAGTACAGGCAGCAATATCCAGAGACAGTATCCGTCTAGGTCTAGAGCGACAATTACACGTCTGTACAGAAAATTTAGGGAAACCTCAAGTATGAAAAGAAAAAGGCGAACAGTTCCTGCAAACGAAGAAATGGATTTAAACATTTTGCTTCAAAACCCGCGAACATCGATTAGTAAATTATGTCAAACTTTACGACAAAGAGGCTTCCAAAATAGATGCTCTTTCGGAAAGGTAAGAAAGGAACTCATAAAACATTCTTACAGAGCCTATAAGATGTGAACAACGCAGCCATTATCTTCTGAACAGAAGCAAAAACAAGTTTAATTTTCCCAGCAATGCTGGGCAGAGAATGGGCGAAGATCCACAGTTTCGTCATAAAATTTTGTGGTCAGATGAATCCTTATCTTCAACCAGTAGAGTACCAAATAAGCAGAACTATAGATTTTGGAACAGTGACAGTAAAATAACTACCTATACGAGGGAGGTCTCTGAAGTTTTGTATATTGGACTGACATAAAACAGTAGTGATCCCGAATGGGTTTTAACATTAAATAAGGATCACAGGAAATGAGTTACATTTCGCATTTATCTATGTTCTACTGACGCAGAGCAGAATATCACTGATATATTATCAAAATTACCTTATATTGAAACATAAAGTTATTACACCATGTGTCACAATGCACAAAACATAAATGATCCTCAGGATTCTTAAGGTCTTCAAAATATAATTTATGAGCAACTTTTTCAAATTCTTTTATCGCTGTTGCAGCAGGATGATCATCCAATAAATCACGAGCACGTTTAATTCCAATTGGAATATGAGCTTTGAACAAAAAATCGTGTCCTATTGCATTTAAATTACTGGCAACATCTTTATACTTCTCCGGCTGTAGTTCTTTCATAGCAAACCCCAGTGCATGCAATTTTGCGTATTCCTTCAACACCAATTCTACATTTCGAGCATCCATAGGGTATTTTCGATCACATACTTGATAATTCTGTGCTGCTAAGTTTTCAAATAAAAATGAAAAGGTTTTACCATCTTGTATAACACCAAAGAACTTTGGAACAGAACTAAATGGTTCCTTAATATTGTATTCCTCTTGAAATAATGCGAAATCAGGAAATAGTTCCGTGTATATGTATTTTTCTCTGCGATACAATGCTGATAGTGGAAACTGTTTTTCAATTTCTTCATCTTCTTTAGATACTTTCATAAATAAGTAATAGTCGTCTAGTTTGCCTTCTGTATCAATTAATGTTATAAATTGAAGGGAACTTGTATATCCACCACCTGTCACATTGATATCTGTTGGTTTTATATCCCATTTTTTGAAATTCAAGGTATGCGCAGCATTTTTCACTAGCAAAACTTGATTATCACTTAATGTTAACATTATGTTTTGTATGAACGATATCTTAAACACAAAATGATTCAAAAGATTGTACTTGCAATCTATTTATTTATATTATTAACCTTGGAACTGAATAAGCTGTTATTAATTATTTATATTGTGAAATAGTACTATGAGATAAGGTATTTTTCACATGTATTTAATTTTTCTACATATAAGTGGGTCTTTAAATCAAAAATTATAGCAAAGACTTATTAATTCGGGCTAATTCAAAAAGAACAGCTTAGGATAGCTTCTATATTACGAGGCATGTTTTCAAAGTGGGTCATCATCATCAATCAGCGTTGATTCGTCCACTGCTGAACATAGGCCTTCCGTAATCCACGCCACTCCTCCCTGCACTGCGCCGCCAGCATCCAGTCGTGTTTGATGCGCCTTATATACGAGGCATGTTTTTTAAGTAATAATAATAATAAAGCATTTATTGCCCAACAGTTTCCCAATTATAGGACAATACATAATAAATTAATTAAATACACAAAGAAAACTTACAATACACAAGTTTACTATCTATCATATTGAGATAAGAATACCTCATATTTCCTAAGAATGATGTCTGAATACTCCAAAAGTTAGTGAAAAAGAAGTTTTTTATTAAAAATGTCCGTTGATACCCGTTTAGACGCCTAAGTTCGCAATTTAATTCAGCAGTGTATGGCTAACGAATGCTTCTATTTAGGGAAATATCTTTTTCACCTTTCACTCCAATGGCTAAAGGCGCTTTTGCGACACCTTGCTTGCTAAGCCGCCATCTTTTAAAAACTATAACTCCTTTCAGAAGCAATTTTGCATTAGAAGTTTGGCGTTGAATTGCCATGAAATCTGCTCTAGAATTTGTGGCTTTCGCTTGGTCCATTAGTTTCTGGACACATTGTATACTATTAGGAAAGACACTCTTTGATGCATGAAATAAGCGTCTCATGGTTTTGAAACTGATAAACTAAAACAACAGGGCTAACCTAATACATTTTGAAAAACACTGCAAGCATACAGGGCGGTCCAAAGAAGAGATAAGTATGTATTATCATAGTTCTGGTTTTTTTAAATAGAACACCCTGTATGGGAGTATTTTAATAGTCCCTCAAAAATAACTGGGATTCGTTTTAAGGTGTCATTTACCTATGTTTTACGGTTTTCACAAAAATCATCAATTTGTGAAAATATTTAAAAATCTTGACTATTTATCGCAAATAAAACCAGTTTTTTTACATTCATCCTTTTTATGTATAATAGTATATAACTATAACTAGTCTAAGCGAAGATAAGCATCAAACGTATAAGAATACGAGCACAAAAAAGAATGTGAAAATAATTTACGCAAAATAGAAATATGACATTTTAGGGTCACTATGTATTAGTTTTTGGTGACACCTATTGAGGAGAAGAATGTATTAAAATATTCTATAAAATTACTCTAAGTTAAGAAATGAATGATTCGGAATACAATGAGATTCACTAGCGCCACCATCGGATATTTTTGTAAGTAACCATTTCGGATTCCCCTCTTAACACTGCAGATAAGTTGTAATGTATAGAGGCAGTATAAAATTGGGGCAAGTATAGAGCCTGCTAAGAGACTTTTTTCTTCCCCCCTCGAGGACCACAACTTGCCTCCTACCCGATATATAGCACTGAATCAATCCTCTAGCACATCCGCCAAAGCTCAAGTACTCCAGGATCACCATCAACAAATCATGGTTTGCATCTGCATCTTTAAAAGCTCTCACCCATTTTCCTTACCATCCCATCACTCATAATGTTTTCTTCACAGATCTGACGATGTATGCCAGCTGCTTTAATGCCTTAGCATTAAGAAAACGTATTTCACAGTCGGCGTCATTTTCGATCGGAATAGGCATTTTAAACACCGGTAAACAACCTTCAAGACTGTCGAATGGGTGCGTAATGGCGGCTGTGGCTTGCGCCGATTTCCGATCGCAGCGCTATAACGGCGGAATACCAAAAACAGTACGTATATGATAAATAAAAGTGGAAAAAGGCTCAATAAATTACACTTTCGTGTTCTAAAACTTTTTAAAGACGGGTAAACGTTCTGCCAGGCGGCGTTTACCCGTAAAACTAGAGATATGCTAGTTTGATCCCAAAATATCCTGGATATCCTTGGGCAAAGGCCGTTACTATTCAAGGTTGTGGGTGTGTAGTACTGTGGGAGAGAGGGAGCACCCAAGCTCGGAACTAAAAACTCAAATCACTTACCCGCTAGCTTCAGTCTTTTTGGCATCCATACTAGATTTCTTGTAAATATTCTTATCATGTTTTCGTGTTCTCTTTGGTCGACATGGTGTGGAATTTTGACTAGACGATGTCGAAGGTACTTCATTAGATTGTGGCACAAAAGTAAATGTCAATGGCAATGATGTTTCTGACTTTAGTGATGCCGCCTGTTCGGACCACTGGGTGTTGCTGACAGTTGTTGGTTGAGGCGCCTGTAAAATATTATTATATTTCTTCAAGAAAAACTAACCCTAAACTGTAGCATCAAGTACTTACTTGTTGGGGTGGCATCATTTCCTCAGAACATCGGTTCGTATTTTCAATAACGTAACTAGTAAAATTCTTCAGTTTACTCAAAATTCGTCGATCTTCAGCATTTTCATCTGCTTGTTTGATTGTATCCCGTTGTTTCAATGCGAGTTCTGTGAGTTTCTCTTTGAGTAACGATATTTCCTCATCTCTTTTATCGATTTCACTTTCGTGGTACAATTTATACTGTTCGAATTCCTGTTCCAGATCTGTAAATTGTTTCTCCAAATTATATGTTTCTTCTATAGGTGGTAAACGCCCATCCAAACTGTCGTGCCTAGCGTATTGTTCCTCATATTCATTCATCTTCAATAAAACCTGTAAAACATAATAAATTAATGAAATGGGAATATCCGAAAATTCTGAGATGCCAATGATTCGAAGTAAAAGAGAAACTTTCCATTTATAGGAACTCAATCAAACTTCACGACAAAAGACGATTTTTAGCGAAAAATTCTCCGGTGAACACCGCTGAAAAAAGATTGAATATTGCACATAGCGAAGGTGAAGAAAAACTGTGAATATCCGAATGTTCTGAGATGCCAACCATTGGAATTTAAAGGGAAACGTTCCAGTTTTTTGGGAATCCAATCAAATTTATATTTTTTCTACTTATTGGTCTGGAAAGAACAGTTGTAGATGAAAATCTGTTTTCTCGTGATACTATTTCAGACTCTGCTCAATTTGACTTTGTTTCAAACATGTACCTTCTGTTTATTTATAGAGAAAGTTGTATATTGCGACTTGGAATGGCACAGCTAAGTTCCTTAAAGTTTACGAGGAAATCTTAAAACAAAAATCATCTGAAAAGTTCAAACGCCCAAGTACAACTTACCTCATTAACTTTTTCCGAGCTAATCCTCTGTTCCGCTTCAAAAAATTGCCGTTCCTCATCCAACTTATTCTGCCAATAGTCCTCACATGTCTCATACTCATTTCGCAACAATTCAACAGAATTTTCCAACTCTGAACACCTGCCTAATAACTGAACATTCTCCTTTTCCAACCTCACCATTTTCTCATCAAAACATTCAAATGTCAAGTCAGTTTGAGCATGATTATCATTAGTACTGTTAGTCACAGTAGTAGATCGTGATGACAGTAAAGTGTCGATCGTTTGTAATGTAACACTGTCGATTTCTGGTGATGATTTCTTAACTAATCGCTGAATGTTTGCAATAGTTTTCTCCAATTGCTTGACTCGTTCGTTTAATTGAGGAATATGGTTGATTTTCATTTCGAGTTCCTGAATATTTTAAAATAATCTTTAAACTAACTCAAAAAGTTCTAAGATCACTAATTGTTAATTCAAAACACACAGCAACTCTTGATATGCAGGAATTCGAATATAGCTATTAGCTAATTTCTTTACAAGCTAGCCAAGACCCAAATTGGAAGAAATGCCAGCTTTTTACAAGGATTATAGCCCAAATGAAAACCTGGTTTAGAAGAGCTATAGCATTTTGGAAGAGATGTCTTCCTTTCACAGGAATTAGTGCTTAAAAACATGTATTAGGAGCCTCATCCTTTTACGGCCCATAAACAACATAGTTTAGAAGTATTCTTGAAGCAATTTCATAATTTTACAGGGTTTGTTGTCTAGAAAACCCTGGTTTAGAAGAGCTATAGCATTTTGGAAGAGATGTATTCTTTTTACAGGGATTAGTGCGCAGAAAAACATGAATTAGAAGCCTCAGCCTTTTACAGCCCATAAACAACATGGTTTAGAAGTAGTCTTGAAGCAATTTCATCCTTTTACAGGGTTTATTGTCTAGAAAACCCTGGTTTAGAAGAGCTATAGCATTTTGGAAGAGATGTCTTCCTTTTACAGGAATTAGTGCCTAAAAAACATGTATGAGGAGCCTCATTGATTTATAGCCCATAAACAACATGGTTTAGAAATATTCTTGAAGTAATTTCATCCTTTTGCAGGGTTTATTGTCTAGAAAAACCTGGTTTAGTAGAGCTATAGCATTTTGGAAGAGATGTCTTCCTTTTACAGGAATTAGTGCCTAAAAAACATGTATGAGGAGCCTCATTGATTTATAGCCCATAAACAACATGGTTTAGAAATATTCTTGAAGTAATTTCATCCTTTTGCAAGATTTATTGTCTAGAAAAACCTGGTTTAGTAGAGCTATAGCATTTTGGAAGAGATGTCTTCCTTTTACAGGAATTAGTGCCTAAAAAACATGTATGAGGAGCCTCATTGATTTATAGCCCATAAACAACATGGTTTAGAAATATTCTTGAAGTAATTTCATCCTTTTGCAGGATTTATTGTCTAGAAAAACCTGGTTTAGTAGAGCTATAGCATTTTGGAAGAGATGTCTTCCTTTTACAGGAATTAGTGCCTAAAAAACATGTATGAGGAGCCTCATTGATTTATAGCCCATAAACAACATGGTTTAGAAATATTCTTGAAGTAATTTCATCCTTTTGCAAGATTTATTGTCTAGAAAAACCTGGTTTAGTAGAGCTATAGCATTTTGGAAGAGATGTCTTCCTTTTACAGGAATTAGTGCCTAAAAAACATGTATGAGGAGCCTCATTGATTTATAGCCCATAAACAACATGGTTTAGAAATATTCTTGAAGTAATTTCATCCTTTTGCAGGGTTTATTGTCTAGAAAAACCTGGTTTAGTAGAGCTATAGCATTTTGGAAGAGATGTCTTCCTTTTACAGGAATTAGTGCCTAAAAAACATGTATGAGGAGCCTCATTGATTTATAGCCCATAAACAACATGGTTTAGAAATATTCTTGAAGTAATTTCATCCTTTTGCAGGGCTTA
Organism: Apoderus coryli; assembly: GCA_911728435.2. Taxonomy (NCBI): domain Eukaryota; kingdom Metazoa; phylum Arthropoda; class Insecta; order Coleoptera; family Attelabidae; genus Apoderus; species Apoderus coryli. Next base: position 146,314 of record OU452213.1, on the reverse strand, counting down.
TTGTCTAGAAAAACCTGGTTTAGTAGAGCTATAGCATTTTGTAAGAGATGTCTTCCTTTCACAGGAATTAGTGCCTAAAAAACATGTATTAGGAGCCTCATTCTTTTACGGCCCATAAACAACATGGTTTAGAAGTATTCTTGAAGCAATTTCATCCTTTTACAGGGTTTATTGTCTAGAAAACCCTGGTTTAGAAGAGCTATAGCATTTTAGAAGAGATGTCTTCCTTTCACAGGAATTAGTGCCTAAAAAACATGTATTAGGAGCCTCATCCTTTTACGGCCCATAAACAACATGGTTTAGAAGTATTCTTGAAGCAATTCCATCGTTTTGCAGGTTTTATTGTCTAGAAAACCCTGGTTTAGAAGAGCTATAGCATTTTGGAAGAGATGTCTTCCTTTCACAGGAATTAGTGCCTAAAAACATGTATTAGGAGCCTTCCTTTTACAGCCCATAAACAACATAGTTTAGAAGTATTCTTGAAGCAATTTCATAATTTTACAGGGTTTGTTGTCTAGAAAACCCTGGTTTAGAAGAGCTATAGCATATTGGAAGAGATGTCTTCCTTTTACAGGAATTAGTGCCTAAAAAACATGTATGAGGAGCCTCATTGATTTATAGCCCATAAACAACATGGTTTAGAAATATTCTTGAAGTAATTTCATCCTTTTGCAGGGTTTATTGTCTAGAAAAACCTGGTTTAGTAGAGCTATAGCATTTTGGAAGAGATGTCTTCCTTTTACAGGAATTAGTGCCTAAAAAACATGTATGAGGAGCCTCATTGATTTATAGCCCATAAACAACATGGTTTAGAAATATTCTTGAAGTAATTTCATCCTTTTGCAGGGCTTATTGTCTAGAAAAACCTGGTTTAGTAGAGCTATAGCATTTTGTAAGAGATGTCTTCCTTTCACAGGAATTAGTGCCTAAAAAACATGTATTAGGAGCCTCATCCTTTTACGGCCCATAAACAACATGGTTTAGAAGTATTCTTGAAGCAATTTCATCCTTTTACAGGGTTTATTGTCTAGAAAACCCTGGTTTAGAAGAGCTATAGCATTTTAGAAGAGATGTCTTCTTTTCACAGGAATTAGTGCCTAAAAAACATGTATTAGGAGCCTCATCCTTTTACGGCCCATAAACAACATGGTTTAGAAGTATTCTTGAAGCAATTTCATCCTTTTACAGGGTTTATTGTCTAGAAAACCCTGGTTTAGAAGAGCTATAGCATTTTAGAAGAGATGTCTTCCTTTCACAGGAATTAGTGCCTAAAAAACATGTATTAGGAGCCTCATCCTTTTACGGCCCATAAACAACATGGTTTAGAAGTATTCTTGAAGCAATTCCATCGTTTTGCAGGTTTTATTGTCTAGAAAACCCTGGTTTAGAAGAGCTATAGCATTTTGGAAGAGATGTCTTCCTTTCACAGGAATTAGTGCCTAAAAAACATGTATGAGGAGCCTCATTGATTTATAGCCCATAAACAACATGGTTTAGAAATATTCTTGAAGTAATTTCATCCTTTTGCAGGGCTTATTGTCTAGAAAAACCTGGTTTAGTAGAGCTATAGCATTTTGTAAGAGATGTCTTCCTTTCACAGGAATTAGTGCCTAAAAAACATGTATTAGGAGCCTCATCCTTTTACGGCCCATAAACAACATGGTTTAGAAGTATTCTTGAAGCAATTTCATCCTTTTACAGGGTTTATTGTCTAGAAAACCCTGGTTTAGAAGAGCTATAGCATTTTAGAAGAGATGTCTTCCTTTCACAGGAATTAGTGCCTAAAAAACATGTATTAGGAGCCTCATCCTTTTACGGCCCATAAACAACATGGTTTAGAAGTATTCTTGAAGCAATTTCATCCTTTTACAGGGTTTATTGTCTAGAAAACCCTGGTTTAGAAGAGCTATAGCATTTTAGAAGAGATGTCTTCCTTTCACAGGAATTAGTGCCTAAAAAACATGTATTAGGAGCCTCATCCTTTTACGGCCCATAAACAACATGGTTTAGAAGTATTCTTGAAGCAATTCCATCGTTTTGCAGGTTTTATTGTCTAGAAAACCCTGGTTTAGAAGAGCTATAGCATTTTGGAAGAGATGTCTTCCTTTCACAGGAATTAGTGCCTAAAAAACATGTATTAGGAGCGTCATCCTTTTACAGCCCATAAACAACATGGTTTCGAAGTATTCTTGAAGCAATTTCATCATTTTACAGGGTTTATTGTCTAGAAAAACCTAGTTTAGTAGAGCTATAGCATTTTGAAAGAGATGTCATCCTTTTGCAGAGACAACAATTTAAAAAGCTTCTCAATAAATAAAACACAATTAGTTCTACAATGCAAAAGCAACAATTTTATTTCATTAAAATTCAATAATTAAACAAATATTGCATTAGTGATATTTATTTATGGAGAAGCTTTTAAGAAAGAACTGATAGCACAATACATAATTAAGGAGCAACAATAACAATAAAAGCTTTCGAAAAAGCTCCTCCAAACAAATAATAAAATTAAATTTCACACAAATTATATATTATTATTATTATTAAAAATAAAATAACATTCAATAAATAAAAGCTTTTAGTGCTACCATTTCTTAAAACAACAAAATATTAATACTGATTTAAATTAATAAAAAAAAAAACAACAAAAAGAAACATACGGCTAAAGCACTACACACACACAAAATAATTTTATAATAAAATAATTAATTTGTTGAGAGAATCAAAATTAATTAATAAAATAACTACAAAAATAAAACTCAGTACTTATAAAACTACAAAAATAAATAATTATACGAAATAAATAATACTAGTGTTGTAGTGTACTTCAAACTCAATGAGTCTTTATAAAATTTTAAATAACTGTTGTGTTACTATCACAAAAAAAAAATCTAAGAACTTGTTATCTTATCTTGGAACGTGTAATTATTTGAGGTTCATAAAAAATAACTATTTTTGTAAATCACGCCAATAACAGATGATTGTACTGTCTTCCCTACTAATTTAGAAAATGAAATGAACAAGCTTGACATGTATGGCTTCAAACTAGAGACTTAACTTATTGCACTTTGCTGATGACGGAGCTAGGAGTCCGAAACATGTCCCTTTGAATAAAGATTTTTAAAAATTAATAGTGGAGATGACGAAATTGTTTCATTGTAATTAAATTACATTCGACTGCATCAAATGGACTATTTCTTTAATTTATAATAATTATTGTAGTTGTCATTTTAATTATGTTTTGTTTGTTTTTGTTTTTCATGCACCCTTTTGATCAATTTTAAATTTATTTAATTAATATCCGTACATTTTTTAATTTTTCAAAATAGATAGATACGACGTTCGTTTCGGCAATTTTTTTGGGTTTAAATTTAAAAATAAAAAATCCAAGTCCATATTTAACAAGACCAAGTTGATGATGGTTTGTGGAAAACGAAACGTCGTAGTGCAAATTTGTAAACGCTATCTTATTCTCCTCAAAAAGTAACAATGAGAAAGTGCTTTTAATTTTTTTATATCTGTATAAATAATGTCAGAAATAAATAAAAACTAAAATCACCAAAAATAGTTTTTTCAAAAATTCTCGAAAACCGCTAAAGTTAGTTTACTTTTGAAAACACCACTTAAAAGGTGTTTAAATTGTACAACTTAACAGACATTTTAACTCCTACCGCTCTTATCTTGGACACAGTGTATATTTTGAAAAAACCAGAAGACAAAATTTAAAAAAAAATGACGAAACGTACGTCGTATTTGACAATTGATAAAATGACAAATAGCATAGCATATAATTTCTGTTAGCCGAGGTTAGACATTTCGTCTTAAGTTTTGTTATTATCATTTATTTTAATTTTTATTATTAATTGTTGGTTGTAGTTATAGGGGTGAGAGACATTTGAGAACCACCCTGTATGCTTGTAACTTCTAAAATTAGAAAGTTGTTTAGGTTAAATTTCTCTACAAGATGCTGACTTTATATTTAACCTCCGACGTTTCGTCTTTCGGTAACTACCATCAACTTTGTTTTTTTAAATACGGACCTGGATTTTTTATTTTCTTTTCCTAAAGCGTTTCTTATTCCCTTTAAAATAAAATATCAGTCAGGCATGTCCGTCAACGTTTTGTTATGAAAATAAATACAATCACATTTTTTTTTTCCAAGTACGGACCTGAAAAAGTGTTGAAGAATAAATTGGAAATATTTTCAACATTTTAAGAGACTTTTTTAACAATTTTTCATTACTTTATGTTGGTAACAAATTCAGTAAGAAGTGCTGGATTTAAATGAACAAAGAAATACTCGTAAGTCAGGACGGTATCAAGGAAAAATGTTGAGGATAGTTATTTTCAAGTCAAAACGTCGACAGACATGCCTGACTAATATCTTATTATAAAGGAAATGACAAACGCTTTAAGAAAAGTAAATGAAAGATTCAGGTCCGTATTTAAAAAAAAAACAAATGTGATTGTAGTTGCTGAAAGACGAAACGTTGGAGGTTAGATCTAAAGCCAGAATATTGCAGAGAAATTTAAGCTCAACAACTTTCTAATTTAAACCGTATCCCGGAAATAAATAGTTTTAAAACTAAATTCGACAAATTCGGCAGTTTTTCACAAATCACCCTGTATCTCAGAAACTAAGAAGAATTTGACAACATGGTAAACGGATCCTGAAATGGGATCGAAAAACGCAACTTTTTTCTAATTTAACCGACCTCGTACCTCTTAAAATTCAAATTTATTTAATTATCCAAAATAAATCACAACAAAAAAATAATAAGTTAAAAAATAATAAGTTAAAAAATCATTAGTGCTTTATAATTACTATTATTGGTAACTTACATGGTTTTCAGGTAGTGGAATGTTATTTTGCAGTAAAACTTGCTCTAAAAATGCGATTTTGGCATGCAATCGCACAACCTCCTCTTGTGCATCACATCCTGAATTCGATAGAGATTCAGGTTCAGTGTCAAACCCGCTCTCACTTGATGTGGTGAATGGCACATCCAACGTATCACCTGTTTTCGCCGGTTTCTGACATTTACGCACTTTACCCAGTCGAGGGCTACCGTCAGCTGAAACAAAACCCAAAAATAATTCATGAATATACAGGGTAACATGATTTAAATTTAATCATGATTTTTATTAACACAAAACTGCTTGTAAAATTGATAAAATGTCATTTTATGTTCATAACGCTGCTCTTATGCACTGATTCGTCAAGCTCCTCAAATTTGTTCTACAGGGTGTTCCAAAAAAATAGGTCAATCCAATGCTTTTCTTATGCTATTTTCCATATTACGGCTCCATGTCCGATATACAGGGTAGATCGTTAATAACGGGTGATTTTTTAACAATTTTCTTTTTGGCAGTTCAGTGGTACATCACTGGTATTTAATTAGATTTAAGACTCTACTGATCACCTATATAATATAATAATTATAGAAGGCTTTGATTAAACTAAAGGTTAGCCTGAGAAAATATATTTTTAACACACCCTGTAGCACTGTAAGATCATATTTCCCCCTGTTCCTAAAAAAATATCCAACAATCGCATCAAATGCATTATTTGACGTTTTCATATCTCCAAAAGCACAAATCACTAAAAAGTAAACATTAAAACAATAAAAAAATAATAAAACACTATAAAAATTATACACACACGGAGATAAACAAACGATTATGTGTGACAAAAAACAAAGAGCTAAAAAAAAAAACTAGTTGGCCTCACCAAAACCAAAACTGCGACACAACATCAAGATATCCATGTTATGGTTATCCATAATCCTTCTTCTTTTGTTTTTGTTAAATTTAGTAACACATGCACATAATAATGCGCTTATGATTTAGAACACAGTAGGCGTTGGATTGATAATTAACACTTTCACTTATTTACGGCATGAATCTGATGCAATTAAAGATACGTTGTTGTTTACTAATTATTGTTATTATTTGTTAATTGGGAATTATTTTAAATTAATTATGATTTTGTGTTCTATTTTAGAAAAAAAAAAAAAAACAAAAGTGTTCATCCATTAAAAATAATTTCATAACAATTCAATTACTACTAGTTATGTAAAATTATTACTTAATAAATAGTGCAAATATTTACGTGGATGTGAGACAAGAAATAAGTAAGCACGCGATTAGTTTATAATTATTTTTGTGTACAGGGTGAGCGTATTATTAGGGGACAGAAAAAAAATGCCAATACAAAAGTTTATTGGTTTTAAATAAAAATGTAGGGCGTGCGAAACGTGCAACAAATAAAATATCAGTCAGGCATGTCCGTCAACGTTTTGAAAGAAATAAGTCAGGTCGTTACTAAGAAAAATTAAAGATTCAGGTCCGTATTTAAAAAAACTAAGTTGATGGGAGTTGCTGAAAGACGAAACGTCGGAGGTTAAAGTTTCTTATCGAATAAGTTTTTGAATAATTACATTATGGCATTTAATATAAATTTTTTTAACCATGTCTTAAATTCTGATGGCAGGTTGTTAGATCTTGTTCTGAGTAGATTTGATCTTGATGTGTCGCGTTCTGAAGATCCTGTGGTGCCTGTTGATCCCCATCATCCTCCACTTTATATTGAATTATCTTCGAAGTGCGTCGTGAGGGGACTAAACGCCGACAGTCTGGGCCATCTTATAATTTTAAAAAAGCCAACTTTATTTCTTTGTACCCATCAGCCCCATCTTCAAAAAAGGTGGTAGGCAGGATATTAGAAACTACCGGCCTATTGCTATACAATCGAATTTTGCCAAGTGTTTTGAGATCGTGTTGCATGAAGTTTTGTTTAATCATGTCAAGCGGCTCATCACGCCTATTCAGCACAGATTTTTTCCTGGCCGATCCACTGCTACAAATCTCGTAATTTTGAGCCAGTTTTTGGCAGAAAGCTTGGATAGCGGGGGTCAGGTTGAGGTTATTTCTACGGATTTTACCAAAGCCTTTGACAGGCTTGACCACGGAATTCTGCTGCAAAAGCTTTCGGAATTTGGTTGATCTGTGGATCTTTTAAAATTTCTGTCTAATTATCTCCATGAACGTAAATTGTATGTGGAGTACCGTGGTTTCAAGTCCGGTATTATCCGTGCAACATCTCGAGTGCCGCAGGGTTCTGTGTTGGGTCCCCTCTTATTTATGTGTTTTATTAATGCCATTGTTAATGACGTGAAATGTTGTCCCTACTCTTTGCTGATGATTTTAAGGTTTATTCACTGATTACCTCAACTTCTGACTGTCTTCAATTGCAGAATGATCTGAATGTCCTGCTTGACTGGTGCATTCAAAACAGGCTTGCCCTTAATTTGGATAAGTGTTGTTCTGTAACTTTTACTTGTAAGGTAAATCCAATAAAATTTGACTCTGTTCCGCTTAAAATATGCGATGAGGTTAAGGATCTGGGGGTGCTCTTTGACGCTCAACTTAGTTTTGTGGGGCATGTGATTGATGTGGTTTCGTCTTCCTATAAGAGTCTGGGTTTTGTTATGAGAAATACAAAGCATTTTGTGTTACCTAAAACTCTTATTTTACTGTATAATTCCTTCGTTAGATCGAAATTGGAATATGCGTCTGTTGTGTGGAGTCCTGGTTATGCGTTGCACTCGAATAGCTTAGAGAGGATTCAGCGAAGATTTGTGGTTTAAGTGTGACGGAGTGTATCCAACCATAGGATTTCCCCATGATGAACTTCTGGGTCGTTTTAATTTTGTACCTCTTGATTAGCGTAGAGAATATGCCTCACTCCTGTTCCTATTCAAGATCGTGAATGGCATCATCCGGACCTACTTTCGATGATACCTTTTCATGCTCCACATACGAGAAGGCGTAATTATGGTTCTAGCTTTTACTTGCCTACCGCACGTACCAACTTGTTGCTCTTTTTAATACCATATCTTATATTAAAAAAGTGTTTTTTAGATAAATATTTGTTGTTAAACCATTCTTATTTTGACTATTTTTTGCGATTGTAATATTTGTATTATTTATAATTTTGAAACGTGTATTTATGTTAATTTTATCGTTTTGTAATGTACCTGCCCTGTAATTGGATGTGTTTCTGTCTGGGTAGATGTAATCTAAATAAATAAATAAAGTCAGAATCTTGTAGAGAAATTGAACCTAAATAACTTTCTAATTTAAACCGTATCCCGGAAATAAATAGTTTTAAAACTATTCGACAAAATCAAACTCAGCGATTTTTACAATTCACCCTGTATCTCAGAAACTAAGAAGAATTTGACCACATGGTAAACGGATCCTGAATAGAGATCAAAAAACACAACTTTTCTCTAATTTAACCGACCTCGTACCTCTTAAGGTTTCTGTGATAGCAAGAGTGGTATCACTTACTTAAAACGGACACCCTGTATATCAATCGATAGGTCTTATTAGCCTTTTTCACAAAAAAGTATCAAATAATACCGGTAGTGACAAATTCATGGCTTGATTGATTGAATATTGATAATATACAAGGTGAATATTTGATAATATACAAGGTGTGCTATTTGAAATTGACTTATGCTTATTTTTAGTAGTAGACTACATACTACAGTAATTTGTGACCACCCTGTAACCAAATGCGTCAATCACTCAAGATAGTGGATATTCTTAAGATGTTATCGAACTACCTTCCAAAATTTAAGATTCTTTCTATTCAACCGACAAAATGCCGAATATTTTCCAGAGACCGGTTTGGAACCCAAAAAATTCAAAATAATTTTTTTATACAAAAACAGTTGAAGTGTTAAAGTAAAATACTCCAAAATTGATGGGGAATCCAAAAATATAATAATATATAGGGTGTACCATTTGGAATAAGAAATTTGGTATCAACTTCCGGTACAATCGGAAGTCGTACAAATAGGACAATATTATAAACTGATAGTTTGGGTTGATCTGAGTAATCACTTAAATTTTCAAAAAAAATTCGTATATCAAATTGCTAAGCAGATAAACGGGAAAATCTATTCAATGATCATTGCTCTCGAGCTGTCCCAAAAACTAAAAGAACTATTTTTGAAAAACCCTACACCTGCTATACATTGTTGGATATTGTACAGTGTAGCTTAAAATATACGAGGTCTGTTCAAAAAATTCCCGGAATTTTTGAATTGCGCGCGTCTGGAGAGTCCGGTGGTCAAAATTTTTTTTATTGTGTTGGTACACATGTCCCTAATGTATGGTGAAATTTTCAGCTGTATTCATTGTTTACATTCTGTCTTGTAGCGGCTGGTGTAGACGTGTTTTTTTGAGCTCGGCGATTTTTGTTAGTTTAAACAATGGAAGAATTGAAGAGTCAAAGAATTTGTATTAAATTTTGCGTCAAAAATGAAATAAAGTGTAACCAAGTGTGCGAAATGTTACAGAGAGCCTACGGTGAGTCTGCTATGAAAAAAACAAGTGTTTACGAGTGGTATAAGCGTTTCCAAGATGGCCGCGAAGACGTTGAAGACGACGAACGCTCCGGTCGACCCAGCACGTCAATAATCGATGAAAATGTGGGAAAAGTGGAAAAAATGATTATGGATGATCGCCGAATCACAATTAGAGAAGTTGCTGATGAAGTTGGCATATCAGTTGGCTCATGCCATCATATTTTTTCAAAGGTTTTGGGCATGAAACGAGTGGCAGCAAAATTCGTTCCAAAACTGCTGAATTTTGATCAAAAAAACAAACGCATTACCATCGCTCAGGAGCTGGTAAACGACGATCCAAATTTACTTGAAAGGGTCATAACTGGTGATGAAACATGGGTGTACGGTTATGATGTCGAAACAAAAGCACAATCGTCCACGTGGAAGCACTCAACGTCACCAAGAGTGAAAAAAGCACGTCAAGTTCGATCAAATGTCAAGGTTTTGCTTACTGTTTTCTTCGATTATAATGGCATAGTGCATAAAGAATTCTTGCCAAAAGGTCAAACCGTCAATAAGGAGTATTATTACCTTGAAGTAATGCGACGTTTGCGTGAAGCAATTCGAAAAAAACGCCCCGATTTATGGAAAAACAATTCATGGGTTTTGCACCACGATAACGCACCTGCTCATTCATCGTTGCTTCTTCGTGATTTTTTGGCTAAAAACAAGACTTTAATCATGCCCCAACCTCCTTATTCACCAGATATCGCTCCGTGTGATTTTTTCCAGTTCCCAAAGTTGAAGAGACCCATGAAAGGACAGCGTTTTTCATCGATTGAAGAGATAAAGGCAGAATCGCTGAGAGTGCTACAGAGCATTACAAAAAGTGACTATCAAGGGTGTTTCGAAGACTGGAAAAAACGCTGGCATAAGTGTATTATATCTAGGGGGGATTACTTTGAAGGGGACCATATAGATGTAGACGAATAAATAAATATTTTTTTAGAAAAATGAGAATTCCGGGTACTTTTTGAACAGACCCCGTATTTGTTAGATTATGTTTTATATTTGTTTAAGTTATTATGTTTATAGTTTTTTATAATCCTGTATTTTATGTATGTCAAAACCCAGACTGGAACTTACAAAACCCAGACTACAACTTACAGTAGCCAAGATATGCCCAATAGATTTCTTAGAAGAATGTTTATCTTAAGGGGGGAAAAATGTTAGATTATGTTTTATATTTGTTTAAGTTAGTTAAGTTATTATGTTTATAGTTTTTTATAATCCTGTATTTTATATTGACCTGTTTTGGAACAATGACATTTTTGAGTTGATTGAATAAAAAATAGTTTGAAAGCTAACAGTAGGTAGTTAAATAGTTTTTAATAGAAAATTAGATAAAATACAGTCCACTATAGTAATAGAATTAACAATATTCAACCACTAAAATGTCGTTGAAATTGAACTATCTTGTACACAAACAAATGCACTATTTTATTATTTTTTTCCAAAACACTGATATTATGTAGTAATAGAATTTTGTGATTTTTTTTTTTAATTAAAATAAAATAAATTAGATTGAAGAGTCATTTTGATGTATACATTAAAAATTAATAAATTCACATTATTGTAAGAAAGCACTAAATTTTTTATAAACCAACAACTAATAATAATAAACAGAACCACCTTCGTTAGTTAACATCTACGTAAAAAAGTATATTTAAACATTACGTGTTAAGAAACATTTCATCCACAAATCTCAACATCATCTAAAGCTAGTCACGACCTTCGACGCACCTTTACTGCTTGTTTTTTTTTTTTTTTTCGAAAAACAACAAAATGAAAATAAAAAACTCATTATAATAACAATAACTTTTAACATCTCGTCAATAACAGCGACTACCTACCTACAAATTATTATTACAAAAAAAAAACTGGTTCTCTCTCCTCTTGTAACGCTTGTCTTCGACTTTTTTTTCCTGTTCCCTTGCATATATTTGGGATATGTACAGCAGTGGCGTAGACATCAGTAATAAAAAAAATTAAAATAAAAACTACACTTTTTAAAATTTCCATGCAGTTTGGCCTTTTCAGCCAGATGCACTAAATCATCAACACCACTAGAACCTTTGGCGTAGAACACTAATCTAAAACACGTTTTACCACTTCACCAAAACACTTTTTTTACTCTCGACGCGTGTTTCAAACAGCAAAATGGACTTTAGCAGATAGCAATATTCGAGAAAAAAAAATAGAAATGTTCAAAATTAACTAATTGCCGATGGTCGATATAATTTGTATCAAATGTGTGTTTCTTTTTTGGTGTTTCTTTCTTTTGGGGTGTTTTTTATATTGGGTCTGCCAGATAACTTTTTTTTTTTGAAAATGCTATAAAAGAAAAACTGCTGAATATTTTCTCAAATTTCTTTTTTTATTTGAAAGTACAATCCTTCCGGTTAATAATGACAAATAATTTCATTCAAATGGCTGCCTCGGCTGGCCATGCAGTAGCCTACACAATCGGTCCAATTTTTAAGCACATTATCGATTGTGTGCAGCTGTATTTCACCAATGGCTTCACGAATATTGTCCTTTAAAGCGTCAATTGTCTCTGGCTTGTCGGCGTAACACTTAACTTTGACGGCACCCCACAAATAATAGTCCAACGGTGTCAAATCGCAGCTCCGAGGTGGCCAAACGACATCAGCTCTGCGGCTGATAATGTGATCTTCAAAAACAGGGCGCAAAACATCGCGTGTAGCTTCGGCTGTGTGGCACGTAGCGCCGTCCTGTTGAAACCAAATGTTGCCAATATCCTCCTCTTCAATTTTTGTGAACAAAAATTCGTTCAACATGGCCCGATAACGATCGCCATTGACTGTAACGGCCACTCCTTGCTCATTTTCGAAGAAAAATGGCCCAATTATGATTTGGACAAAAATTTTTTTCTCAATTTTCACCAAACTCACCAAGTTTGTTCCTATGCCCATACTGATAGAGAAAAAGTGTTTTCTTGTGGATAAAATATTGTTAGGGGAGCAGGACTTTGCTCACAAAAGGCTTCCCACAGGGCTATATGCAGACCCTTACTTGATGACCTACCCTGGGCTTAGTCGACTCGATAGAGACACCCCACATACCCTGGTCGATTCGGAATAGATGTTCGATGAACATATCCAAAGCTCAGGAATGAGGGTGGAGCACCAATTTTTTTATAATTTTTCAAATGTGATCTATATTTGGTGGGATGTAGGCTTTCACTTGATGACCTACCCTGGGCTTAGTCGACTCGATAGAGACACCCCACATACCCTGGTCGATTCGGAATAGATGTTCGATGAACATATCCAAAGCTCAAAAATGAGGCTGTGTTTTTTTTTGGGGTGTTTTTCTTGGTGTATGTTATTTTTAATGTGTGCTTTTGTGATTTGTGTTTTTTGGTGTGTATTTTTCTTCGTGTGTGTTTTTTTGTGTTTGTTTCTTTTCGGGTTTGATTTTTTGGTATGTGTTATTTAGGTGTGTATTTTTTGTGTATGGTTTTTCTTGGTGTGTGTTTTCTTGGGGTTTGTATTTTTTTTTTGATGTTTGTTTTTTTGGTGCGTGTTTATTGTTGAGGGTTTGTTTTTCTTGATGTGTGTTATTTTTGGTGTGTTTTTTTTGTGTTTGTTTCTTTTGGAGTGTGTTTTGATGTGTGTGTGTGTTTTTTTTTTGTGTGTGTATGAGTTTGGGGAGTCCTAGGATGAACCCCTGTGATAGGGGCCGCCAAATTTTCAAATAGCAGTAGGGGTCGAGTGATTTTAAAGCATGTATTTGCTATACAGAGATAGGTTACTTTTGATATTTACCCCAGAATTCTACAAAAAGGAAAACAGTCCTTATGGGCATGTCGACGGATCTGTGGAAAGTCCTGGGCAATGAAACCCAAACAAATCTAAGTATACGCTATGGTCATAAGACCAATAACATATGGAGCAGTTACTTGGTGGACGAAAGCCTTACAGCGAACGACCCAAGCAAAAAGAAAACTCCCCCAGCAAAATAATCGACTTCATGAAGAAGATTGAGCAGCTGGGTGAAATATGAAGAGGTATGAGCCACAATAGACCCTCGGTGGTCGTCGTGGAGGGTCCCGTGGGGTTATTCATAGAGCGTGCGCTTTGCATGCGGAAGGTCCTGGGTTCTAATCCCACCTCTGGCAATTTTTTTTATTTCTGATTAAAGTAGTGAGTTTGTTACGTTAGTTTATTAAAATAATATTTTTAAATAAAAAGTAAAAATTATCGGTTGACTAATATTCCGGATTCCGTGTTGTTTATTTGATCTTCTACATATCCTATAATTTCCAGAATAAATAATAACTTACCGATACCAAACAGCCGAATATCCTTCGTGGGTGAATAATCACTGCGACGTTTCGCGCCCAAACCAACAGCTTCAGATATAATGGAAATATTTTCCTCGCCCATCGATTGATCCAGAGTGTTACAAATACGAGTTGGTGTACTTTGCGCTTTAGATTTCATACTGCAACATGAACAAAAATGACAGCAATATTTCAACTGCCCTAAAGCGTCAAAACACCTACCTGGACATTTCACAATTCAAGTTCTCAATCTCCGTTACCATCTCATCATTACGATCCTTCAACTTTGAATTCTGAATTTGCAACTCGTTCATTTTCCGTAGTAACGCTTCACATTCCTTCCGTTCAATCTCTGTTGACTTTTGCTTATCCTGTTCAAGGACTGTAATCTGTTGAGATAACACCGTCTTATCGTTTTCCAGTTCGTTAATATGCACACCCAAACTGTGATTATCCTTTTCCACATCCAATACATATTTCTGTGAGACGATTAAATCATTTTTCAATTTCACTGTTTCGTTTTCCAATAAATTAATTTTCAACTCCAGATCATGATTGATTGACGTTAGGTGTTCTTTGTCTTTAGCGTATTGTGTTGTCAGATCTTTCAGCAAATCGGTGTGTCGTTGTTCCAAGAGTTTTACCTAGAAAAAAAAAAAGATTTGGATTGTCTAAGAGAAGCTTTACAGCTAACGAACCAAGGAGGCATACCGGGGGTTTGTTTTTTTGGGTGTTTTTTTTGGACTGTTATTTAGGTGTGTGTTTTTTGGGCTTGTTTTGTTGGGTGTGTTTTTTGAACTGTGTTATTTAGGTGTGTGTTTTTTGGGCTTGTTTTTTTGGGTGTGTTTTTTGGACTGTGTTATTTAGGTGTGTGTTTTTTGGGCTTGTTTTTTTGGGTGTGTTTTTTGGACTGTGTTATTTAGGTGTGTTTTTTGGGCTTGTTTTTTTTGGGTGTGTTTTTTGGATTGTGTTATTTAGGTGTATGTTTTTTGGGCTTGTTTTTTTGGACTGTGTTATTTAGGTGTGTGTTTTTTGGGCTTGTTTTTTTGGGTGTGTTTTTTGGATTGTGTTATTTAGGTGTGTGTTTTTTGGGCTTGTTTTTTTGGACTGTGTTATTTAGGTGTGTGTTTTTTGGGCTTGTTTTTTGGACTGTGTTATTTAGGTGTGTTTTTTGGGCTTGTTTTTTTGGGTGTGTTTTTTGGATTGTGTTATTTAGGTGTGTGTTTTTTGGGCTTGTTTTTTTGGACTGTGTTATTTAGGTGTGTGTTTTTTGGGCTTGTTTTTTTGGGTGTGTTTTTTGGATTGTGTTATTTAGGTGTGTGTTTTTTGGGCTTGTTTTTTTGGGTGTGTTTTTTGGACTGTGTTATTTAGGTGTGTGTTTTTTGGACTTGTTTTTTTGGGTGTGTTTTTTGGACTGTGTTATTTAGGTGTGATTTTTTGGGCTTGTTTTTTTGGGTGTGTTTTTTGGACTGTGTTATTTAGGTGTGTGTTTTTTGGGCTTGTTTTTTTGGGTGTGTTTTTTGGACTGTGTTATTTAGGTGTGTGTTTTTTGGGCTTGTTTTTTTGGGTGTGTTTTTTGGATTGTGTTATTTAGGTGTGTGTTTTTTGGGCTTGTTTTTTTGGGTGTGCTTTTTGGACTGTGTTATTTAGGTGTGTTTTTTGGTGTATGCTTTTCTAGGTGGTTTTTTTTTGTGTTTGTTTCTTTTGGGGTTTATTATTTGGTGTGTATTTTTTGTGTGTTTTTCTTGGTTTTTTTTGTGCTTTACAAAAGATACCCTGTCCAACGGTGTTCCGCTGCTGACGAGACCAATCGAAGTCGAAACAGGAGGATCGGATTGCAGGATTGTATCATGCGATTGCGCACCATTCGTGCACACGCATCCATCCACAGTTTTCGAGCTCATGGTGCTCTCATCAGTACGGCATGGAAGCCGTATAACGTAGGAAAACAGTCCATACGGAGTGAAATGGCCGACTATCTGGCAAAAGAAGGGGCTGGTTGGACTATACACATTGTTGTTCCATCATCATCTTCTCACGAGGTTGTGTCTCTTGGAAGGAGGATGATGATGAGACGGCGGAACATGTGAACAAAATCATTTCCGCTAAAATTTGACATTGACAGTAGTCGTTGTTTTTCAAATTGACAGTTCAGGCATAAGTTTAACCTCTCCCCTCTCCGATTCCAAATAAATCTGCCTAGCTTATCGCTTAGACTAGATTGAATGTCACCACTTTCGTTTATGGATACACGTGATGGCCTGTCGGCCCCTGGTTGAATTCTACATTCTACAGCGCGAGAGCGTGGGGGGGCGTCGCGATATTATGTACGCTTGTTACCATTTTTTGTTTTGGTTACACGGTACAAAGAATAAGCTGCAAGATACAGTGTGCATGCATTTAAACAAATAAACACGGATGGGTGCAACTGCGTAATCGATCAACTACTTGAAATTGGGCTTAGTAATTTATTATATTTTATCCCACAGGCCTGGATTAGAATTTTTGTCAGATTAAAGAGGTAATTTCAGATTTGTCAAATGATTCTTGTCAATCACTTTTAGGTGCAAAAGAAATCTGTGAAAATAGACAAAAAGCAGCAGCTTTGGTTTATATATTCGCCCTTCTTTAATTATTAGTAATCGGATTGAAATATTTTGGCATCATGACCACACAATACGACCTTAGATTTAATGTAGTTGAACAAATCCCTGATGTCCAGTAAGGCGGTCCCAAAACGGAACCCTGTGGGACTCTCCATTACACCTCATAAGAACGTGAGTAGGACTGCCCAATCCGTTAGAAATCTGCCAATCCAGATGTGCAGATCTCCATACAATTAGAGCAGCAGTCTCCGAAATGACACACTGTGTCTTTTCCTTTCTGTTGATCCATTCAGGATTATGGCAATGATTTTATTCTGTAGCATTTCGCTGTCAAGGATCCCGAAGCAAATAACGCCGCCAAGTAGTTATTCAGTTCATTGGAATCTCCAGTAGTTACGTTTAGCAACGTGATGAGTCTGCCCAAGATTTTGCACAAATAAAAAGAAATGCAGAAAGGAACAGCTCCATTCATTACATAAAAAAGCAGCAGCCTCTAACATTACCTGATTTATCGTGTTCTGCTCCATCCTCAAATGATTATCATCGACCTCTTGCGCCAATAACGTTGCACGATTATTTGCCTCCACAACATCGCATTTTAGTTTCTCCCTTTCCGCATTCATTTGCTCCAAGATACTCTTCAAGCATCGTATCTCCGATTGGTATAGCGTTAAGTTAGCCTGAAAGAAAACATACATAAATAATTATACAACTTCCTCATCCTCTTTTTCCTGTCTAACCTGTAACAATGCCACATGAGGATTCTGAAACTCGCCTCTCTCACTATCGTTCATCTGCTTCAACTGCTTCTCCAACACTTCTGCTAACTCGACGATACTAATTTGTCGTGCATTGAAACCCAACTCATGAAGCAACTCTTTCGGTGAATGAATTCCAACACTCTCCCACATTTCAATCAAACTCTCTACGGCAACTTGTCCATTTCCATCTGGTCCCATCGTGACATACTGAAATGTCCTTGAATCCGGAAACAAACTTTCTGAGGACGACACAACCGCAAGCCTACTATCACTGTCGTTAGTTGGTTCGTTGAACACTTCAAACCATGTTTCATCTTCTTTCAATGCCTCCAATAATTCATTGAAGCTTATTTTATAATCATATGTCAATTTATCTGACAGTTGACGTAAAACCCCATTCGCGAGTTTGTGTAGACCAATAGCGTTGCATACCAAAACCAGTTCTGATTGGTTCAGATAACCATCTTCGCCTACACCAAGATTTCGCCATGCTTCACGTAACATATCTTCTGTACAAACGATGTCATCCGAAGATTCTTCAGTGAGATTCGAATTAGCTAATATATTGTTACCTGGTAGAGATGTGCATCGTTTCAATTTGTAGTTTGTTTTACGTTTTTTCGATATAACCTCACTCTGTGAGTTGGAACGCTGTACAGGGGTGACTGCGCCCTTTTCCAGATCATCCATGCGTGGTCTACTACGACGACCATATTTTTTCGAGCCATAGACGAATTTCGGTGAAACTTCGCGATCTGGAGACGATTTTTCGGTATTCACTTGAGTTTCATCGCTTTTTTTCTGCATATTCCCCAAAAGTGTAAGAAGGGCATCTCTGAATTCGGGAAAAGTGACACGGCGTGAGTTCTTATCAGTTAGTAAACATTTTATCAGCTCCGAACCTGTAAATATACAAGAAGAGTGTTTAGAACTTAAGGCTAATAATGAGCCGTAATCTTACCTTGTTCTTCAAGTTGCAAAGTTTGGCATAAACGGGATAAACCTTCTCGATCTAAAGCACCTTTTCTATCTCTATCATGGCTATTAAACACTTTCAGTAATTGCTGTTCATACGGATCAAGATTGTACTGCTCCATGCTGCTTTTTGTATTTTTAGGAATATCACCTGAAAAATGCACAAATTTCGAGTTTTGATGAAAGCATTACTTTGTGATGAAAAAAAATACAGTGGAAACCAAACAATGGCTTGATAAACATTCTTCGGACTCTGCTCCATCGAGACAAATGGTAGTGAAGTGGATTGCTGAATTTAAACCCTTCAGTTTCTTAGGATAAGCATTAAAATTGTTTAATAAAATCTTCTAAACGATTTAGTATATTCTTGATTAATGTTTTTCAGAATCAGAATTTAATAGGTGCACCAAATTTATGTGCTTAAGTATCAAAAACCAAATAAAGGAAATCCAAGTATACCTACTTAAGTGTTCCAAAATTATTACTTAGTTGTAATTGCATATTACTAAAATTTATGACCTGTACACATAATTATTATAAAATATTTCAAGTATCTAGACCAAGACATTAGTTTGTAGAACATAGATTTTTGGCTCAAAGAACCTATTAAATATTTATAAATATACTAATCCAACACAATGTTTTCACTAACATTTTCTTTATGTGTAGTAAAATAGAAATCAAAAACCGCACCTTCCAATATATACATAGTAATACTAAATACTATTTTTATCGATGCGAATATATTTGTAGTAACAATTGGAATATTATAACCATATTCATTAATTACGTACCAATAATTTCTTCTACATACTTTTACTTACCTTAAAATTAATTGTAAATACTATAATATATAAATAACATCTATTATTATGAAATATAGGTATTACCACTATTATTATTCAATACTACATATGAAATTATCAAAAGATAACGGGGTTTTTCATTAACACTATAATTAAAACATTCTATTAATTTAATAACACACACAATTAAATTATTCACAACACAAAAACCTCAAAACCAACATGGGAGGAAAAAAGTAAATGTCAATATTAATGTCAATGTCACGGATGACATTAATTGTCATTAGGGAAAATCCTCAACAACAGATAGTAGGCGTAGTACTTCTATGTGAATTATCAGCAATTTTCGCTCACCTGTCTGTCATAAATGTTCCATTTACAAATTTAATGGTCATTCCAACCAACGTTATTAGGCAGCCCCATTGTCTTTTAGACAGCACCCTTAAACAAAGCATTGTCTTTATAAAGACAATGGTCAAGGCTAACGCAGCACTTAACATTAGGGAAACAATAAACCTTGTATTTTGGTTTTACAATAAACTGACCTCGCAAAGTTTAGTGATGATGATCATGGTCAGCGGAACTGAGATGTAGAAGGCCTAGCGTCTTATATCAAGCAAAACTGTTTTGCACTATTTTTAGTTATATGTCAGCAAAGATTCCGCAATAAGTTTAAGATTAAATGATAGTATTTTTGTATATAGAATATTTACATGTTATTTTCTTAATCTTTAATCTATTAGCAACACCTGGAATACTTCCTTTTATCGGAATAATCAGATGTTTTCACTCAACCTCAATTTATTATTGAGAATCCACGTCATCTGTCAATCAATAATTTGTTGACTGTTGTCATCAAAAATAAAACTGAATACTGAATGTTTTTTAAAGTTTGTGAAACTTTAATGAAAAATTAAATATCTAAGCTGAGTTTATGTTACATTTTCGAAGTAAAAGTAATATTTAAAACAATTAAATTGTTTTAGGACACCATTATAGTGTTATTATTGTTTGTCAATCGGTTATAATAATTTTACACGTCATCAGCTGCCGCCTAGTTAACTATGTTAACGAAATTTGAGACAAAATCAGCTCGTGTTAAAGGGCTATCATTCCATCCTAAACGCCCATGGATCTTAGCGAGTCTGCACAATGGTTGCATCCAACTCTGGGACTACCGAATGTGTACATTACTCGAGAAATACGATGAACATGAAGGTCCTGTACGCGGTATCTGCTTCCACAGTCAACAACCCTTATTTGTTTCTGGTGGTGATGATTACAAGATTAAAGTGTGGAACTACAAACAGAAACGATGCATATTTACTTTATTGGGTCATTTAGATTACATTCGTACCACAATGTTCCATCATGAGTATCCTTGGATAGTATCCGCGTCTGACGATCAAACAATTCGAATATGGAATTGGCAGAGTCGTACATGTATTTGCGTATTAACTGGGCATAACCATTATGTTATGTGCGCACTGTTCCATCCCAGCGAGGATTTGTTGGTGTCCGCTTCGTTAGATTCCACTGTAAGAGTATGGGATATTTCAGGTTTACGCAAAAAGAATGTGGCACCTGGTCCAGCAGGGTTGGAAGATCATTTAAAGAACCCTGGCGCTACTGATTTGTTTGGTGTGTCGGATGCTGTGGTTAAACATGTACTGGAAGGTCATGATAGAGGTGTTAATTGGGCGACATTTCACCATACTTTGCCCTTGATTGTATCTGGTGCTGATGACAGACAGATTAAGTTGTGGCGGATGAATGATTCAAAGGCTTGGGAGGTAGGTATTTGTAATAATTTTATATTCATCACTATAGTTACAGTTTCTTAGGTTGATGCTTGTCGCGGCCATTACAACAACGTATCGTGCGTCCTGTTCCATCCTAGACAGGAGTTGATCCTGTCAAACAGTGAAGACAAGAGCATTCGTGTATGGGACATGCAAAAACGTACATGTTTACACTCATTCCGTCGCGAACATGAACGTTTCTGGGTGATGACATCTCATCCCACCTTGAATCTATTCGCCGCAGGTCATGATGCTGGTATGATCGTGTTTAAATTGGAACGGGAACGGCCCGCTTATACTGTACATGGGAATTTGTTGTATTACGTGAAAGAGCGGTATTTGAGGAAATTAGATTTTACAACAGCCAAGGATGTGTCAGTAATTCAAATTAAAGGTACGTAAGAATATTTTAGGTCATAACATAGTTATGACCCTTATTTTTATAGGTGGGGGTAAGGTGCCTATATATAAAATGTCATTCAATCCTGCGGAAAATGCTGTTTTACTATCGATTCGTGCCTCTAATCCCGATAACAGTACATACGATTTGTACATGATACCCAAGGAACAGGAACGTGATGATCATGTACCTGAAGCTGAAAATAAACGTTCCAATGGATTAACAGCTCTGTGGGTTGCTAGGAACAGGTAAAAATATAGTAAATAGCAAAGTTAATCTATGTAGTGTGGAATTTTTTTATTTATTTATTAATCATTATTACAACATGTACAAAACAATAGCATACAACATAATACAGAAATTATAAAACTTACATAACTCTAGACTATCCATTACAATTGAACTTAATAAAAAAAAAAAACAAAAAACCAGCAATTGCGCGACGTACAACAGCTCGCAGGACTCCAACGCTCGATGATGTTAAGGAATTAATGAATGCTAAATTATTTTAAATTTTAAAAACAAGGAATTAGGGAAACCATTCATCTCTAGACCCCCTCCTCAAGCGACCGGCGAACTCACCAAATGGTGCGAAGAAATCGATGTTATGATTAGAACAACGATTCGCCAGTCGCGCCACTCTGGTGACAAAGGTATTCATAGCGTAGTTTGCGCGGTGGAACGAGACGTGAAAGAGATCAGAACTTCTGCTTTGTCTAGGGGGAACACGAAAACCAATCTGGGATAAAAGACTAGAAGATAAAAGAGTATTGTTTAAAATTTTATATAGTATAGTCAGATCCCTGACAACCCTGCGGGCGCCCAATGTAGCCAACTCCAGCTCACTCAGCAATACGCCGTAGTTGAAGTTAAAATCAACGGGTCGTTCACGGCCGAGTCTAAAATGAACGTACCTCAGAAAACGGTGCTGAACCCTCTCGATACAGACAGTGTGACAAACATAAGATGGAGACCACACCGCAGAGGCGTACTCCAAATGCGGCCTCACAAGGGACGTGTAAAGGGCCCTGAATGGACCAATCTGACTGAAATCCCCCGAACAACGTCTGATGAAGCCCAACATCTTAATGGACCGCGATGTCGCGCGCCTGATGTGGCCGGTGTAGCTCAGTGAAGAATCCAAGTAGACACCGAGATCCTTGACCAAAGTCTTATAATCCAAAGCGTCCCGGTCAATAAAGTATTCGTGAAAAAGTGGATCCCTAGTACGGTTAAAATTAACGCAAAAGCACTTCGATATATTCAAATCCAACCCATTCGCCTCGCACCAATGCACAAGCCGAATAACATCCTCCTGTAAAAGGTAGCAATCGGATGGGCCTGCAATACGCCTATAACACTTTAGATCATCAGCAAATAACTTGATCTCACTATGAACGAAACATTGCGCTATGTCATTGACAAATAAGTTAAATAATAAGGGGTCCAAATGAGACCCCTGAGGAACACCAGATGAAACTAATATGGGCCTGGAATGAAACTCATTGATCCGGACAACCTGAGTTCTACCACATAAGTAGCTCCCCAACCAGTCCAACATAGGCGCAGAGACTCCAACAATCCCAAGCTTCTCAATGAGAAGTCGATGGTTGACACTGTCGAAAGCCTTAGAGAAGTCGGTGTAAATGGCATGAACTTGATATCCGTGCTCCAAAGCCCGGGACAAGTAGTTTGTGAATTCGAGGAGATTGAGCTCGGTGGATTTACCTGGCTGAAATCCAAATTGATCGGAGATCACCAATGGCCCCAGAGTGGCCGTCAGATAACGAGTGATCAGGTTTTCGAATAGTTTCGGAATTGAATTCAATATACAGACCGGTCGGTAATTTGTTACTTCATTTCTGTTGCCGGATTTAAAAATAGGGAAAGTGCCAGTGGAGACCGAATGATTGAAAATAATTTGAAGCGGTCTAGCAAGCGAAAAGCTACAATTCCTGAGAAGCAAGGCTGGGATTCCGTCGGGACCGGCCGACTTTCTCACTTCCAAGCCGACAATTGCCTCCAAAATATCTGAGAGAGAGATGTGATGATCGGAAACATTCACTAGGGTGTCCCCGACACAGCCAACCGGAGAGTTAAGACATCTGTCGTTATACACTGATTCAAAATACGCAGCAAACAAATCCGCCCCACACTGATCGGCGTCGCTCGTTCGTTCACCCCATGATAGAGGCGAGGGCAGGTCTGAAGATCCTCTTTTAGAATTAATGAACCTCCAAAAAGCTCCAATGTTCTGAGGCAGCTCACTCTCAATTGCATTTGTAAAAGACATATAGCAAACGCGAGAAAGGCGATTACATTCACTTCTGAGTCTGCTAAAGTCCGCATAATGGGTCTGCGAGCCTGTGATTTTGTAACGCTTGTGAGCCCTCTTCTTTTCAAATATGAGGTGTTTCAGTTCCAGTGAATACCACCGCGGAAATCGTTTAGAGGAACACCTCTTCTTGGGCACAAAAATATGCAAAAATACTTTTAATTTCAATGTGATTTTTAGGTTTGCTGTGTTGGATCGCACCCATCAACTCATAATCAAGAATTTGAAAAATGAAGTCACGAAAAAAGTTCAGATTCCAACTTGTGATGAAGTATTTTATGCTGGTACTGGTACTTTGTTACTTAGAGATGCTGAACATGTCACATTATTCGATGTGCAACAAAAACGGACATTAGCTCAAGGTATTTTAATTGCTAAACGTATTCATGGGACTTGCAAGATATTATGTTTGTATTCTTTCAGTGAAAATCAACAAATGTCGCTACGTGGTCTGGTCAAATGATATGGCATTCATTGCTCTACTTTCGAAACACAATGTGACGATTTGTAATAGAAAATTGAACGTCTTATGTTCGTTACATGAAAATACCCGTGTCAAGTCTGGTGCTTGGGACGATTCTGGAGTTTTTATTTATACCACTAGCAACCATATTAAGTACACATTAACTAACGGGTAAGGAAAGTGTTCTATTTTCATACCCACAGCTTGTAGATCTTAAAATTAATTGCTATAATATTGTCACACTCGGTATATTGCATCCGGTCGAACGAGATTGCAAATTCAACAAAAAACGGTCCGACCGACGCTAAGAATAGACAATTGCATTGGTCGATATTCGAAAGAGTGGAGAGAATCAAAGGTTATAAATATTGTTGTAACAGGGGATTTTTGATTTGCACTTCTGTGTAATAAAGTTTGAAGAGAGTGGTTGGAGACTTGGCGTCTCGGACCATGAAGTCTCCCCGCGTTGGAACACATATGTGTCCGAATGCTCCAACCTGGCGGTTTTTTTTTTGTGGTCTTCTCTCGAATCTTGGCGAAGTGAACGTCGAGTCTTACTAGCAACCATCACTAAATCACTGAGGAAAGCGGAGACGGGAGTTACGAAATGAGAACAAAGACCATGACGATTAATACGAAAAAGTTCGCTCAAGCACAATGAGACAATTTCACATCTCCAGGACACTCAAATTACAATCTCGTATAATGATGTTCCTCCTTCAGTCGACATGCAAGTGAAAAACGAACGATTAGGTGTACACACTACACATCTAAACGAAATGATACAAATTTATCAACCAATGCGATGCAATAATGGGACGCCTATGGTCAAGCATAACTAGTAAGTAGAACCATCCAATTTGGCGCCTTACAACAATTGGAGATGTCAGCAACTTCCAACCCAACGATGGCAAACTCCCTCCCCGCAAGTACCAGTGATATGATGGCAGAATTTCCAGCTACAACGAACAAATGCATAACAAGGTTCAAGGACAGCAATCTGGGAAAACATTGTATTTTATTTAACGATTTTTGTAAAGACATGCCTAATATAACATATTTTTTCTCTTTACAACTTTTTACAATTTTCAAAATTATTTTAACTTATACATATATATATATTCTACTATTGTATGCGGCACAGTTGATCTTTACAAATACATTTTTTATTATTTTTTTAAACTTCGACACCTTTAGCGTCCCAGCAAAGGCAAAAATGGGGGCCATTTTTTCGTGAGTCCGGGGATGTCACACTCGGTATATTGTTATCAAAATATTGCATCCGGTCGAACGAGGTATTTACGTTGATTAGTAATTTTTAAAAGTTCATCAAAGTTTATACAAGTTCATGACTTTAGCATCGGTATTGTACCTAATAGACAAATTCCAAATTCAACAAAAAACGGTCCGACCGACGCTAAGAATAGACAATTGCATTGGTCGATATTCGTAAGAGTGGAGAAAATCAAAGGTTATAAATATTGTTGTAACAGGAAGTTACAGTCCAGGACAGCAAAAACCTCTTATTTATCTTTCTTTTCCAGAGATCATGGTATAATCCGGACATTGGACCTACCAATCTACATAACTCGCGTTAAAGGTAGTCAAGTATTTTGTTTGGATCGGGAATGTAAACCGCGTGTATTAACAGTTGATGCCACAGAATATAAGTTCAAATTAGCATTGATTAACCACAAATACGAGGAAGTTTTGTACATGGTCAGGTAAAAATACCTTTTCTCAAAACTTTAGTGTTGTTTGCTTTATTCCAATATGTCTGTGATTCCAGGAATTCCCGTTTGGTTGGTCAATCAATAATTTCGTACTTACAACAAAAAGGTTACCCGGAGGTAGCTCTACATTTCGTCAAAGACGACAAGACCCGGTTCACCTTGGCATTGGAATGTGGCAATATCGAAATTGCTTTAGAATCGGCAAAATCGTTAAATGATAAAACGTGTTGGGACCAATTGGCACAAGCAGCGCTGTGGCAGGGCAATCATCAAGTCGTTGAAATGTGTTATCAACGCACGAAAAGTTTCGACAAATTGAGCTTTCTGTATTTGATCACTGGTAATTTAGAGAAATTAAAGAAAATGACGAAAATAGCTGAAATTAGGAAAGCCAGATCAGCACAGTATCATGGTTCATTACTTTTAGGTAAGTAATATAGACTCCTCGTCCTTCCAGCATTTTTAAACGATGATTTTGTTCTTTACACAGGTGACTTGGATGAACGTGTTAAGCTTTTGAAGAGCACCAATCAATTGTCTTTGGCATATTTGACAGCTGCCACCTATGGAATGACAGTTGAAGCTGGAAACTTGAAAGAGCAAATCGGTAACGAAAAGAAACTACCCGATGTATTGCCGGACGCAAAGTTTTTGAAACCACCACCACCAATACAGCAAGCAGAGTCCAATTGGCCCTTATTAACAGTGAGCAGGGTAAGTTGCAAAGCACGTGTTACACTCTCAACTTCCCCGTTGCGTTTTCAACCCGTCTTTTCTGCCTCTCTCATGTTAACCATGATATGGTCCGTCAAGGCCCCCAACACCACTTTAGTCGTGACTTTAGGATACTAGCTGAGCGTATATTCTTTAGCTTCTTGTATAGGAGCTCAAACTTGACCCTTGAGGTAGACCTAAAGATGCATATTGGACAGTAGTTAATGATAATCGATCTCAGTTCCTTAATGCTCCCATGACCGAGGTCGTTAACACGTTGCCGAAGGCGATCTAAGGAGTTGCAAGTAGGACCTCCCTGGTTTACTTACTAATTCATGCCTGCCACATCTGAATGCATATTGGTTCAGGTCTAGTGACATTACTAGACTAAATCCGTTCCGCAATAGTTGAGATGCAAAGGCCTTAGAGAAAGCCTTAACTGGTGCCTCATTTTTGTGTTCTCGAATATTCGCTACAATATGATTTTTGTTTCATAGAGCTTCTTTGAAAATACTGCCGCAGCAGCTACAAATACCAGCAAGGCACTGATGGTGGAACCAACAGATGAAACAGGTACGGAGGATGTAGCTGGTGGTTGGGGCGATGATGACGATGAAGTTGATGATGATTTGGTTGGCGATGGAGACGCGAAACGTGAAGTGTCTGCTGACGTTGAGGCCGGTTGGGATGTGGAGGACGCAGATTTGGAGATACCCGACTTGGGACCGACCCCGGTGGCCGATAGTGGAGACAGTTATGTGCATTTACCGGGACAAGGTAGGTTTGTTTAACCGACGAGAATGAAACTATGAAACCGACTAATTATTTTCCTGTTAGGTCCAACGCATCCACTGTCATGGACGAAAAATTCACAACTGGCCGCAGATCATATCGTTGCTGGTTCGTTTGAGTCAGCCTGTCGATTATTGCACGATCAAATTGGTGTGGTCAACTTTAAACCGTACGAAGGTCTCTTTATGTCTTTGTATGGAGCTTCAAGAACACTATCAACACATCTACCGAATGTGCCGGCCATGTTCAGTTATCCATTGCGTAATTGGAAGGAAGCGACATATAAAAATAGTTTACCATCCATTGGAATTAAATTGAATGATTTAGTTGCGAAATTACAGGTTAGACTATTCTTACAATTAAAACAACAGCCAAAGCAACAAGACTTGCTGTAAAGTTTAGCTAGTCTCGCCTCTCTTCACTTCAATCTAAAAACATCTTTTGTGCATGACTCTAATCTGAAGATCGCCCAATTTCCTTAAACTTTTGCAGGTTAGTCAGCCTTCGTTTCCCACTATACCTTCTCTATGCTTTCGGGTGAAGGTGTATTATAACTTTAGTGCTCTTAATGCGACAGAGGTGATCTATGCCTTGAATATTGTGGATCTTTTGCCAATTGATTCAGAAAGGCTGTAGTGAGGTTATTCCTTTTGATTTGTTATATACCATAGGAATGTGTTCTCTGGGAGCCTCTGCCCGCGTGTTTTCCGGCGATCTTTAATGACCTCTCTGAACGTTGTTTTACTAGGAATGTTGCCTGGTTAAACACTAGATGTCGCTTTCCCCATCTTATATATTTTTGAAAAAGAATGTGTTTGGCGCAGTCGATACAGTGAGTTGTTGTTCACTCGGCATATTACCAACAGAAACTAGATGTCGCCAAACACATTCTTTTATATCTTTGTACCGTGTGGGGTATTTAGAGAGTTTAGCTGTCAACTACTGACCGATGGATCGACAAAACGGCCGTCTGGTGAAAGTATAGTGGTTGACAGACAAACTCTCGGAATTAAGTCTTGTTTCGTTAGATTTTTGTTTGTTACTTTTAATAAATTGACAAGCAACACTTGATTTTTAGGTATGTTATCAATTAACGACATCTGGAAAGTTCACAGAAGCGATCGAGAAGTTCCGGAATCTTCTATTATCGGTTACATTACTTGTTGTTGATACCAAACAAGAAATATCCGAAGCACAACAACTGTTGCGCATTTGCTGTGAATATATTTGCGGTTTAGAGATGGAAACCGTACGAAAATCCCTACCGAAAACCACAGCTGAAGAGCAGAAACGTCAATGTGAAATGGCGGCGTACTTCACGCATTGTAAACTACAACCGGTACACCAAATTCTGACACTGCGCACAGCTCTAAACATGTTTTTCAAGTTGAAAAACTACAAGACAGCCTCATCTTTTGCTAAGCGTTTATTAGATTTAGGACCACGTCCTGAGGTGGTGCAGCAGGTTCGGAAAATATTGCAAGCATGTCAAGCCAATGTGACAGACGAGTTGCAGTTGGCGTATGACGAGCATAATCCGTTTAATTTGTGTGGATATTCGTACACGCCAATTTACCGGGGCAAACCGGAAGAGAAGTGTCCCTTGTGTACTACATCATACCAGCCTAAATATAAAGGTTGCATATGTAACGTGTGTGGGGTTGCAGAAATTGGAAAAGCTACTATTGGATTTAGGATTAGCGTTCATCAGTTTCGATAAATATTAGTATTTTGTGCTTTTGATTAATTTTAATGATATATTATGTTAATAAATATTATCCAAGATATATACTACCTATTTTAACCATAATTTATTTTATTTCTTGAAAAAAAATCTCGCTCGACTATAAAACGAACGCAAAATGCATTGATGCGTTTTCTACCCACTTTAGCTTCATCTCTCTTGCAAATTTCTCTTTTTAATGTTTTCCGCATCGCATATTGAATATGACAGGTAGTTTTATATCTACCTAACCTAACAAATTTTCATAATGTTTCGTTATCTTCCTACAAGCTCAGATCAGCTGGCCTGATGTGACATGGTCACGTACCGCTCATCCCACTTGCATTTTTTTTTAAAAGGAACCTCAAACTATCAAAATTGATTTTCTCAGTTAACTGTCAAGCACATTAGTAAAAGGTACGCGAGTGAAAATTGCGCTATTTCGCCCAGGACACTTAATGATAATTGTATAATCATAGAGTTTCCAAACATGGACCATCAAAATACGCTTATTTCAATATCAGAGATGGAGAGAGATAATGCTAGTCCTGGCAAACTTTTTGTGGTATATTATCAAAATGTTTTCATAAACATGATCATTGTCTTTAAAAGGAGGTTTATAAAGACAATGACAAGATTAAACAAAAGGGTCAAAGCAGGAGTTGTTAATATCGCAGATCTTGGCATGGGATAGGTAAAGAATAAATATAATAAATCTTCATCTAACAGCGCCTGTACTTGTAATAGCGGCAAATTACTTTGAGGAAAAATAAAAAATCAGGTGGGCTTTACATTTCTGTTGATTTAATATACTTTTATCAAACTATTATCACCTCAGAGGTCCGCGAAAAAAAAGGTACGTTAGTAAATCGGTAATGGTCAAACCAAGATAATTTAATGTGCTAGAACATAATCTAGTTATAATACACCATTTTATCAAATATACTTGCAAAACTATATTTATAATTACAATTATTGATTTTACTTCATGTGTTGATAAGTTCGATTCTACAACGTTTAAATGGCGGTAACGCTATACCATTGTTCCTTATAAAGACAATGCCTATACCAATTTATAATACACTAAATAAAAACTAATACACATGCACCATTCCATATATAAATGTCCAACATAAAATATATGTAAACAATTGTCCAAAAAATCCGCTAGTCAACAGCGACTTTCTATTAATAAAATATTTCTCCCATTGTGAAAATCCGGCTTTCATTATGATCATAAACCAGAAACTAAATACTGCGAATATGTAGAATAAACCACCATAGAGACCAGTCAGTCCTAATAAGCCTGAGAAATGATATAATACAATTAATTAGACAAATTTATCAAATGTGGATAGTTTACCTGCAGTACAGCCGGATAACGCTGCCATAGATGTTCTACAGTATTCTACTATGCCGAAATTATTTCGAATAGCGGATTCGCTGTATGCAATTGATTGATCCTGATCCTTTCTAGACATTTTGTATTAATTATAAATAATAATTTAGTTAGTAAATAATTCCACTGTAATTAATTAAACATAACCTAGATTGAGCGTGCACTGTCATCTGCTGTCAACTGGCACTTGACTTTTCCACTTCTTAAGAGTTGGGAAGTTCTAGCTCAATCATTGATACTCTAATAAAGGAAGGATGATTATATTAAAATTGTGGAGGTGATGTCGTTTGCAATACCATTGTATTTATAAGGCAATTATAAAGACAATGGTAGTACTAAACACGTTATTGTGCTCTCTAGCATTTTTTTGTGAGTCTCAAAAGAGGTTAAACCCTACAGAGAAACTATTTTCACACCTATTTTACATACAGGGAGCTCTCATTGATATACTCTGTGCGTCAATGACCAATGAATCATATGTGTCAGACTGTCAGACATAAAAGTCAAAACTTGATTATTTTATTTCTTTGTTGACATTTGCCTAAAAAAGAAGGTGTTACAATTTGTTGCCCATAAAATTCCTATTTAATTATAAATAAATTAAATAACAATGTTATCATTAATGAATAAAATATTGGATTGGTTCCGTAGTTTGTTTTGGAAAGAAGAAATGGAACTAACACTAGTCGGTCTTCAATATTCTGGCAAGACCACTTTTGTTAATGTTATAGCTGTAAGTTACCGCACTCAAATTAAACATGTAATTGAATTACTAATCACTTAACATTGTTGCTAGAGCGGACAATTTAGTGAAGACATGATACCTACAGTCGGTTTCAATATGCGAAAAATAACTAAAGGCAATGTTACGATAAAAGTATGGGATATCGGTGGTCAACCGAGATTCCGCTCAATGTGGGAGCGATATTGTAGGGGCGTTAATGCTATTGTGTAAGAATTTTGAATGGAAATTAAAGAGAATTTCTAATAATTTGATTTGTGTTTTTAAGATATATGGTAGATGCTGCTGATCCTGAAAAAATTGAGGCATCAAGAAATGAATTGCATAATTTATTGGACAAACCTCAATTAGCTGGTATTCCAGTCTTAGTTTTGGGGAATAAACGAGATAAACCACAAGCGTTAGATGAGAATGGACTGATAGAACGAATGTAAGTTCAGATCATGTCATATACCTAGTATAATGAATGGTCGTTAAATTTTAGCTTATTTATTTTTTATTACAGGAATTTATCAGCAATTCAGGATCGCGAAATATGCTGTTATTCAATATCGTGTAAAGAAAAGGACAACATTGACATTACATTACAATGGTTAATTGCACATTCTAAGTCAGGTATGCGTTAAAAATTAATATAGTCATTGTTATCACTTATTTTATTATTAAGTAAATAAATACCATTTAAGAGATTTTAATTAATACTTATAATACCTAATATAGCCACAAAAAAGTAAACATGTTTTGAAAACTGATTCCTATTTATACTTATTTTATTTTAAACAATACTTAATTATTTGTGGTGTGTGATAAATTTTTCTAATCAAACAATAATTGTTTATGTAATAAATAACAATAATTAAGTAGGTATCAATTCTTTCTATATTTTCACAGGAAAATAACATCTTTAAAATCCTATTCATGATAGGATAAACTCCATGAGTTTATGAGTCGCAGGTAGTTTTCAGTATAATTTTCCCTAACTATCAGTACACTTATTACAACTGTCCCGCAGTTTATGAATCCCACCTCTGAATGAATGAAAAAGGGAAAATTTCGTCCTTCCCTGCTGCCTTTATTTCAAGCCTTACAATAAAAAATGATACACCAAAAAGATGCCGAATCTCAGTAGCATTACCGTGGTAGTATTGTTTTTCTAACTTATATTGCGAAATTTTCAATAAAAATGTATTTTTCGCATTACTGTATCTATTACGCCCCCTAGCGGTATAGTTAGGAACTAAAAAACTATTTCCAGCGATTTCCCATTGTCGATTTCCCTAAAAGAATTTTTTCCCATTGTCCTACGACTAATCTTTCTTGAGATATGCTACCTCTCCACCCTTAATGGAATATCCGGTATATGCGTTATTTTGATATGGAAAATGGCTCTTTGCAAATAGATTTGCATCTAATTGGGGAGATTTCTGAGCCAAAGGTTTACAGTTTACATCATTCCTTAGACCCGCTTTGATTCAAGACTATAGTGATGCATACCTGCCTCCTTAACTAGCAAGGATTGCAAGGTTCCTTGGCTATAGTTGTCCTTTTTTCAAGAGGTACTAGTAAAAAATAATTATATCACGAACTACTCCTGGAGATCTTCGTTGATTTAAATTCAAATTACTCGTGTTGAGGCAGGCAAATATGACACATTGCGGTATTTATTGTTTTATTCGATATTCCCTATCAACAACAGGGCTAAGAATTTAGAGGTGATGGGAAAATCTACAATTCAAAAAGTTTTAAAACAAAATAAAATATATCCTTACAAGCTTCGAAGAGCTAGCCCTGGATTATCGCAACGCCATGTATTTAGAGGTAGAGAATGGCTGGCCCAGAAATTCGGTGTCAGATGGATAAGAAGAAATGAGCCCGTTTTATGGTCCCCAAGAAGCCCCGACCTGACATTAGCCGATTCTTTCCTTTGTTGAACTTTTAAAATTAAGATATTAGTTGGGTTATGTTTATTTCTGTTTATTAATCTCTCAATTGTTGGTCCATTTGTCTTGTTACCCGCAACCGTGGACATACTGTATACGCACAAATCGCGGCTATTATATAGTAGAAATGAGACTCTTATGTTAACGACAAATTACGCCCCTGTGATTCCAAGGTCCAGCTTGCGATGTAAATTAGGTCAGGTATTTAAATTGTGACTTGTCTCTCATTTTGATACAAAAAGTCCTGTTATTTCGAATGAAGCAATACCATGATATCATCAGATTATAAATAAATATGTTTACTTTTATTAAGAACACAATTTAAACAAAAAAAATGTTTAATTTTTACGTACTTTAAACTATAGTTTTTTTTTGTTTTGTATTCAAACAATTAAGGAAATTCTGTGCTGGTTAAAAACCAAATTTAATTGTCGTTTATATATTTTTTCGTAGAAATTGTTTTAATCTCAAATTATATCAAGAGTTTATGTTGCATAGTTTATGATTTTTATAATATTTATTTTTTATATTTTAGTTTATAATAATAAATAGTGATTAGGATTATAGTATAAAGAAAATTATATATTGTAGCTTAATATTTTAAGTTTATTAAGAAAGGCTTGTATGTATGATAGTAGCTATCGACCCAAAAAAAAAAAAGAAATAAAATATTGTATACTTATAAATTAAAATAAAAAAGTTAAAAACATTATTTGTCGTATAAACTTAGTTCAAAAGTTACGAATCTTTTGAATGAAGTTTATTTTTATGCGATTATTGTGACGTTTTAACCCATAATGGCGGCATGCGCGACGATATGCGCAGGACGGCTCGCAAGCGGAAAGTCAGAATACTGTATTATTTATTATACTGTGCTATTAAATGCATTTAGTATACAGGGTGTCCTACAGTGACGGCCCATTAAAAGATTTCGGAGACTACTTTGAAATGAATTTGGAAAATGTTGGTATATGTATTGCCAAATATGGTCTATTCAAATATCATAATACCAACCGCTTAGCACTTCCGGTTATACCGGAAGTTGAGGTGACTTTGTTATTTTAAATGGAACACCCTATATATTATGACATTGGTGGTATACATAATCAAAAAACACGTCGTCGTCACTAATTTATCACAAAACCTTGTTTTTAGTTATAAGGACATGTTGATCTGTGCCTTCATCAATGTGTTATTTTTGATAAGGCTGATGATGGAGTTGAAACTCCGAAACATGTGTGTTGGATATATGCCGCAGTATATTTTATATATTCTTGAAATAATTAGTATTTTTAATTGTTATATTATGAGTTGTCAGTTTTGATGTTTATGAAAAAGTTCAGTAAAAAAGAATTCATCTGAATTTAGTTTTGTGCATTATTTTGATAGTCGATTTAGAATCAGAAAGTCCACTACACGGTGTGTAGAGATTTATAACAATGTGCCTATAATTAAAAACAAGTTTTTTTTAAGAAATTGGTGGAAACGACGAGTTTTTTCATTGCAATTGTGTTTTCTATTTAATGCAAATCTTGCGTTAATTTTTGGGCTTTATACCCTTTCTATCTGATCTACGATACTAGAATATCACGTAGAATGCAAAAAATATTACATTACCTATGCGATTAAGGCATACGCTGGGAAAAAATAAATATATGTGCTCGTGGTAATTCGCATAGCAGATGTGCACAGAGTGTAGCCTAGCGGGTAGCGTGTGGGCTTTGTAATCGGAGGGCTGTACGTTCGATCCCTGCTCATGCAAATTTTTTATTTTTTCTGTTTATAATTTTTGAACAAAGTAGTTATGTAGTTGGGTTAGTTTAGGATGTTATAATTATTTTTTTAATTTTAGAATAAACTATGTGTCCGTTAATCGCATAGGTAATGTAATGTGTATGTATTCTGCGTGTATCCTATGCAATTAGCACTACTTGGTTTAATTTATATGTAACACTCTGTATACTGTTTAATGTTCAGACTTAAAATGAATTCATTCATGCCTTGGCCAGGAGAGAGAGAGAGAGAGAATTAAATGATACGATATAAAAACAATTTGTAAATTACAGTTTATTGATTAGTAATAGAAATTAATTAAATAAACTACACTACGATTAAATATTTAAACAGAATATCACAGCCCACTTTTGACTATGCAATTTTTGCTTACTGACATGAGATATCCTGAATAAGCGCCATCTAACAATTAAAGTTAGATTAAAACTTAATTAACTGCCAGTCAATATTTTTCAATTCTTATTAATTTTACTGTTGGCCTTCCTGCCTTTCATTGCACCCATTTTTGCTGCTCGCACAATATTTTTATACTGCCCAGCAGCTTTTGATTTTTTCCTAAAATCAATCAAATTTATAACTAAAATAATTACAAAATTATTAGGCGACTTACCGTTTATTTAAAGCCGTTCGTTCTAGGGGCAAATAAGCAAACGGATCTAATTTACTGTTTTTCGTTTTAACATCACCTCTGGCTTTCTTCGACTTGAATTCGGATCCAGCAGCGCTGTAACCACTTTTGACGGATGCTGCTGACGATTTGACAGATCTAAAAAATCATTATCATATGACTGACCAATACCTATCTAACCTTGTGCAAAAGGTATATCTTGAAATTGCCTAGGTGACAGTTACAGTAGGTGGGGTGTGCACCGGACCACCGAGGGTCTATTGTGTCTCATGGACATTTGCAGTAAGTCACAGTACCTGTTCAATAAATATGGGTGGGACAGCATATGAAATGCAACCCTCAAATCTACTACCAGTATTTTTTGTGGGGCTATTTTAAGGCTCATGTCTATAGGGTCAAGCCCGCAACGGTTGACGCACTGGAAGCGAATATTGAAGAATTTATTCGTGAGACACCGGCCGATATGTTGGAGAGAGTCAAGAATATGTTTCAAATGATAGAATGACCTACGTCTGAAAAAACATTATATAGAAGAACAGTGTGACTCAAATTTGAGATTGTCATCAATAATAACTCCAAGATTACGAGCAATTGAAACCCACTGATCAGCAACGAAAACCCTATGATTCTGTTTCAATATCGTTACTGTTCCGTTCATTGCCAAAACACAAAGCAAGCGTTTTATCTGGGTTAATTCGAAGTCCATTGTCTTTGCACCAAATAGAAATCACTATTAACAGTCACCAAAGCATTCTCTGCTTCACTAAAGTGAAAAATCCGGATACATATGAAGCTGCAGTTTTTGAATTTGAAATCAGACATCAAATGTAAAAATTGAAAAGAGGTACCCTGAGGAACCCTGCTAGAAGCATAACCCGGTAAAATCTTTACTTTGATCTAATAAAATTAGGACAACAGGTTGCGACTTGTCTACAGCACGTGACAAGTCATCCACTACCTTCAACAGGGCCCTGAAAATATCATCCTGTTTGGATTTTGGGGTTCTACTGAGTTGCTGTGACGACTGCGTCGTGAAATCGGGACTGTTGAGGCAGCAAAACTTCACCTTAGTTCGTGGATTCCTTGATCTTTTGAAGTTACGTGCTAGATATTGGAATCTTTGGGAACTCTATGAAGTCTGAGTGGGAAATAATATCGAAACTGACCTCCAGAAAGTACCTAAATCCACTTG
The DNA here is from genome assembly GCA_911728435.2 of Apoderus coryli. Lineage (NCBI taxonomy): Eukaryota > Metazoa > Arthropoda > Insecta > Coleoptera > Attelabidae > Apoderus > Apoderus coryli. Next base: position 109,781 of record OU452213.1, on the reverse strand, counting down.
TTATGTGTATATGAAGCGCGATATCCGGCCGTCAGGTGGTCGTATCTTGTTGTATATTGGGTATATGCCGCAGTGAGAACGTTATTATTTTCTTTAATATCAAAGTATAATCCTCAATGCTTATTTAGATGAAATGTTGCTTCATATGAAAAGCCGCCACTGCCCTATATACGAGGCACGTTTTTTTAGGAAGTACCGGTTTGCGATTCCGCCGCCGCAGCGCTACGGTCGGAGTTCCGCGCATGCGCGCTGGTTACCTACATCTCTTGTCTACACACTGACGCCATTACAGTCTGATTCCTCATTGTATACGTTGTTTACTGAGTGTTTAAGATGCCTCCGACAATTGTGAGTCCCGCCGATTGTGAAGTACGGGCTGTTATACGATTTCTTAGTGCTAAAGGCGTAAAACCGATCGATATTCATCGTGAGATCTGTGAAGTTTACGGACAAAACATTATGAGTGATGGAATGGTAAGGAAATGGGTGAGAGCATTTAAAGATGGCCGCACAAATGTGCATGATGAAGAACGGAGTGGGCGTCTTTCGGTCGTTAATGAAGATTTGGTGCAGAAAGTGGAGTAAAAGGTGAGAGAAAACAGACGCTTTACAATTTCATCAATGTGCGACTGCTTTCCTCAATATTCTCGTAGTGTTTTCTATCGCATTGTAACCGAGAACTTGAATTACCGGAAATTGTGTTCACGTTGGGTTCCAAAAATGTTGACGGATTTGCACAAAACCCAACGTTTCGGCAGTGCACCACAATAAAGGTGAAGATCTTTTAGACCAAATTGTTACTGGTGACGAAACATGGGTGGCCTACGTCACACCAGAATCGAAACAACAATCCATGGAATGGCGACATGCATCATCACCCAAAAGAGTGAAGTTTAAGCAAACAATTTCTGCCCGGAAAATCATGTGCACAGTTTTTTCGGACAGAAAAGGAGTATTGCTAGTGGAGTTTCTGCCTCGTAATGAGAAAATAAATGCAGCGTCTTATTGTGAGACATTGAACAATCTGCGTCGTGCAATCCAGAACAAAAGACGGGGCAAGTTAAGTAAGGGTATCGTTTTGCTGCATGACAATGCCCGTCCACATGTGGCTAATCGGACCAAAGATCTCACCAAATTTTTTAAATGGGAAACTCTAGATCATCCTCCATACAGCCCTGATCTGGCGCCCAGCGACTCCTGCACTTGAAGAAACACCTGGGTGGTCAGCGTCTTCAAGACGATAACGAAGTCAAAACATTTGTGATGCAGTGGTTAACAAGTCAGGCGGCAGAATTTTATGAGGAGGGTATTCAAAAACTGGTGCCACGTTAGGACAAGTGCTTCAATATTCACGGAAATTATGTAGAAAAGTAGATTAAGGCACAGGCTTTCATGTAAAAATAAAATTATTGCGATATCTTTGCACGTCTTTTTTTAATTCCAAAACGGTACTTACTTAAAAAACATGCCTCGTACTATTCTTAGCAAATAGGAACATAACTTACCTGTGAATTCCCACACCTCCAGTCGTGTACTTCATCGATGGTTGCTTACTACTGGCTGAACTTAACCCACTCTTCACGCTAGCACTACCGCGCTTCCGTTTTTTGCTCAACATCTGGAATGTTTCAGCCTTACTTTGTGTACCGTCATCATTCTCTGAGTCAGAAGTATCTGAATCCAAATTAAGTTTAAGTTTCTTTTGAACAGCTGCTTCACTGTCACTATCATCGGAGCCGTTATCTTGAATTATCAATCGGCCATCCGAAGCTGTTTTGAATCCTCGATCTTTTTCCAGGTTTCCTTTTTTGGTGATCAATGACTGTTGTGGCGGAGCTGCACCCGGTTTTGTAGCTGAAAATCAAACAATAATTGTAATATAAATGACATATTATTTCCTTTGTTAAATTAACTGAAGATTTTGAGAAATAATCATACCAGGCACAAAAAGTAGTGAGAGAATATCAAAATCACTCTCTCCACTTCCTGTACCTGATACAATTTATTCCAGTTCCATTACTATAGCTATTCCCGACTGCGCCAACACAAACTTTACCTGTTATTTTACTAGCAACAGTTGGATCTGTGAAATCAACAATTGATTCCGCATCTTCTTCTATCCATGTTGAATTGCTTTGTTTTTTATTTCTTCCCATAGCCCTTTGGTCTGTTTCCATACTGTCAGGCTCATCCCAATCTGAATCGGAATCAGCAAGGATTTCTTCAACGCTAAAATAGACAGACGATAACAGTAGCAGTAACAACAACAATAGTATTATAAATTCTTACCTCTTTGGTTTTGCCTTAAATGTAAATTCCTCATCAAATCCTCTGTCATCTTCCTCATCATCCTCTTTAGCAGCTTCCTTCATTCGTTTCTTTCTTGCATTTAATTTCCGTAAATTCCTCAACCGTTTATACATTACACTATTCGATTCCGGTATGAATGGTGTAATAGATTCACAACCATATTTCCGCACCAATCTATCCAATATATCACGAACCTTCAATCGGAAATGGCGCTGAGAATCGTCTGTCATACTTGTCAAAGCTTTAACCTTGAAATCAAAGAAACAATGTCAATGAATATCCCGAAACTAACAACTCTGATTTTGAACTTACTATTGGTTCTAAAGATGCTGCAACCATTAGATTAGGCAATGAAGTGATATAGACTTTGATAAAACTCAAACATGAGGATACGATCTCCCTTGTCGGGCTTGATAACAATGTACAAACACTGTCCAAAATTAGCTTTATGTTGTTTTGACCCAAAGCACCTGAAAAATTGTGCAGAAGCGCCGCTAGCGCCAACAAAGTACAACTGATAATTTGCGGTGAACCCACCAAACCCATCACAACCATTTCAACGAATTCTTGCATCTGATTATGACCCATTAATAAGTCTCCTATAGTATTTAATACTGTATACGCCATCTCACGACACTTCTCATTAATATCTTTACAACTTTCAATCGCTTCCGGTATTACTGAACGGATCAGCTTACTCTCATGGTCTAAGTTCGGTTGGGCCTTTAATAAATGATTCAAACAGCGTAATCTAGCGTTCTTACTAGACACCGCAGCTGTGCTCAAGGATTTTATGAGTAATTTTTGTACATCTTTACGATTTTTCGTAACAAACTCTTTGCAACTGTCACTAGAACATATTTCCTCGAGTATTCGATACGCTTTTTTCTGTTCTTTGTTGTTTTTGATCTCCGGTAGACATTTTACGCATTGATTGTAGAGTAAAGTAATATTCTCGAGATTCTGGTAAGGTACTAGAGCCCGGATCAGATCGAAAATCGATTCCTTAATAAAGGAATCTTCCGGTTCTTCCGTGGATGTATTCAATCTCTCTAAAGCGTTGGTGAATAGTTGTTTGGTTAGTTCCGGTTTTGCTACTGTTAAGTACATCTGTAAAAAGAAAGTGCTGTTAAATGTGTGCAGAAATATTTAATTTAGATTGGACTTCTGCATTACACATCACATACATTTAAAACATACTATATTCAGACATAAAGGCTATACGACAGTCTTTTACATTGGTCCTTCGAGCTAACAACCGAGTCCTCTGGGGAAACAGTAAAATTACAAAAATTGTTAACAACACACAAGTATTTGTGAAAATGGATAACATAGATATTAGAATCCTCCAGACAGGAGAAACGTAAGCCAGTCGGTTCTATATCTTCATTTCATGGTTTTCCTCTAAAGCAAACTGTTGCTGAAGTTCATAATAATTCTGATCACACGTCATCAAAAAAGACACCCACAGTAAAACAATATCTAAAGGTAATTCCAGGCAGTCAGTAGTGAATTACGAAGACGACAGAAAGCTTTAGAAGCTGAAAACAAACAAATTCAGAAAATAGAAAGTAAAATGGAAGTCCAAAAATTACAAGACAAACTCAAAATTTTGGAAATGCAAAATGAAATTGAAGAATTAGCCGACAACAGTGATATTGATTCATTAGTATGTACTCACAATCTAATTGATGATATAGAGAGCGTAACATATATGCAGAAAACTAGTAAGTGGGAAGAAGAACGGAATTCGAACGAAGGAAACTTGTCTAAGTCCAGAGAAATTGAAAATTCAGGCAAATGTATTGTGTGATTCCATATCAAAGCTTTTAAAACAATTTCAAACACCGCTGATCAAAAAGTAAACGACAAATTTATCACAAGGCAAGTAGTCGAACACGACTTTCCATACTTTGACGGAAATCCTGAAGTGTGGCCAGTTTTCATCAGTCAGTTTAACTGAGCAGTCGGTTAGGTGCCTCAAAGGAAAATTACAGATTAAGAGCAATCCGGAAGCTCCTAAAAGATTGCAGCATAAATTGCACATTCGGCAATGGTCGAGACTCTCCAGTACAGAAAAGCAGTTGCCTTTTGAGACTAAGTGACGCACCAACCCCCCCCCCCCCCCCCCCCCATCGGTCAAATGATGCCGCACAATCTTGAAGATGCAGAACTAGTATTCGATCTCTTAGCCCCAAGCATCTGACTTGATCCTGCGAACCGTTACTGTCCTAGGTTGGTATTAGGCCTATTTAGCAAGACCTAGCTCTTAACAACAAGACTGTGGGAGAGATAATGACTCGACAGACTGTTGACAGTTTTTGAAGGAAAATTAAAATATGTGGTTGTTGAGTTTGACAATAATCCGGCTCGAAGGACCATGTAAAAAATTTATCATCTTTTTGTGTGTATAATTTGATAGTTGGAATACGTTCAAAACAAAAATAATTAAAAAACTTACTTTTATTGTATCTAAAGCTGCTAATCGCTGTCCTTCCTCATCAGTACCTAACGGCTTCGTTGTATACACATTGAACAATATCGGTAGATAATTCTTATCGAATCTCGCTAGTTCAGCTATATCATCAGCATTGTCATTCTCTCTGACACTTATGATCAACTTCCGCAATGACGCCATGACAGCCAAACGCAACTCCTTCTTCTCCGATATGGCCAAACCCAAGACTTTAGCCAAGTTCTACGGAAATTTACCTCAGTAAAACATGAAATATTGTTTGCCAAGTGGATATTTACCTTAAGTTCACTTTTCATATCTGTAGGACGATTACAAAAACACGGTAACAAGTTCCATAACTGCAAATACAACAATTCCAAACTATGCGCTCCAATACCATCATTGATTTGGGCCAATTGTTCAGATTTCTGTTGACAATACCGTGCTAATGGGTAAATACCCTCACGGAAATACGCTAATGTCGAATACTTGATGTTTTCCTTCAATACTGGCAATAACCAAGAACGATCGATGTTTAAGTCACCGTTGTCTTTCTGCAAACGTATAACATTCAGTACTGCCTCAGGCCCCATGGACCTCACCGCTGCACCAACAGCATGTTCGAGTTCCGTGTTGAAACTAAATTTGTAGGAATCTCGTAGTTCTGCTAACGATTTTAGTATTCCCACAAGTAGTTCTCCGCAAGTAGCTCCAGTTACCTGACAAAGACAATAAAACAATCAGTACAAGGGACTTCAGAGGATAGTCTATCTTACCTCAAATAAAACTGCAATAATATGCAGTACTTGATGCCATACTGTATTAAACTGATATCCTAACGCTAAATGTATTGCGTTGATACAGTTATCCAGTTTCGATTTGTATTGTTGAACAGTTTCTTTTGATGCACATGCCGGTGTAACAGCATCTTTTAAAATAATCTCTAGTGTATGAGTAGCCGCTGACATAATTTCACTTTTCGTTGACAACCATAGATTAGCAACAGTGGAAAATATCTTTGGCAACGCCGCACAACCCAATGACAGATCAACACTACAAAGTCAAATGAAAATTCCAGTTAAATAGAAGCTGCTGATGTTGTAGAACAAACGACTATTTACTGGAAGTGTTCGAGAAAGAAGGCCAACCTATATAGGCAACGTAACAGGGACAAAAGTGAACAGTCAATATAAAAAAACCCTACACACCAAAATCGTATAAATTACTTACTCCGCCAGGTGAACATGTGCCTGCTGCATAACCAATAACCATGCTAGTGTCGGTTGTACATCAGTTACAGCCGGTTGATATTCGTAGAGAGCTGTGATTAACTGGGCATTTAACTTGGCAGGCATCACTGCAGTAGGTGATGAAAATAGTGCGTGTAGTACTTGAAGACCACAAGAGGTTACTACTGGATAGTTCAAAGTCATTAAACGAAGGATTATCTCACAACATTTCTGAAAACAAAAGAATTCGAGTAAAAAAAATTGAACAAGATAACACATACACCCCGCAGACGAACTCTCAAATAAATCATGGATGTAAAGGGCATAATTTCAGAAAGGCTAACCACGTCTGATCTGATGGAGGTTCACGAATGCCCTGTGGAAGTTTGCTGTCTAAAATATTGATTAAAAACTCACCTTAATATGTGTTTTGGAGTAATTACAAATCGTCTCTTTCATTAAAACCAATGTGTGTAAAATGGTAGTATTCCCAGCTTGTACAGAGGTCACTGTCACAGTTCCAGTACTGCCTCCTAAACAATTATCGAGAATCTCTTCACAGAACTCTGCAACTTTATCAGCTGGTGGATTAACAGCACTATCTTTAACGAAAGTATTTGCCTTAACTATAACAACTACAGCTTGTTGTGCAGCTTTCCTCCACTGAAAAACAAGAAAAAGAATAATCTCTGGAAGCTAAAACCAACGTTCAGTTACAGTCAGTAATGCCACGTAATCTAGAAATGATAATATTTGTAATTTGTACCTACTTAAACAAATATGTTAAGAGAAGACATTTTACACAATTAACTCGAGGTAAATAAAACTTTAAAAAAAAGTTACTCACTTTGGGTTTGGTATGAATGCAGAACGGATTCAAAATAGCATTGAATATCTGTGTGGTGGAGATGTGATACCAAACTGCAAGTTCTTGTGTTCGTAGTAATACGGATAGAATACCGAATATAGATTTAATGATGACGTTATTGTCACTGCTAGAATAATCATTAAGTATATGCAAAATCTTCAAAGTAATATCGTTGAAATGTTTACGCAAAACTGCTTCCGGAACAGTTTTTATACCCATATTTAACAGAGCTAGAACTGCTGTAATTTGATCCTCATTTTTCTCATCTGCATTATAAACTGTTTCTAATGTTGTAATCTAAAATAATTAGCTATGGTTAATTTGTTTGAAAGATGTGCATGCAACATTTATACCTACCAAAGAACAGTAGTATTCCGTCGCCGTTTCACTTCCACCGTTCTGTTTAATAACATCGGTTATAGCAGCTAAAATAGCTAACATTTCCTTATGCAGCGCTGAATTTGCACGAAAAACTTTCATGAATCGACTGAAAGACATGTTACTACAATCCGACCATGTTGACGCAAACGACTGCATAGTTTCGTATGTAGAAAATGAGCCGGTAGAAGACTCGGAGTCTTCAATATCCATTTCAACATTTTTAGATGTGAAATATTGAACTGCATCGTGTTTTTTCAATGCATCAGATGTTAGATTACTTGGACCTAAAATTGTGTAAACACATTATATAGAAAAATTTTGGCAAAATATGAAACTGAATTAACAAACCTAGGTTTTCTTGGAAGAATCTTGATTTGGCTTGATTTCTGTATTTATGTGTCTCTGGATTGGAACTGGAACTTTGTCCTTTAGGCCAACGCTTGCCTTTATTTTGGCCCTTTAATTTACTCCCGAATTTACCCATTTTTCTATTTAATAACACTATTTTTGTTATAGATCGACCACGTGCAATAAAATAGACAACTTCAAAATGAATAAAGTCGCCATTTTGTTAACCTCAGAGCGAAATTGAACGACGTTTACGAAGATACACGAATCTCGGATTAGAAGGGATAATTTATTAAATTATCCCTTTTCGTTAAACAAGCCTATAAAGGCGTAATAATTATATTTCGTTTAATTACTGGTGTACACTGGGTGAAGTTTTATAATAAGTTGGTACAGCATTCTTCGGTATTCGTGTGAGAGGCAGTTCTGTTGTGTCTTGGAACAAATCAAACGTATCTTGGCACTCTAATGTCAAATGTCAATGTTATGCCACGAAAGAAGATGGAAGGGTAAATCGTGAAACTACTATATCTGCTCAGGGTTGCCAATGTAGCGCAAAAACCATTCCCGCGCATTCCATCACTCCATTCTGGCGCATATTTCTTAATCAAAACTGTAAAAATTATTTATTTGGCGGGGACACAAAAATCTTTGAATATTGTGTTTTATGGTTACAATTAATGTTTAAGTAACAGGAAAATCATAGCAAAACTTTATAACCCATCGCCTCATTATTAGTAAGCGACGAATTCATTTTTATAACTAACATCAATGAAACTGGTGTGAAAATTTTATTGATAGCCACAAAATGGCATAGAGTAGACCTTAGATTATAAATATATTCTAAGGAGTAGAACATTATATTATTATATTATTCATAACGTTTTACATTGTAAAGAAATTTGTAGAAAAGACGTAATTCTCAACAAATTTGTAATACTGAAAAGTATTAGTATAAGTATAAATAAAATTGTGTGTTCTAAAATATAATTCTTTGTTTCGTGTGAATATCCACAGCGTTCTTTAAACAAGCCATAAACAAGTAAATTTGGCAACGTCGAATACAAGTCGATTGTTTGTACTTACATTGAAACATTATTTGTAACACGGGGTCTAATTAAATCAGTGGTTATTGAACTAAATTAAGCTAGCTAAATTAAGTGTAAGTTATAAAACCGAATAAAATGTTACTTAATAAAATAAAGTAATTTGTTTGGACTTTTTGACGGTGGTACTATTGTGGGATTCCTATAGGGATAGTAATTGGCTAAGTATGTACAATAGACTGGTTTACTAACCGTATTCCGGTGTTGCCATTATCTGTTCATGGCTTGTCTAGAGAAGGCTGTGGAATACCTAATAAATTTGGGCAATGGTTTGGGTCTTAACACAACTAAGGCTGTTTTCCTCATTCCGATAAACCTTTTTGTGTTTTTGTCAAAAGTATTTTATAGAATACCGTAATTATGACGATAATAAGGCGCTTTTTGTTGACCAATTTGCAACTTTTATTTTTTAAAACCTGACAACATGGTCGGTGCTTTTTAAGAAGAAGAAGATGCCCAGGGGAGGTTTTTAAAATAAAAATAAACTGACACTATAGTCACAGGGAGAGGGAGAATTCCAACTTGACGTATATTTATGTGATTGTGTGTATGAAGCACAAAATAAAAAATTCATTGAATCAATATAAATGTGAATTTTCTATTAGTGGTCCATTTATAATACTTTTCATGTTGATTTAAAGTTAGGACAGAGGAACAAACTAGTGTGAATGTTTTAGTGAAGTGACAATGAAATGGAAGTCCTTACACATTATTTGGCTATGCCTGGTTCACTTTGTTTTATGGGGCGCTCTATTAATAACAGGCACCGAATTAGATAACCCCTATAACATTTTGGGAGTTCATAGACGAGCGACACAACCAGAGATACGTCAGGCGTATAAACAATTAGCTAAAGAATGGTAAACTCATTTTATTGTAATTTATTTGTGAACTTTTGTATTTTTATACCCAAGGCATCCTGACAAAAACAACAAAGATGATGCGGCCGAGAAGTTTGTGCAAATCAAACAAGCGTATGAACTGCTGTCTGATCCGGATCGTAGAAGATTGTACGATAATAAGGGCATCACTGAGGATGATTTTTATAAACGGCAAGAGAGCTTCCAAGTTTTTAACCATTTTGAGGAATTATTTGCAAAACATGGAGCATACTTTAATTTTCAAGATAACGATTTGTTGTTTTTTCAAAAATTATCAATAACTACAAGGTACCTAAGTGTTAAAACTGGTTGGTATTATTATTATATTAATTAATTTCGGTTGTAGGCAATACGACAAAATGGTGGTACCCAAAAGTGAAAAAGTACCACACTTACTCTATTTCTACAATGATTGGTGTTTCCCCTGTCTCCATGCAGCGCCGTACTGTCGCAAATTGGTCGATTACCTAGAACCGTTAGGTATCAATTTTGTAACAGTGCATTCGGGCACAGAAGCGAACTTAAGTCGTCGCTTAAGTGTACATACGTTACCCTGTTTAGTGCTACTATTAGATGGTAATGTCTATGTGTATAAGGAGACCATAACAAGTGTTCAAAAAATCATAGAATTTATCAGGAGTAAATTGCCTTACAAATTGGTACCTAAAGTTCAAACTGACAATTTAGACGAGTTTTTAAATGGATGGGAGGATAACAGAGTGCGTGGACTGATTTGGGAACCAAAGTCAACACTACGATTACGATATTTGGTTACTGCATACCACTTCAGACATCGAGTTGCTTTTGGGTAAGAAAAGAAATAATATGTTCGTTGCTAGTGTACATTTTTTCTAAAACCCGGTACAAAACAACTTTGTAGGGAGACTATTGCACTGTTTTGTATTTTTGTTGCAGTTTTATCGATTCGGAAGTGATTCGTGATAAATATCAGGTGCCTCATGATATGGACACAGTCCTACTGTTCAATGAAAACACATCAGCACCAATGGCGAGTGTTTCAATGCGTGATATTCCATCGTCTACCTTAAATCATGTGATATCGTCCAACCAATATTTAGCATTACCACGGTTATCATCACAGGTAAAAATTGAACTTATCAAATATTTTTAGTGCTCGCTACTAGTTTTATCATGATTTACTGTTTATGTTGATAAATATTTTTGCGATGTGTTTTTCTTTGAATCTTAAAACAATTTTAGCAACTTCTCGTTCACCTATGAACAGATGCCTAGAGAAGTTGGTAATAAATGTACAGAGTCGGCAAAGGCATTATGCCCAGTTAAAAAAAAAATCTGCCAAATTATGACAAACCAACGGACCATGATAGACAGATAGTCCTAAAATTAACGTCCGCCGCTATTAATAATAATAATAATAATAATAATAAATGACTTTATTGTGAATTGTAAATGTAACACAAAAGGCGAAGTTGAGACGTGGTCTCCTAGCTTAACCTGTTTCGAATTTTAAACCTACATATTAACATATAAGTTATTATAATATTTCTTATATAAAACAATAATAATTACAGCAAAAACAAACATACACGCACAAAAAAGAACTAAAATAAATAATCGCAAATCCTAACCCTATACACAGTATTTAGCAATTAATAATCTTTAATTTTCGACCATAGTATTGAAACTAACTTAAATACTAATTTTAATAAAACAGAATAAACTAAAGAAAAAAAAAGAAAAAAAAGTGCATTCTAATTCACTCAACAGAAACCCAAAATCTTATACCTATATACTTGCTATATACAGTAGTTGTTATTAACGATAAAAATTCCAGCAGCAGTTTTGAAACTTGGTCCAGACAAGCATGCCACCCGATCAGGCAACGCATTGTATAGTTTAGCTATTGTATAACTAAATGACCTTTCGAATAAAGTTGTGCTATGCATAGGCGGAGTTATGATGCGACCATTGCGAGTATCAATCGAATGCACGGCCCCCCCAAATCTAAGCTTACCGAACAAATACTCCGGCGTTTTCGAAAAAATAATTTTATTGAAACAAGCAAGAGCATGCAGATGGCGTCTTTGATTCATTGTAAGCCACCCCAGCTCAGTAATCTTTGCACTAACACCCCGATCCCTTCCTCTAAGTCCAGTTATTAAGCGAACGCAGGAATTCTGCATAAGCTGAATCCTGCGCTTATCTATACTACTAAGACAAGGGCCGTAAACAACATCACCGAAGTTAAAATGCGAGAGGACCAGGCTGTCACATAATAACTTTTTGAGCGGAGCAGTCAGCAACTTCCTCTGGCTATATATCATTTTCAAATTGTAAAACGCTTTTTTTATGCAGACACTTACGTGTTCGGTGAACCTCAACTCAGCATCCACCATCAGACCCAGATCTTTCACAGTACTTGTACAATTCAATGTAAAACCCTCTACCGTTAGGGAGAAATCCTCGCAGTATGTAGCTCGGGCTCTAGGGGGGCCGAGCAACAACAATTGCGATTTACCGGGGTTTATCTCAAGGCAATGATTCCTGGATGCACCAATCAAACGTCCCAAATCCTCGTCGAACTGGTCCTTGGTTTCATCTATATCAGCAGGTAAAAATGACATATAGAGCTGGGTGTCGTCGGCATAAAGATGAGCCGAGCAGTGCCTCAAGGACTTCAGGAGCTGCGACGTATAAATTGAAAATAAAATCGGACCAAGAATGGAGCCCTGTGGTACACCACTGCTCAATATTCCGGACCCAGAAACCGCCTTACCCAAAACGACAACCTGACTTCTGTCCTTTAAATACGTCCCGAGCAAAGAAACAGCAGAATCCCCGAACCCCAGGTAACGCACAATGGCCAGCAACAAACCATGATCGATGCGGTCAAACGCCTTTGTATAATCTAGTAGTAGTAAGCCCGTTAATCGACGCTGATCCGCCGCCGTCAATGTATCATCCAGTATTTTAAGCAGTGCCGTGGAGCAGCTGTGACCCCGACGAAATCCCGACTGGACCTCCGGCAACAACCCATGCTCATCCAGATATTTCTTCATCTGACTGCACATTACTCTTTCAATGACCTTTGAGAGTGTTGGGAGTATACTAATCGGTCGAAGATCTTTTAGTGTTGAAGGTTTTTTAGTTTTAGGGATCGGAATAACGTTAGCTTGTTTCCAGCATGTTGGAAAATTCCTCGTTTCTATACAGTAATTAACCAAATGTAGTATAAAAGGTGTAATAAATGGGCAACTACGTACTAGCATATCGATACTGATCTTATCACTGCCAACAGCATCCGATTTAATCCCCAATAACGCATCAATTATATCTCCATGATCCACCATTGTGAATTCAAAGTTAATATCAGCCCTAAGTTTGTTAGTCAAATAAAAATTCATGGTCTCTGGGTCTGGATTGCTGGAGGGGGTGGAAATAAAAAAGTTATTAATATTTTCAACATTATGAAGGGAAGACGGTATTGTTATATTATCTTTTGCATAAATATTTAGGTCACGTAATAACTTCCAATTTTGTTTAGAGGTATTTTCTCGAATTTTGGTTTCTAAGTACTGTTTTTTAACTCTATTTACTTCAGACGACACTAGATTTCTTAGCCTCTTGTAGGCCTCCCAGTTTTCTGGTGTTCGATTTCCTTTATATTTCATCAACGCTTTTTGCCTTTGTTTTTTTAGAATTTTAATATTTTCAGAGAGCCAAGGGGCTTTCTTTTTAGATATTTTAATGGTTTTTATTGGAGCATATCGATCGAAAACTTCCAAAAGGTATCGATTGAATAGCTCAACCTTAGCATTGATTTCATTAACATAAAATAGGTCAGCAAAAGGCATATTAATAAGATCGTTGTAAAAACGATCTTGGTTAAAACTACCGAAATCCCTAAAAGTATAAAAAAACGGTTTAGGTTTTGTCAGCAGAGTCTTAAAAGTGCACTCAACCGGTAAATGATCAGAAAAATCTATGCCATGATCCACTCGAACTGTCGACACATATCTATTGTCAGAACATACAATTATATCTAGAAGCGATGCAGTATTCACTCCATGCCTGGTAGGCTCATCAACAACCTGTGTCAAGCTGTAATCATTAAGTAAGGAGAGAAACCGTTGTGTAGAAATACATTGCAGATCCATCAGATTGATATTAAAGTCCCCCATACAAATAAACTGATTAGAATCTATCAAATTTCTCGAGATATTCTCCTCAAACGATGAGAGAAACTCTACCATACCTGTTAATCCCGGAGGTCGATACAGCAGCCCCAAAATAGTTAAAATCTTATCTATCTTAAACCTAATCCAAATTTGTTCAGCATGATCAGCGTCGAGATCGAGAATCTCCGCACACTCAACCGAATCTCTCACATACAATAGCACCCCCCCGCCCCGGCACCGCACACGGTCATGTCTAATAATGTTATAACCACGAATTTGTATGTTATCGTCAGATGTGCGTTCGTCCAACCAAGTCTCAGAAAGTCCAATAATATCAAAATCATTATTAAGAACGTAAGCTCGAAACTGCGCATACTTTGGCAACAATGATCTTATATTCAAATGTACAATATTAAATAGATCCATTTTTAATTAAAAATCTTAAATCTAAAACTATTACCTAACAAGAATAAGTTATTCGCTAAAAATACGTTTGAGCGAATCTATATGTTCCGCAGATTCTACCCTAATCATCCCTGCTTCCTCGTTCTTCCGACAGAAAATTTGTCCATCCTTATACCAGACGAACTTACACCCACATTGTCTCAATTGTCGCGCCTTGTAAAAAAGTTCTCTTAGTTCCTTCGACATATCTTCGTTGACAAACACCTTCCTGTCCGGTCCCGCCAACCCCAAGGTCACGGAGTTTAGCACCCCTACACGTTTACGCTTCTCAACAACACTGTTTTTGATTCGCACGTCACTGAAGGTCACAAGCAAGGGCTTGCTGCCAGCGCGACTTGGTAATTTTTTCACCACCAATCTACCATATTCAGCAGACGACATTCCCAGACCAGCAAAAAGTTTCGTCACTTCATCCGTCTCAGAAGCACCCTCCTGATGCAACCCTCGGATTATCAAATTGTTGCATCTCTTTTCGGTCTCTCTCTGAACAGAAATCGTTTTTTGAATCATGTTCACTTCCTTTTGCAGGTTGTTAACCGTTTGTTTTAGCTGTTCATTTTCTTTTCTCAGCACCTTGTTCTCGGCAAGAATATCCCGCAGTGTACCGCGTATGTCATCAATTCCATGATTTTGGAACACTAACGATTCCTGGAAGTCGTCAATCTTTCTAGAGAGTCGTTCAATCATCTCCTCAACGTTACTTAATGAGGCAGTATGCGATTTGTGGCTTACACCTGAGTAAGGAGTATTATCAGGGTCCTTCTGAGAGAGTACCGGCGTATTGGTTTTAGGAACGTTAACGTTAATTTAACACCAACGATTTTCAAATAGACAGATGTGGTAGGTTTATAAAATAACGTCACCTATGATGATAATCATATTATAGGCAGCCATTTTTAGGCTAGCAGATTTAAAATACCTATCTAATATATTTATAGTATTTATCAGATTATAACAAAATTAATTAATAAGCAGCATGTACAGGGTGATGCAAAAAAAAGCATTAATTAGCCAACATTTTACAAATTTTCCAGATTGTAATCAAATAAATTTTAAATGTTTAGAAATTTTTAGCATACACTTAAATTTATATACGGGGTGAGGCAAAAATGTATTTGTTTATTTTTTAAGGACAGAAAAGTAATATTTTCAGTACTTTTTTGATTTTTTTAGATTTCAATTCAAGATTTTTTAGAGGTCAAACTATAAGCTCGTAGAGGTTATATACGAGGTAACTCAAAAATGTTTCTATTTATTTCTCAAGACTTTTAGACACGGCAGGACCTAATAAATAGAAACAATTTTATTTTTTTTTTAGTTTGCTAGAATGGTCTCATACATTTTTAGCATAAGCACTTTAAATTTATATACGCGGTGAGTCAAAAATTTATTTATTTATTTTGTTAAGGGCAAAAAAGTAATATTTTCAGTAATTTTTTGATTTCAATTCAAGATTTCTTTGGAAGTTAAACTATAAGCTCCTAGAGGTGATCTACGGGGTAACTCAAAAATGTTTCTATTTATTTTCAATATTTTTAAGTACGTTAGATAGAAATTTTTTTATTATTTTTTTAGTTTTGTAGATTGGTTATCAAATTATTTCACAGGGTGGTTAAACATGTGATCTACAGGGTAACTCAAAAATGTTTTTGTATTTCTAGGTAGAATAGGCTCATAAAATTTTTATACAGGGTGTATGTGTCCCATGTAAAATTTCACCAGTTAGGTAGTTGGAACCTTTATTATTAAAATTAAAATAAAATATTTGTTATCAGGTTTCTGTGGCGTCATTGGTAGGACGTTCGTTAATTTTTTTTTTTTTTTATTACCCTCAATGACTTTTTTCATAGATAAAACTACCACACAACGACTGGGAAATCCCGCAGGGATTTCTTGTTAATCCTTATAAAATCTGATAGTGCTGTCTTTTTCGTCGAAAATCTGCATAAAAAGGACCGCTATCTATGTGACTTAACTTGAAGCTGCACATTCGGTGCAGCTGCAGGTCTGTCTGACACGATCAGCAATATGGTTATTCCAGGAGAGTGAGTCATCGAGGGCGACTTCCAGAATCTTCACCGAATGTCCCTTGCAAATTAAATTATTGCTTGAAAAAACTATATGTTGTTTTTCCTACATTTATTCTCAAACCAGGAGGCCGCCAGATTTTCACTTTCAATCATCAGTGACTCTAAGGACCTGACGCCCTTTGCCTTATCCATGACAGTCACATCGTCCGCATAGAATACCGTCTCGTTCGGAAACAAATATTGCCTGCTCTCACACCAGATGTCACCAAAAACATGTTGTTGTCTTTCAGCTCTTCGTAAATGTTGGAAATTTGGGTCACACTGGCTGCCGATCACCATTAATGACTTGTGGATCAACGTAACGGCCCGGCTGGCCGTTACTTTATGTAACAAACAATTCACAAATAAAGGCTCCTGCTAGGGAAACTTTTTTGTAGGTATTGTAATCGCCTAAAATTTGTTTTTTAGAGAGTGTTAGAAGCTATATGTCCCAGTGAGTGGAATAAGCCCCGTAAGCAGTTGTGTGTGGTTTTAATTACTGATCCAACTCATAATCACGATGCCCACAGACAAACGTTTAGATCGTATGCGCAGAATGCTCCATACAAGAGCGAAAAAGTCCGATTTGCCTACATTTATCATGACCGACAACGGCAATTTGTTAGGGCGTTGGTACCAGGTAAGTTCCTCGATAGGAAACATTTTAATCAACAGGATTAATGACAAATACGTCGTCAAATCTAATATGAATTTGATGCTTTAATGAATGATATTAGTCATGAGCAAACGATGTTTACAATTTAAATGGGAAAAAACCAGCGAAATAAGTTGTTAAGCACCGCACGCACTGCACTGTCCATAACCAAACGTCAAATTGACATTAGGTTTGATGTTTATAATAGATGTTGCCAAATATCTCAACATTTCTCTGCGTTCAATTTTTTTTTCAGATGGGAAATCAGTAGAGCCACTTCTCAGCGTTGTGATTCTCTGGCGTCGTGACACTACTCATGTGAAATACGAATGGTTGTCTTCAAAATGGGTGGATAATTTAAACGACACCACATTAAATTTGGAACATACTATCAAGCGATTGTTACGCACATCAGAAGCCTTACCATATGAAGCACAAGTTAAAGTAATTTTATTTTATCTGATAACGGGTGCGTCGTTTGTTGTTTTCTTTTTGGGTCACTTTATTTTGACACTGACAGTTCTTATGCGTACTTGACAGTTAGTATTGTATGTCAGTGGTACGAAGTAGATCGATTTGTGTCCTGTACAATGTGAATTCGGTCGAAGTAATGCATCTGGTGGTGGTCTCGGATTATTCCCTACCTTTATTACTTGAGAAAATTGGATCAAGTGATTTACTACTGTTTCCAGATACTCTAGTAGGTGCATTGACAATTTGCCATAGGCTACTACTACTACTACTACTACTCATTCCCAAGAACTCCCTGTCCTTTGATTTCGATGGGTTAATGAACTCCTTCGAATGTACGATACATGGATAATTCTGCCAAAAGTTCTGAACGTTTCTGTATCAATTTTGCAGTGCCAAACGATATGCCAGTTGCGGGTTCTGGCCCGATAAATTCTCCTTCAGCCCTTTCTCTTGCCAAAGAGTCTGCCATTTCATTCCCCTTTAGACCAGAGTGGCCTAGGGATCCCGACCAGAGTCAGTTTGTTTCTCCCGATATTACAGAGTCTGTTTTGACAATTCAATGACAATGAGCTTAAGGCCTTTATGGCCGCTTGGCTATCAGAGAACATGTTTATTGATTCGCGCACAGTGCTCCTGCTCGAGCTCCTGAGCACACAGATCAATAGCCAGAACTTCTGCCTGGAATACAGTAGCGTGGAAAGGGAGACATTGTGAAATTTTTGTCTTGGGTCTGCTTCAATAAACTCAGGCACCCGTACCTGAATGTTTCTTTGAGCCGTCAGTAAACCAGCTTTCCTATTCAGGATCCATTGATTTCGAAACATTCGGTGTCATTTTCGTCACATCAATGCATCAGCATTACGGTAATATTTAAGATCATATAACGTAAATCACTGTCAATTAAATAAAAGTCAAATCTCCACAAAAATAAATTTAATAGAAATTTCAATCATCTAAACATGTTTCGGAACTTAAACTAGTTCCATCATCAGTGGTAACAAGAGAAACTTATAAAATAATGTTCCAGAAAGTTATAATAGTTATAAGTTTCTCTTGTTACCACTGATGATGGAACTGGTTTAAGTTCCGAAACATGTTTGGATGATTGAAATTTCTATTAAATTTATTTTTGTGGAGATTTGATTTTTATTTCGTCATACAAAATATACAACTCCACTTAAGAATGGACTACTTCATCATTTATAAACACATTGAATAGAAGTGGTCCAAAATAGGATCCTTGGAGCACACCTGCAGAAACTTGAATCGGGTTTTAGTGGAAATCTGACCTGATCTATTCGGCAAATAACTCTTCGGTCATGTCAATATATTCAGTGCTCAATAAGCGATGATTCACCCTGTCATTGTAGGTCGTCTAACTTGGCATCTCTTGCCCAAGGTTCGCACTAAGTCACTGGAATACCTTCATGAGACGGACCTAAATTGCTGGTCTAGAGTAAGAGGCTTCAATATCAACATCAAGTGTTTAGTTGTATTATACGTTTACTCAATAATAGTTGACAAATAGTGAAAAGAAATCAACAGATGACCCACCGATTTTGTAAGGTTATACTCTTTTCATATAAACATAGTTGCCAGCGTTTAATTGCATTAAACTACACTTATAAACATAACCTATAATATTATATGCAGTTGACCCTATTAATTTTAGCTGTACCTTTATTTTTTGTTACGCTTCACCACAGTAAATTGCAACAACCCGCCACTGCGTCCGGCCATCGTTTGTGAACTTTGTTTCACCGGGCATAATAATAATTTTATTGGTGTATAGAACCATCAAGAGCATTACACATGTCAATATAAAAACAAAAAACATCCCTAAACAATAAACAAAAACAAACAGTCAAAAAGTTAGATAGTCAGATCACTCAAAATCATTTAACATAAATTCATCAAATGAATAAAAACATTTATCTATTAAATATGCCTTCAGTATAGACTTAAACGGCTTCACGGGGAGTTCCCGAATCTTCTCCGGCTGTGCGTTGTATGCTCTCTGACCATAATAATTCTTGACCGATCTAAGCCCGTTATTCTACTGAACTGCACCCTGATGTCGGAACCATGTCTAGTACCGTGTTCATGAATATCCCTCTGCAAACCATACTCATGCGTATTCGCCCTAACGTAAACCAGAGAATGCAACACAAACACAGAGGGAACCGTCAAAATTCGAAGGCTTCTAAAAATGTGCCTACTCCCGATACTTCAAGCTATCAATAACACGAACCACTCTTCTCTGCAACGCAAATACTCGTGCGGCACCAGGCGAGTGGTCCCAATTTACAATAGAATAAGAGATCAGGGAATGAATACACGCATAGTATGATGTCAGCAGAACTCTTCCAGAGACTGAATTTGCCAGATTTCGCAATAGATACTCGTATATATTACTTAAGAATTGCTTGTTACATAAAGCAACAAGACTTTAAGTTATGTTGGAAATTTGTTTCAATATATACTATTACTGTTGACCCTCTTTGCTAAGCAATCAATGTGAGCGTTCCAAGACAGGTTAGGATCTAAAACCACCCCCAGATATCTAATGCTGTCAACGTCGCGGAACAGGTACAAATTTCTTTTTGAAAATCCTATAATCTGTGTTTTGTCTAGATTAAGACTATTGCCTGCTTACATTAGATGTCACCACATAACATTTTGTTGTCATGTTTGTTTTATTTTTGTCAGGACTTGTACGATGAACATGCTAAAGGTGTTATCGAGAAGACATTCACGCGTGTATTGCAGTATTTCGATTCACTCTATGAAAGTTTGGGAAAAGAGCACATTTTACCTGGTCTATCCGTTCTCGCTACGGTTATGTGTATACTATCAGTTGGGACCTTAATGGCACATCTTGTGTGAGTCAAAAATATATTTTTTTCAATTAAAAGGGGATAAAAACTTTAATAATGATTATATTCCAGTGCCAAAGAGGAAGAAGATATAAAGAAGCAGGAAGCACAATCTGGTAATAACAATAATAATACATCGAACGCGAATAGTTATCAACCGGAGTTACGATTGCATGAATTGCGATCGGAAAAGTATAATGGATTGATACGCATGTTAAAACCGGGTTGTCGTACGATTTTGTTGATTTTAGATATGCAGTCACGTCAACAGTTGATACCACCTTTTCATAAAGCTATTTGGCCGTACAGAAAGTAAGTAATTGCGCAATAAAGTGAAAGACTTAGTGTCATTTGTCATTGTTAACGTCAATAGCTGTGTTCCTTTTAAAAAATCTGACGAGCCTTAATCTTTTGAAAGGTAAATATTTTATATGCGCCTTACTATGCCCTTCAACAGCAAATCTGTCCGAAACGCACGTTGCTTTTACAACTTTTACTGACAGTTCAGTTCAGAAGAAATTTAACCTCAAAAGGTTTTATCCTTAATGCTAATTTTGGCAGGGTTTGGTGCCTTTTGCAACCAAGATGGAAGTGGGTTGAGTGGCAGCTGATCCATGTCACATCTATTCAGCTGACCTGAGCTGTAGTAGACCATCATTCTCCTGCACTCAAGCGATTTAAATCTAGCCAGCAGCAGATTTTGACTGAAACCCCATTCCGGGTAGACTCGATTTAACTTAAAAGAAAGGTATTTTAAAAAACTTCACTGTACTTTCTCCAAAGCTGTCTTATGTACCTCGGAATACGGACACTAGACGACACAAGGGTACGTGGTCAATAAAATCCAGTCTGGAGGCAAATATCACACCCAAATCCGTGACCTTCAGGTGTCTAATTGAGTAGGTATGTATTTTGACCATATCGAATTGTCGAACCTCACAGTCCTCCCGCCAAGCAAAAACAGTCTATCCACATCGGATGCTCGTCCAGGTCATTGATAAACAAAATAAAAAGTTAGTGGTCCTAAATTTGAACCTTTGGGAATCCCCGACGTCGCAGCATAGTTGGATAATCTGTAACTGTTGTAAAATAGAAACTGGTGTCTATTATACAAGTAAGAGCCATGAAGACAAACCAAGTCGTTAGCAATTCCAAAAGAAACCCGCTTTGGCAACGATTCTGTTAAACGCCTTAGTAAAATCTGTATAAATCCCGCAATTTGTCAGTAGTTGACTTTTGGTTCTCCTACCTCTGTGGTCGCGCGCACACGGAGGCTACACCTACATAGGCCTATATACGGACGAAGTGGGGGGTACAAACGGTAATATAGCACAGGGTAGATGGGATTACGTCAATTAAATTAAACTTTACAGTTATCAAGTCTGTACTGATAAATACGTCACGACCATTCGTCCTTGGCTACCGTTCATATGAAAGTATTCTATCCTTCCATGCATAATCGGTGATGAATTTTAACAGACGTAGTTAACTCCACATATATGTCTAGTAAAACAGGATTTTCTTCACAGATCAAATTAGAAGGATTCGTGAATTGCAAGCAACTATAACTAAAAACAAAATTTAAAAAAAATCTTTCTGTTATAGGAACAAAACATTGATGTTTTGTTACATGTATATTGAACGTGGTTTGACATGGTATAAGGAACTATTGCAGTTGTCATTGCCGGAAGAACGAGAATTGAATATAAACCCAAGAAATTGCGTTGGCACTGTGCTGTCATTGAATGGACATCGAAAGTATTTCTGTATGTTTCATGCGAAACATACGGAACACAACAAAAAGGTACTCCTGACTTTTATGATCGAGTGGTGGGGCTTAATGCGAGAGCTGACATAGTGTAAGGATAATTATACTTTTGGCAGGTAATCCGGAATGGCGTGCGCAGTGAAAAGGATTGTGAAAGTGGTGCGTTTATTGGATTCGATTCATCCGATACGGAATCCGATTCGGAACCGGTACTACTCGCAGGCAGCCTATTAGATGGTCTTCCAAACTGGTTGGATCGTCTATTTGAGGGTAGTACCCAACGGTACCACATTAATTTTTGGCCGGAATTTCCTATTAAATAATTATTATGTAGTAAAGCAACGCTATTAATTGTACTCGAATTCATTTCTATTTTAGTGTATTTATTTCGACAGTTGTAATGTCATAGCCATTTTCAATCGCATGATGATAATTCTACAGTAAATAAGACGGTGGGACAAAAAAGGGGGATATTAGATTAATTATTCTAAAACAATTTTTCCAAATAAAGTCATCTTAGTAGGAAATTTATAATTAAATTAATATTAATAATAGTAATATTCCTAGGTAATCTATATTTATGAAAAAAAAATACGTTAATTATACAGAGTGAATCAAGCTGAACCCGAATAGCGTCTGATTTTATGCGAACCTTGCTTATTGTTTACTTCAGCTCAAAGGACCAAGGCCAATATTTATTTATTTATTTATTTATTTACGGGCATACACCCATTAAATTTTAAAAACAACAATACATAAACGTATCGACTTAAAAATCTTGAGAAAAAAAAATACAGAATAAAATATATATAAATGCTTACAAATGATAAGTTTACAATTTAGGATTTAAAGAACTAAAAGAGCTGTTTTACCGATCTCAAGAAAGCACTTCTGATGGTGAAAAAAATCGAGGGAATCCTGATTATCATTCGCCATTCTCACCGAACGGACCAAAAACGAGTTACAGCCGTAATTTGTTCTGGTGAACGGTTGATAAAATAAACGTCTTGTGCGGGTGGACTGAAACGGAATGTGAATTCCTATGGTACTCAACAGATCAGGACATCTCACGTTGCTGTTGATAATATCATACAGCAAGACTAAATCGTGTTTCAGACGTCGATCGGCAAGCGAATCAATGTTAAGATATTTCTGCAAATCGGCATACAGTTCCACACGGTCCTCCAGAGTAAAATGAATATGCAATTTGTAGGCCATGTACCTTAGAAATTTATGCTGTACCTGTTCGATCTTCTGCCTATGAATGGAATAATTCGGTGACCATACAGCAGAGGCGTACTCAAGACAAGGCCTCACCAAACTTGTATACAGCAGCTTGAGTGAAACAACGCTCGTGAACTCTCGTGAACATCGCTTTATAAATTCAGTGATCTAGTAACCATAGAGGAGATGTGAGGAGCGAAGGTCAATCTGCTGTCAAGCAAGACCCCAAGATCCCTAACCATATCAACCGATTTCAGTGATGACTGATTTAAGGTGTAGTTGAAAGGAATGGTATGTCTTGATCTTGTGAAGGAAATCACACAGCACTTGTCAATATTGAGGTGCATATCATTTCGAACACACCATGCATGAAATGCGTTGAGATCGGATTGTAATTGATCACAGTTTTCACTATTGTTCACTTTTTTAAATAGCTTGAGGTCATCAGCAAATAAGAGGAAATCGCTAGAGGTGAAGCAGTTGGCGATGTCATTAACAAAAATATTAAAAAATAGCGGTCCCAAGTGGGATCCCTGGGGAACTCCCGATGAGACATGAACTTCGTTGGACACAAAGCCGTTAACTTTCACGTACTGGACTCTATCAGTGAGATAGCTACCAACCCATTTGAGAAAATTCCCACTGATGCCAACCTCGGCCAATTTTACCAATAGAATATTGTGGTTAACCCGATCGAACGCCTTAGAAAAGTCCGTATATATGGAATGCACCTCCGATCCACCCTCCAAAGACTCGAGAATAAAATTCACGTATTTGACAAGGTTAAGTTCCGCTGATTTTCCTGGCAGAAATCCGTACTGCTGGTCTATAATTGAATTATTCAGAAGAGGTTGGATGTACTGAATTATAATCTTCTCAAACACCTTGGGAATCACACTAAGGATGCTGATTGGTCTATAATTACTGATGTCATGCTTATCTCCAGACTTATGAATAGGTGTGATAAAACTGGACTTCCAAAAGTCAGGAAAGCAACCAGTCTGCACTGTTAGATTTAACGTGAATTATGAGCGCATTGAAAAAGGATCTTATCTTGAACATATCTCCTCTTAAGTGATTGATATTGACGCATCCAGTGCTATAGAAATTGGTTTTGGCAACTGTAGAAAATCTTCAGCCATCCTTTTAATATAGATATCTGACACTTTTTTATGCTCTTCACATATTAATAACAATTGCTGTCGAGGTAAGAGAAACTCTCGATGTTTTGAAGTCTGTCAATATGTGGTGGCTGTCCCAACTCTCGGTGTTCTGAAGTCTGTCTCCGTTAACTCGAATATGAGAGCCACAGTGTTTGGTGCAGACTGGTAGAGAATCTGTGTTTTCTTTATATTCAGTTCAAGCCCGAGGGTTGCCTTTTATATTTCGGGATTAGACAACAAAAACAAATATTAATCATCGAAAATCACTTTATTGGTTTTTCAAAATATTCCCCATGAAGATCTATACACTTTTGCATGCGTTTGAACCAATTGTCGAAGCACTTTTGCCACTCTGATTGAGGCATCTGCAAAACATGCATTCTGAATGTAGCAACCGCTTCTTTAGGTGTCGAAAAACGTTGACCTCTCAGTTGTTTTTTACGTACGGGTATAAAATGAAGGCATTTGGTGCCAAGTCAGGACTATACGGCAGATGACTCATCAAATCGATGTTTTGGATGCTCAAAAATGCAGTTGTTTGAGCCGATGTGTGAGAGCTCGCATTGCCGTGGTGAAGAGGTTGGTTTTCCTGATTTCTTGGAAGACAACATCCAAACAAATGGTTGTGTACCACTCAGAATTGACTGTCCTGCGTTGTTCTAGTGGTACGGTTGCGACATGTCCAGTTTTTCTGAAAAAACAGGCGACCATTTGCTGGGAAGTACTTCGTGCGCAAACAACTTTTGTTGGATTTGGCTCATCTTGAAACACCCATACAGTCGACTGCTGTTTACTTTCGGGCTCATACGCGTAAATCCACGATTCATCACCTGTCACGATGTCATACACGTGTTGCGAAGCACCGCGATCGTATTTTTTGAGCATTTCTTTCGACCAATCGACACGAGCCTTTTTTTTGAGCGATTGACAAATCGTTTGGGATCCAACGCGAACAAATTTTGTTGACAGTCAAATGTTTATGCAATATTGACTGTATGCTGATCCCACTAATGCCTAAGGTTGTCTCAATCTCTTGATAGGTCACATGACGATCTTGCAATTTTGGACGACCTTCACGAAATTCGTCTTGGAGTGAACTACGGTGACGATTGAATTCACCATACCATCGATAAACACTGGTCCTTGATGGAGCTTCATCGCCAAAAATGGAATTAAGTTCATCCATGCACTGTTGCTGAGTTAATCCACGTCGAAAGTTGTAAATAATAACTGTCAGTTGCCAAATCCCGAAATATCAAAGGCAACCCTCGTATGCGCTGGTAAATGCATTTAGTGTATACACTAAAGAGGATCTTCAATATATTGAAGATCCTCTTCTGCATTAGCTAGGACAACATTGTCATCCGCGTATTGAAACTCAATGACTGACGTGGATACGATTTTCGTCCAAGGTTGCAGTCTACGAAGACCGAAGAGCGTGCCGCCATTCTCTTGTTGTTATTGCAAAGGGCTCTCCGGTCCGCTGCTGTTGAGTATCTGGGGAATATATGATCTGTTAAGACTTCAGTTCTTTTCTGTTACGGAAGTTGCGCAAGACGGTTGTCCAGCTGGCAACAGTGCAATGCGGTTGTTTCACAGATCTAGGAAGGAGTTTCTAGATCTGTGGGTTGTTTAAAATTAAACATTTTGTTGCGGCTTAACATTTTAGAACTTGTGGAAAAGAAGATTCAGCTTGATTCCTTCCACTGTATCGGTTGTAAGTGTTTTCTTTAATGCGTGATTTTATCGTTAGAAGTAAAAATCACAACAAACTTAACATTTAACAACAAATTCTAGTCTAAACTTTTAGTATTGATGAGGGGTTTATTTTTTTGTCTTAAGTAACGGATTGTTTAAGACTATAACGTAAGTAATTCGGATATTTATTGAATATTTGTACAGTTTTTTTATTATTGTTTCGTATTGTTATTTAATACATTTGTGCCATATTATATTAATTGTTTTTTTTTTTTGTTTGACAACCTTCAATAAAAATAATTCTTTTTACCTAAAATCCGAATTATTTGTTGTCAATCAAAACAATTGATTACGTTACTCTTTGAGTCCTTAATTTTTGATAAGAGGAGGGCCAGCGACAATCCAAAGGCTCCAAAAACTACATATTGTTGTTGACCAAAGAACAGAAAGCAGCCAAGACTAATTGGTAACCAAAAACTGTAGATAGCTTCATCACAGCAAATGTTAAAAACGTGTACAATATTCTTAAAGATGACACTTCAATCATGAAAGATCCAAAATCTGCTTGGATTTCAGTAAGAACGGGCGACGTCAAGAGAAAGAAACTCCTGATCACCTAGTAACAGAATGCAAGGCAAGGAACACTTGAAATACATGGAGACGTGTTGTCCGTGAAACCAGCCAAGCTACGCACCTTTTTTGTAGTCCCTGTATAAAATATGTTACCTAACAACAAGTTGATAACAAGTAGCAAACAGCAGTTGTCGATGGTAAGAGCAAAAGAAGATATCTACATTTAAAAATACCAAAAGTTACGTGCAGGTTCCCATCACTGTGAATACTCTCATCGCAGTCAATCTGCATTGATTGGGTTTTAATTAAATTTTACAGCGACAAAAGAACGTCAGCAGAAGCCCACTTTTTGTCGGAAATAGCAGAAATTCTTCTTGAATTTATTAGAAAGACCGAAACACTTTATGATTTTTAAAAGTTCCGGGTGCAACGTTGCTAATTCTCCTTCATCGCGTTTCTTTAGCATTTTATGCACCCAAAAACGTCTTTTCCTGCATTGGTCAAGTTTCCTTGCTCTTCATCTAATATTTAGTAATGTGGGAGTCGAGAGAATATCTTTTTCTACAACTGTCTTTAAATGCCTTTGTTATATATATCAATCATAATTTGAAAATGTCTCATCGTATTTAGGCTTACGCCAACAGGGCGAGTATAGTATTTTCAAATTGTTTGTGATAATCTTTGAATGTCACGAGCACACATCATGTTTCTGATGCACTGAGAAATGTGCTAACAGTTTGGCGCGTGTTTTAAATATTGTAATATGTATCTGGCTAAGAATTCAAAGTTTCGGTATAAAATTTGCTTGTCACGAAATTGTACACAAGCACAAGAATTAGAAGCACTCTGCTTTAACAAACAAAAGTTATATTAAATTTAAATAAGTATTTACAATAAGTTACTGAGGAATTTTCATAATTTAAATACGATTTCGTTTAAAAAAATAATAAGAATAACATCGGCAGTACATACTTCTAAAAAGATATTTTTCACTAAGTAATAATATTTATTATAATATGCCTACATACAGTTTTGTATTAAAAGTATTTCCACTATTTTTTGTCTGTAACTTGTTGGGGTAATTCGCAACTTCTTATTGTGTTATTTAGTTCTTTTTCGCAATTTGAATATGCCACACCAATACCGAAACCGCCACCCATTACAATTGGCCACCGTTTCCTTTTAAAAAATAGTAATGAAAATACTGTTCCTAATACGATGCCTCCACCTAAAACCGATTGAGGTTATGTTATTATGACATAATAGTTTTCTAATGATTTTAACAAATTTAAGTTGATGGTATTAAATGTGAGAACATAATTGATTTATTTAGATTACTCACCGAATTTGAGTATTGCGTCCGACGCACATTTATCCCATTTTCTGCCTAGTTCTTCTTCAACATAAATTGGTGAGGCAGCCATGATTTAATTTTTGTATGTTTAGTGAATGATAATAGGTGGTGCTGTTTACAAGTTTATGATGTAATTAAAATGTATGTAAGTATGAATATTTTCAATAATTTTTTACGTTTTTTATGACATCGTTTTGTTGACGTCAAAAAACAGTTTTATTCACGAGAAATTTTGATATGCTGCTAAAAATGGAAAAACTGGTTAATTTGACATTACCTTTTATTATTCCCTGACATATTAGAAAAATTAAAGGTTGCATAACATTTTATATTCTTTTAAAGTCATAAGGTTTGTTCTCACAAGCATCAGAAACAAGATTCTACTTCTGAAAAAGGTGTCGAATTCTATTGAAGCTTTGTTTTTTACAGGTTTAAAGAACGTTGGTGAACAAAATACTACATTAATTAAATCTACCCTATCTTATGGATTAAATATTACATCATACGAGGCACCTGAAAACACCGAAAATAGTGCATACAAATAAAAATAATAACAATACTATGAACGACAACAAAACCCTTAAATTTAAGAGAAGTTATCATAGTCACAGAGTCCTATATAAACGCTATAATCGATTTTTATAATAGAAAGCAGAGTAGTGGATGCAAAGAATTCTATATTGCACAGTCCCGTTACAGGATGTTAATTATTTGAAACCGGGACGCAGAGCGAACGACGCTGTGTTAATACAGTAGGATGTGCTTTGCTTCTCTCAATCGTTGTCTCCGGTTTTCAAGAACTGACCCTAATGCTGATGGTAACCAAAAACCTAATTATCTAATTAATTTTTTATTTAGAGATGAAATTAATGCTCGACACACATAAGAAACGTTTACGATTCTGCGCAAGTGAATTACACGAATGTTATGCGCAGAATGCAGACTGTTTATAACCCTTCTGAGAACAAACCTTACATTGTATTAAACGTTACGCCTAAAAATAGAATAAATGAGGTGTGTTGGATCAAACTTATGGTAACACGTTACTGTCAAAATCAGTCATTGAAATGCTAACTTCTCTATAAATGGAATTTCATTGATCTCACCTGTCATTAAATTCAAACTGTAAAAGTTTGTATTGATTTTTGGTTAAATAATATACAAATAGCATAGATAATTACTTATTGTACTTTTTCTGTAGTTTTTATAAATATTTAAATATGAACGCGGCAATAAATATTGGTGTAGAAGATATGACAGCCATTATAGTTCGTTATGGATTGTACCTAGCTGCAGGTTTTCAGTTAGTTTGCCTTGCTGCCTGCATTTTCATCACTGATATCTCAAGCGAAAATTGGAACTCCAGGGTATAAAGTTAATATTTCTAAAATTAGGCTGTGTTAGTAACTATTTGAATATATAGGATAGTGAGGACGACAGTTCCGAACATAGTACACCACAAAATACGCCGAGGCGACCCCATTATAGAAGTAGGAAACAAGAAAAGAAAAAACGACGTTAAGTAGTGTTTGTGAATTTGAGTATTTACTTAAAAATTAATTTATTATAAAAATATCAGTGATTAAATTAATTAGGCATTGATTTAAGTAGCTAATAGATTATACGCATAATTAAAGCTTCGTGTTTAATTTGTCAATTTTAAGTAATAATACGCATTATATACATATAATTAATATAAATTAAAATAAACTTTGTTAAAACTCAACAAAAAATAAATATAAAAAAAATACTGGTGCTGAATATTTCTTTCTTTCCAAATCACAATTACGATTTCAGTGCGGCCAATCTACTTTGCATTTCTTCCAATTCACTTTGGTCTTCACCCTCTGCCACAGTTGCAGCTGCAGCACCTTCTGCTTCTTTATCTGCTGGTTCGCTAGGCGGTAATGGTGCTTCCCCAATTTTGCCTTCAGTGATCTCGAATAACACCTTATCAATCTCTGATTGCGCTGCCTCTTCCATTTCCTCAGTATCTTCCATATCTTCAAAAGTTTCATCCAACATCTCTTCGATAATACCGGCTTTCATCATTTCCTTTGACAGTTCCTGCATTGTGTGTGCCACTTCTGGTACGCGGATCAGTCTTTGCATTGCGTTCATAACTTCTGTGGATTTTTGCAGAGAGCCAGCTACTCTAAGGGTCGCTAAAACCGAGCACATAATGTTAGTATGACTTAATTTATTAGTGCTTAGATTTACCTAATTGATTTTTCATCTGTAACATTACAGAATTTATGTGTGCTTTCGACGTATAAATTTTGTTTATTGCTTTTCTTGCTCGGATTATTTCTTTGGCCAATATCAAACAGGTGTCCTTATCATTCTTTTTAGCAGCCTCCTTTAATGACCGTTTTACCTTTTCTTCTTCGCGTTTAATTGCTGTATAAAGAATATATTAAGTAGGCACAGCTTTATAATATTACCGACTTGCTCTTGCTAATTAACTTACAGTTTATTTGGCGTTCTAGTTGATAACATTCTTTCCGCAGCTTGTGATTCCATTCGGTTACCTTAAAAGTTAGAACAGGTTAATGCGTTAAATCTATTAATTTCTCGTTAGAGATTTACCATGTCTTTGGGGTTTCGTTCAGCTGATTTACCGAAGAGACCCATTTTAAATATAGTATTTAGAAAAAATATATATTTATTTGGGTAAACCTAAATAGGTAAGTTCTATTTATAATTTTTTGTATTTATTTAGCTTATGTCAACTGTCATTCATCAGTTGACTTACTAGGCATTGGTAAGTTTTCTTTATTTTAAGGCCTCTGTTACAAATTTGTGACGAAAGTTAGGACACAATTGGCTGAATACTGGCACAATCTCAGAAAAAGTTTGTTTATTTTTCTGAGGGCAAAATCACTGCTCAACTTTGCTTGATGGAAGTCAATCTGGAGAATGAGAGAGAGAGAGTTGTGGCAAGCCGCAAGCCAGAAACTTGTAACATACGTCACTTAAGTTATCATCCTATTTCCAGATTACCTTTTCTTTCCATGCGCAATACTAAATATTTAGCAAGCAAACGTCGTTGGATGCCTATTAATTATAATCAAATATTACATAGAAGAAATGTTCGCTATTATGTAATTGAATAAAATTATTACATTAGCGAACCAGGATAAGTCTGTGTCTGTGGTATTATCCCGATTCCATACACGCACACTCGGAGGCTATCGTTCAAAAAAGGGAATACTGTGAATTTTTTTTACCTCAAGAATCCATTAATGAATAAGCATCTTTTCTAATGTGATGCCATTGTGTTTTATTATATAAACACAATGGTGATGCTATGGTTTATATATACAGCTGAAACAGCAGTAGGAACTGTGGCCATCAAGCAAGATGAACAGTATTTTCCTATTTGACATTTGAAAATTTATATCATCTGGAAATTGAGAATGGCATTTATATATTTTAGTTACATTTTTAAACAATTTAATATTTGTTTTAATCGGAGAACATGTAAAAATGTGTTATTTTCGTTTATAGGGCAATTAGCGTATACTTTGTTGTAGTTTTTATTATCAACATACAAGAAAACCTTTACAAACAAACCATAATTCTAAGAAATCAAATTTGTGGTAAGTTCGTTTATATTTATTTATTGATTAGAGATATTTCTTGTATTTTACGTATTTGATACTCGAATTATGAGATATAAAGTTAAGATCAAATGATTGTGATTATTTCAGTTTAGTCACCTAAATATTACCAAAGATTAATGTACATTAATCTTTGATATTACTTACCTACTTTTAGGTAAGTAATACTGTAACAAATAGAAGTCACGTAGGCATGTGATAAGTTGCTTTAAAACGACTTAAGGATTTAATAAATAATATCAATTACATCACGTCCAATTTATTTAACGAATTTTATGCAAGTCACAATTAGACTTAATATATTAAGTAGGTAGGTACCTAATAATTATCGTTTACGTTTAAATATGTTTATCAATGATTACGTCCATTCAATGTAGGTAACTTTTAAAAACTACGTTTTCGAAGTTTTGCCAACGAGATTAATATATTTTTGCATGGGCTCGAGATGGTCAAAGAATTTGACAAACTTTTACTGTCTTGATGTAGGATAATTCGTTTTTGGGGGTTGTTTTTCGAAATGATGGAAATATTGATACTGCCCTGGGAACGTAAGTAAAGGGCAGTAAGTAACATTTTACGTCAAATATAACGTTTGGAGAGCCTTAAATAATTAGCAATTTTTCCTATAGGAAAGTCTTTAAATTTGAGATGGATTCCTTGTAGAAAGGGACCTATTTTCATATACTGAGTGGATACTTAATAATAATAATAATAATCTTTATTCAGTAAGTAACATACATCGCTCATACAATACTCAGCATATATAAACAACATACAGTTACTCCCCGAAAAGGCAGAAGTGCAACTGGCAAACTTGGTCTGCAAGCTGTTTGAACACTCAACCTTATACACAAAAAGACAACACACATAGCTCTCTAATTACAAAAATTTCATATGCAAATTGTACAAAACAAACATTTATATACTAATTAAGTGAGACTACGCTTAAGGTGCCTCGAGAATGCAGAAATTGAACTACCTTTGCATTGAGGGGAGAGGGCATTATATAACTTTGCTATATCAAATGTAAAGCTTCTCTCAAATATACCAGTTCGATGAACAGGCGGCGTTAAGCTGCCTCTAAAACGCAAATTCAAGTTGTGGACATCTGTGCGAAACGAAATTCTTCTGTAAAGATATGCAGGCTGTTTAAGTGTAATAATCTTGTGGTATAATGCAGCTCGATGCACATAGCGTCTGGTTTTCATATCCAGCCAGTCTGCACTTTTTAGTTTGTGTGAAACTGGCCGTCCTTTTCTAATGCCATAAATAAAACGTAAGCAATACTTCTGTATCTTTTGTATACGATTTGAATTACGAGCTGTAAGGCACGGACCATAGACAGTGTCGCAGTGATTGAAATTCGACAGTACAATGGAATCACATAATATGGTTTTAAGCTTAATGTTAAGGATGTGCCGTGAATTGTACAACAACTTTAGATTCCCCACAGCTTTCTTTATGCACTCCGACACATGCCCGTCGAACCTCAAGCGACTATCCATAATCAAGCCCAAATTCCTCGCCTCAGACTTAAGCGGCAATACCGTGCCTTCAATTTTGACCATAACGCTATCACTCAATCTCCGAACATCAACTGGCCTTCCGAACAACATTGAGACGCATTTACTCGGGTTAAGTACCAAACCATGTTTTAATGAAATTCTATTTAAGATTTCTAAGTCATCATTAACAATCCGGCAACTAGAATCAATAAAATTTGGGTTGAAAGAGTAGAGAAGCTGCGTGTCTTTCGCATAGATCTTCACTGAACAATTCTTAATAAACCTAGGAAATTGTGACGTGTAGAGACTACAAAATAGGTCCAAGGATAGATCCCTGTGGCACACCCCTAGAAATTCTCAATGTAGAAGAGATATGACCATTTAGTAATACTCTTTGCTCCCGATTATGCAAATAATTACACAGAAATAATACAGCACTTTCTGATAGTCCCAAATAACGTAAAATTGTCAATAAAACATTGTGATCTAACGTATCAAATGCTTTAGAAAAATCAAGCAGTACCAAGATACTGCATTGACTATTATCAGTAGCCGCTATAATCTGGTCAGTGACATCCAGTAGAGCCGTAGCACAACCGTGACCCTCTCAAAATTCAATTGTTATGATTAATATTGTATTTACGATTGTGTGCGTGCGTATACATTTCACTATCAAGTCATCATTTTGGAATTTGTGTGCTCATGGTTATCAATTTAATAAGTTGCCTTGCTATGACCAGGACCAATACGTATGTACCTTATATATGCTTTTGTTTAGTTGGTTCTGATAAAATATCTGCTACATCATTACTTTGATAATATCCGATTACATTAAATTTTAATATTGTTTAAATTTAAATGTTATTAATAATCATTTTTCCCGTTTCTATCGTAGTTATCCTACAGGAAGGTTGAAAATATTCAAAATAATAACAACAAAACAGTTTTTGTAATTAAATTTAATTGATTTTGTATATTTTTGCCTGATTATTATAAAGTTAAAGAATGCAAGTTGACACCGAAATCGGAAATGATTTTTCAACGTAAGAAAACTGTTATTTATTGTTGATCTTAAGCGATATTTATTTGTGTGTAAGGGAAAATCACGTGACTACCCATAGTATATAGTGTGGCAAGTTTGAAGTGGCCACTCGTAGGAAGATATGAATAGAACCAAATCAAATGTGCTTAGTAGTTCGGTTAATATGTATGATACTCAAATGATTAACTAAATGTTGTATTGACTTTTCAGAGATCCGTTCGTTTCTTATTGCGGTTCTACCGATACCATTATGGAAGGAGACGAGGAGTACAATGCCAATAAATCACCTAACAGTGTTAAATCTAATGAGAGTGGTGATATGGGTTTCGTCATGGTAGATTACATCAAAGAGGCTATGAAAGTAAGGATGGATAAGATATTTTTATGCCCAGGCGACATCTAGTGTGAAACACAGTGCACAAACGATGGATAGACAAGAAGTAACAACTCCCTCCAATAAATCCTAGATACGCCCGAATTTAATGGAGTTGTTACTTCTTGTCCGGTCATCATTTGTGTTTCACCGGGCATATTGCCTGCTCACACTATATGTCGCCAAACACATCTTGTTATCATCATCATCATCATCATCAACAGAAGTTTGTTCCTAGAGATATTTGAACTAATGTCTTTCATAAAAAGAGAGAGCAAGTGATGTACCGAGGATCTCCGCTTGAAAAATAAAATATATATTTGTCAAAAAATTAAAAATAATTTGTAGTCAATCTTCGGTTAATTGTGTCCTTAAGCAATAATTTCTCGAAACATGAATTGTCGATATAGGACAAAAATAAACAAAAGTCTAAACTTTATCCAACGTTTCAAAGAAAAAAGTACAGAATTTGTTCACAAGCTTGAAGGATAGGAACCCTAGACAGAGTATTTCTGAAGTAGTATACTACATACCGTGTAAGGATTGTGAAAAGATTTACATTGGTATGACAAAGAATATATTATATCAAAGACTTAAACAACACGCTAATGATTGCCGTCGTTTCTTCTGTGAAGTTTCTGGGCCTTGTTGTTGACAGCTCGCTGAAGTGGAAGTTGCACATTGATGCGTTATCAAAAAAATTAGGCTCTACCTGTTTTGCGTTAAGATCAGTTTCCAAAGAACTTAACTTGTCAACTTCCATAACAGTCT
Source organism: Apoderus coryli (assembly GCA_911728435.2). Taxonomy (NCBI): domain Eukaryota; kingdom Metazoa; phylum Arthropoda; class Insecta; order Coleoptera; family Attelabidae; genus Apoderus; species Apoderus coryli. The sequence goes on along the minus strand of OU452213.1, from coordinate 74,410 downwards.
ACTTTTCACTCTTCGAATCCCATCTTCGATACGCCCTCCCATTCTGGGGTACATGCTTTGCAATGCAATTTGGGCGTATTTTTAGATTACAAAAAAGAGCTATTCGATACTCTCTGAGATTGCACTATAGAGTCCAGTGCCAGGACTTCTTCAGAAAATTTAAAATACTAACACTACCTTCCTTATTCATATTGGAATCGGTCTGCTTAATCCGCAAACACCTGTCAGATGTCTCTGAAAGACCATTCCATAATTATCTCCTTAGAAACTCCGAACATGATCTTTATCTGTCAGCCCCATCCTCCGAATTAATTTTTAATATTTTTGACAAATATATATTTATTTACTGCCATCTTAGAGTTCACAACAGAAATCCCTGAGTTGGAATAATTCATCCTCCTTATCGAGTTAATGCTGATGATGAAGCTTTACAATGCATGAAAAATTGATGATATTGAAAACGATAAAAAAACATTTTCAGGCAATGGAAATGATGCGTCGTCATCGGATGTTAACTGATGTCCAACTGGAAGTCGGTACGGAAACCTTCCATGCTCATCGTGTAGTCCTTGCTGCAGCCAGTCCCTATTTCAAAGCGATGTTCACTGGTGGTTTGAGAGAATGCGAAATGTCCAAAGTCAAATTACAATGTGTCTCACCCACTGCCATGGCCAAACTGATCTATTTCATGTACACCGGCCGCATCGTTGTTAATGAGAACACAGTTTGTCAATTGTTACCAGCGGCTACAATGTTACAAGTAACTGTTTTGTTAATTTATTTGCTAATTTTTGTATTTATTCTTGTATTGTTTTTGTCAAATAGGTACCAGCAGTTATACAGGCGTGTTGTGATTTTTTAGAGCGTCAAATAGATCCGAGCAATGCTATCGGAATTGCATCATTTGCTGAACAGCACGGTTGTATGGAGTTGTGTAAAAAAGTCAACCAGTACATTGAAGGACATTTTAGTGAAGTACTAATGAATGCTAACCATCAGCTCAAATATTTGAGGAAATAAATTGTTCCAGGTATCTCAAGAAGAAGAATTCCTCCAATTAAATGGTTACCAATTAATTAGTTTAATTAAAAAAGACACTTTGAACGCACAGGATGAGAAAGAAGTGTTTAATGCTGTACTCAAATGGGTTAAATATGATGAAGAATCACGACATCGAGTAATGGAAACGATACTCAGTTCTGTTAGATGTCAGTTTTTACCACCGCGGTTTCTCAATGATCAAATGACAAATTGTGATGTAATTAAGAAGACGCCTGCGTGTCGGGAGTATTTAGCACGGATCTTCAAGGTAAATTGCAAATGCAACAGCTGTAATTTTGTCTGAAGCAGGCTTTATGGTATATATATTTAACTATAATCCATAATGTACATACATGTATTCCCTCTTTTTTATTCTTGTAATAGATTATTTGTTTTGGTATCTTTTTTCGTTGTGCATGGCATTTGACACCCTTGACAGTGCGTGTGTCCTCTGTCACATCAATAGCGCCTATTATCATGCATGTTTTTATGCAGTATATACCCAATATACAACCTCCTGACGGCCGACTGTCGCCCTTCGTATAAACATAGTTGCCAGCGTTTAATTGTCTTTATTTTTTGTTATGCTTCACCACAGTAAACTGCCACAAGCAGTTACTGAATAGGTTTGACCTATAGTTCATTTTAAGCAATTGGTTTATATGTCGTATACAGAGGGCAAAAGAAAGCAATGTTTTTTTTGTTAATTTTTGAAGCAATCTGTGGCGTGAACGAATGAAAGTAGAAATTATTCGATAATGGAAAATTAAAGGTTGATCTTTTCTGAGCAATTTGATTTTTTATTCACTCTGAAAACTCACTTATTAAGGAAGTTACAGGTTTTGTTAAAAAGGTGGATATTAGCATGCATTTTATGGTGATATATCCAATATACAACGAGATACAACCATCTGACGGCCGGCTGTCGTCCTTCGTATAAACATAGTTGCCAGCGTTTAATTGTCTTTATTTTTTGTTATGCTTCACCACAGTAAACTGCCACAAGCAGTTACTGAATAGGTTTGACCTATAGTTGATTTTAAGCAATTGGTTCTTATGTCGTATACAGAGGGCAAAAGAAAGCAATGTTTTTTTTTGTTAATTTTTGGAGCAATGTGTGGCGTGAACGAATGGAAATAGAAATTAGTTGATAATGGAAAATTAAAGGTTGATCTTTTCTGAGCAATTTGGTTTTTTATTCACTCTGAAAACTCACTTATTAAGGAAGTTACAGGGTTTTGTTAAAAAGGTGGATATTAGCATGCATTTTATGGTGATATATCCAATATACAACGAGATACAACCATCTGACGGCCGGCTGTCGTCCTTCATATAAACATAGTTGCCAGCGTTTAATTGTCTTTATTTTTTGTTATGCTTCACCACAAGCCGTTACTGAATAGGTTTGACCTATAATTGATTTTAAGCAATTGGTTCTTATGTCGTATACAGAGGGTAAAAGAAAGCAATGTTTTTTTTGTTACTTTTTGGAGCAATCTCTGGCGTGAACGAATGAAAGTAGAAATTATTTGATAATGGAAAATTAAAGGTTGATCTTTTCTGAGCAATTTGGTTTTTTATTGATTCTGAAAACTCACTTATTAAGGAAGTTACAGGGTTGTGTTAAAAAGGCATTTTATGGTGCTCTCATTGCGTCGAGTGTTATTGCATCGAGACCATTCAAAATGAACGTTTTTATTATTGCGGGGAAGCAGTTTACCTCAAAACGAGGGTAGTGGCAAATTGCGAAGGGGGATAGAGAAGGAGCAGTGTATTTAAAATGTTACTTTGCTATTTTTTCACCAGACAGAGTGATGACGTTTTCTAAGCGACAGTCTACTGCTCGTTTTGAGTATATCCTCGCGGGTGCTGCCCTAGAATTGGCACACGACACCTAATTATCGTATAACATTGATCCTAATGAATTGATGGGTGGGAAAGTACTTTCAAATGATGTATCACTCGACACCAAGTGCTATTTAAAAATTTAAGGCTTATGTCTACCCCTATCACAGGGCTAAAGCGATTTCAACCAAAAACTAATGGGTTTATCCTAGGACTTCCCCAAACTCATATACCAAAGTTTAGATCAATTGATTGCAGCGTTTAGGCGGTATCGGGACTTCCATCGAGAAATGGTCTTAATCGTCTCAGAAGACTTCAAAATTTGGGGGGGTTCTTATAACAGCTCTATTTCCATTACGGCATCGATCATAGTATTTTACTGATTGATATTTGTTCACAGGACTTAACGTTGCATGTCAAAACGGAAGTGAAGCAGCGCACGCCAAACATTCCTCGTGTCATCTTCGTCGCTGGCGGTTACTATAAACAATCCCTAGACATCGTTGAAGGTTTTAACGTGGATGACAAAACGTGGACGAAATTAGAGAGATTAATAATACCCAGGTCCGGATTAGGTGGTGCTTTTCTCAACGTAACTAAATTGTAATACAATGAATTTCGTTCAAAATATCGATGAGTTGTTGATTTGTAGGGTGCGTTTTATGCAGTGGGAGGTCGCAATAATAGTCCAGGCAATAGTTATGATTCGGATTGGGTGGATCGATATGATCCAGTGAAAGACCAATGGCGACCATGCAATCCTATGTCGGTGCCGAGAAATCGAGTTGGTGTGGCGGTTATGGATGGATTACTTTACGCTATCGGTGGTAGTGATGGGAGTAAGTTTCATAGTAGCGTTGAATGGTAAGTTTTCGTTATATTAGGAAATTTGATAATATCTTTGTTGTTTTTTAATTGAATTCAACAAAGATGATGTCATTTAAAAGAACTTTTATTGCTGAACAGAATGCAGTATAAAAATTAGTGATAATAAAATAGCATCGTTGCTGGTAGATCCCTTAGAAGTCGAGAGCCATCCCTGGTTTGCAGTGGCTTAAAACTCTGTGCAGAGGGGCCGTAAATGGTCTAAGTGGCATGGATCTGTCGTATACAACACATCAAATTGACCACCATCATTGAACACCATCTTCAACAACCTCGTTCACTTGTTCAGTAAAAGTGGCAAGGTTAGTGGCAGTGGACTTCCCGGTGAAAAACCCATGCGGATTCAGGGAAACCTGCCCATGCACATAATAATTTAGAATCGTCTGCTTTATAAACAGGGACAACTCTTGTTTTTTGCCATCGATCTGGAAATTTGCCTTCGTTGTTGCCAGTGGACTCGCCAAGATTCCAACGCAAGCCTTTATTAAAAGCGATGGCAATAAAAGCTCTTTTAATTTTATATAATTTCAGCAATCAGAATATAATATATTCTATAGGCTAATATGATGACACGGAGATATGGAGGCTCTCAAATGGCGTTGCGAAGACTTCGCCAATGACTAATCTTCTTTTAAATCTGCGGGCCAATTTCTTTTAAGTCTTCTATTCAAAGTGTTCCAGTTTTTCGTGATGTTTGACACTTCTGGCTTTGATTACGTCTTTTACAAATGGTATCTTTAGGTCTTCGTGTATAGTGAGGGCGTTTGTTATCATTCGAAGATTTTTTCATTGGCTTCTTTGGATTATTGCCATGGTGGACTTACTCGTGAATCCCCATATGTCCATATTGGTTTTATGACAGTCAGGAGTCTATTTTCAAGAGATAACTTTGATTTTCTTCCTATTAACCAGTTTAGTTAAATCAATTTGTTTGCGTTTTTCTATTACATGTTCCTTCCAAGTTAATCTTGCATCCAGATGCATTCCCAGATATTTTGTACTACCGGAAGTTGGAATTTGAATATATACAGGTGGACATTGTCCTTTCCGTAGAGTAAAGTTGACCTGGACAGATTTGTTTTCATTGATTTTGATTCTCCACTTCCGAAGCCATATTTCTACTTTATTTAAATGGTTCTGTAAGATATGTGATGCCGTAGCTGGATTTTTATGACTGGCAATTATTACAGTGTCGTCTACAAATGTACCCATTGTATTGTATCAGCATTTCCAGGGAGATCTGCTGTGTACAATACGTATAATAATGGTCCGATAGTACTGCCCTGGGGTACTCCAAATTTAATATCGAAGGTCGGTGATGCACTGTTATTGATTGATACGAGTACTAAAGAGCCTCTCGCTCAGATACGATCTTAGTAGATCAAAGTATGTTACAGGAAGAAGCTTTTTGATTTTGTAGAGTAAATCTGTATACCATACTTTATCAAAGATTTGGCTAACGTCCAAAAATACAGATCGTTCCATCGATTGGTTGATTTCGTGAGTTATTATGTGGATTTGTTGTATGGTTGAGTGATTTGCTCGGAATCCGAATTGATGATCCGGTATTCTTTGTTCTGTATTTGGATCGCAAATTATTCTTTCTATCAGGAGCCTTTCAAGAATTTTGGAGACCACAGGTCACAGACAGATTGGGCGATACGAAGTGGCCTTGCCTGGTATTGGGACTAATATTATTTCTGCAGTTTTCAGAGGTTTTCATTCATCATTCATTTTTTTGACAGTTTTCTAATCATTTTAGGAGTTATTCTGTCTATCCCAGGAGATTTCCGACGATTCAAGAGATTGCCCTCATTTTGAACTTCCTTAATTGTGAACTTCTTAATAGGGGGAGTAGTTTGTGCTGTCAATAAGTCTCGTTCTAGCTCCGGTTCTGGGTATCATTATTTGGTGTAAAGACGCTGGCGAAGACTAATCTTTTTCTTCGTCACTTCTTGCCCATTGAATTTCGGTGTCAGCCTCATTCCGGATTGGTGGTATATGGGTTTGTGGTTTTCTCGCATGTTTAATTGTCTTCCGTATTGAATTGTCGTATCGGTTGAGCCCTTTTGTTGAATTCGTTTAAAAAACAAAAAATCCCCCACTCTTCATTTGCAGAGTGAGAGCAAAAAGTCCTAAATCCAAATTATCTAAAATTGTTGTGGTATGTTGAATAAGACAATTTTGGGGTACCTTTCCTTGTCGTTTTTTGAGACTGTGCCCTCTAGCAAACGACTAACAAATTTAACAATAAATTCTATAATTTTCTTTTGGCCACTTTCCTAATAACGTTTTTATTGCAAGTTTCTACAATGAGTGGATACAGCCGGTAACCTCCCTTAATTGGCCTCCCTGTAGATAGTGAAACAGTGGAACGACACTGGATTACTGAACATATTCAACACCTGCACGTCGGCTTCTTTGTCATAAACCGTCGACGATTTATCGTCACCCATATTTCTGTTACGCACATTCAGCCGTCGATTAATAATGTTGGGCCACTTTAACGATAAAAATAAGCAGTGTTGTTGATTAACCCTGGTATAATGCTGCGTTATCAGTGGGTAGATAAGCTGTGTCGATTCGGGACCATTTCTTATGGAAAATATCATGGGAAAGTGCTAAGGTTCTAAGTGGGGGGTAACCATACGTCATATGTCACCACCATACGTCATGTGTCAACGCTATCCGTCAGGTGTCAACACCATATGTCAACGGTGGTTCTGATATACTGATGGTGAACAAAACCCTGTAACTTCCTTAATAAGTGAGTTTTCAAAGTGAATAAAAAACCAAATCGCTCAGAAAAGATGAATCTTTAATTTGCCATTATCAGATAATTTCTACTTTCATTCCTTTACTCCACAGATTGCTCCAAAAATTAACAAAAAAAAAAAACACAACATTACTTTCTTTTGACCATTGTACATGACGTAAGAACCAATTGCTTAAAATCAATTATAGTTCAACCCTGTTGTCCAAGAGTAAAAAATCATCTCAATATGTTACAGGGTAAACTTAGAGTAAATTTTCATGGTTCGGCTAATTTTGCCGGTGTGTGATTTCTTTGACATTAGTTAAACGTATTTCCTTTTCAAAATCTGACGTGTGAATGTGCGTGTAGAATGGTTGCGATGTTTTTTTAGTTATGATCCGGATTTGGACAGGTGGTCACCAATAAAATCCATGCATTATCAACGTTTAGCCGTTGGTGTTGCTGTAGTAAATAGACTTTTGTATGCCATAGGTGGTTTCGATGGGAATGAACGACATAAATCGGTTGAATGTTACCATCCGGAAAATAACGAATGGACCATGATACCGCCGATGAATGTCGAACGTAGTGGAGCAGGTAAGAATCTGTCATTATTTATTACGTTAAGGCATTGAATAATAACTATAGATAAGAAGGGTCAGTAGATGCTAAAAACGGCATCGACTCGCCGCAATCCCAGCCACATTCTGGCCCGCTACTATATCTATATATACTATAAGATACTATACTATAACTATAGTAGCGGCGAATTGCTTTGAAGACAGAGAGATAAAACGTTCCGACACGAAGTGAAGTAACTGTATATTAAACTGTGGTTAAGGGATGGTTTTGTAAGATGCACAGTGTTACACTTTCCTATTTAATGTACCTAGGCGTCTGGGGCTCAAGTTTAATGAGAAAATCACTGGCACAAACCGAGGGAGCGGTTCTTTAATGATCCATAACTTTGTTCTTATTAAAGAACATTGATTTTGACAAAATCCATGGCGCTAGACAGTGTTTATGTATTGAAAACTGGCAACACTGGCATAGCTAGGTGAGCTATGTCACGCCATCTTGAAGCTTGACATTTTTGACAGTACAGTGTAAAATATCGAGATTTTGTGAAATAGATTATTTGACAAAAGAGCCTATTTAGTAAGGGTTGTTAATTTAGAAGTTTGGACACAGTAAACCCTGTAAATGTTTATTGATATGTTTCACATTAAGCTTGACTATCTTTAGTGCCATTTTGTTAGGCTATGAGAGAGAGACCGACGCGAATGTACTGCCCGACCCGGTATACCACATTTCGTGTTCCACATGGCACTGGAATGCCAGCTCGAGTATGACTAGGCGCTTTGCGGTGTTGCCAACAGGTCTACATTTTCTTGTTCGTTACAATATTATTATTAACGAGTAACGCTTTTTACAGCCTCAACGAACTCATTTCCTCATTGTAGTGTATTCGTGATTTCTTGTTTTTATTGTAATTATTTATTTTTAACGTGTTATGTGTTCTTTTTGACATGTATTAATGTTGTGGAAGTCAACTATTGTTTGTTATTTTATTGTTCATTGTTTTATTATTATTATTTATAACGAGTCTATGTACCGGGTGGCCCGTTTAAAAGGGACCACTACCTTATCTAAGAAACAATACAACAAAATAGAAACTATCTAGTGGTCCCTCTTAAACGGACCACCCGGTACAACAAAGATTGTATATCTTAAGACTACTAAAGAGTTTGTATTGTAATTGCGTAAGAATTTTTAAAGTTACCGTTATGGTTTCGGCGGTTTTCGAATTTTTGGAAAAATGTAACTCACACACCTTGCTGGACTAAAATTGTCCCTGTGAATTGTTCTTAACCCTCATTTATATGTCACAACACTGTTAATTATCGACTCTTGATGTCTCTACTGTGTGTGTCTCCGTCTTTATATACATCATGTCGAATATACTGCACAGACACAACCAGCTGGGGTATAACTAGACGCCTAGCAGTGTTGCCAACAGGTGTACATTTTCTCTTGTTAGTTTTATTTTTGTTCGATCGTGTCAGTCGTTTTCAAAACATTATTCCAATGTTTTACATTTATTTACAGCAGTATAGTTATTATCCTTCTTGCAGCTGCAGCAGCTATCAATCAGTATATCTACGTGATTGGTGGCTACGACGGTAAAAAACAATTGAATACAGTGGAAAGATACGACACAGAGAAACAGGTGTGGGATTATGTCAGTAGTATGCGAATAGCCCGAAGTGCACTTAGCGTAACTGTTTTGGATTGCAAAGTATATGCTATGGGTATGTCAATTTAAGTTTTTCATTATAGTTTTAGTGTAGATTAAGTTGATTTGTTCACAATATTATAGAATTCAAGAAAATTGTCTTGTAATTGGATGTAACCTGTTAGACAACTAAAAAGGCCACTTTAGAGTCTGCAAACGTCAACTTTGACATAAAATCCAAAAATATATTTATTTCTAGGGGGATATGATGGCCACAACTTTCTTCAAGACGTTGAGATTTACGACCCGTTCACAGACACATGGTCACAAGGTATCCCGTTTACAACTGGTCGATCAGGTCATGCAAGTGCTGTATGTTATCATCCACCTACTGGTGGTGGCAACATGCGTTGTCCTATAATGGGGCCTAATAGCAGTCGTTGCCCATCAACATCGTCCACATTTACGCATTTATAGTATTATGTCGTTTTCTACAATCATCAGCAAACTGCCGGTCCTTCTACCCAACCATAATATGTTTCAGTGAAAGAAATAAAAATTGTAGCTGGACTTTGTTTAATGATAAACAAATTATTAGGGTTGATGATCAGTGTTATATGATTATTGTATGAGGTGTGGTTATAGTATCGACGATAGTTTGTAAGAACGCGAGTTTGAAACACCACATGATCAAAGAATCGTTTTATATCGTCACACCTCGAATTCGAACTTTTCGAATAATAGAAGTGGCAACACTGGTTATAGTTAAATTGATATTAGGCGATTTCCTTTTATACCTGAGCTCAGCTGAATTGATGTGATGTTGTTGCTAAAGACTGCTACTCATTACGCGCGACTTGCCAAATACATGATAACATTGGAAGTAGTGTGTGTATGTGGCGTTGTACTTGTAGTTCATTAAAAACACATTTAAAAAAATATATATAAGGCATTCCATTAAAAAATAAACATAACTTTGATATTCCACTCTATAACCCCTGTATATTAGGAGTTATTTGAAAAATGGGACCTTAGTGGATCTATTAAATGTCCGTTTCTCATAAAACGTGACTCACCCTGTATATTGATTATAATTATTTTTTGCTAAAATTGTAGACAAGTAAAATAATAGAAAGTTTTCGCAAACTACTCAATGACCATATTTATTAACGTCGTTCTGCGCATGTTTAGGAACTAGTGGAAATACAGGACGCTAGAGATGTCCGCTAATTGGATGAGTTGACCGTATACACCTTAGAATATAAAGAGGGAAAGAAGGAGCGACCGCGATGGTATTTGAATATGGCCGCGCACAGTTGTGGGTCGCCAATGGCGTAACTATTTATAAATTTTGAAGAATCGTTTTTATTAAATATTCTTATTAAAAACACCTTTAAATTTGAATATCAGTTTATTTAACAAACATAATGTAATTTTCTATCTTATAATTTTAACACAGGAATTAGTAATAATAATACATTTGTTTGCATTCAAAGCATAACAAACGTACAGATTAAGTTAGTAAATCAGACATACATAACATAACAATGACTTGATATATGCACACAAAAAAGAATTCTTGGGTGGCATCCAACCAGGTTTGTTAATAAAAGAAAGCCAAGATGGCAATAACCTAACCTTAGTTTTCTACTTTGTTTACAATTTTAAATATTAACTTATTAAATTTTACATAAAATTTCCTAAATATTGGTTTGTCAAATAGTTTCTCGTCGTTTCCGTTTGAGATCGTCCGCAAGCTACATAGCTAACCATTGTCAATGTTTTAAATAAGTTCAAAGCTAAAAACTACCTTCCAATGTCACAAACTATAAAGTAAATGATGTTTAAGTTTATAATTTCACTGTAAATTCTGACAAATACACTAATATTACTTAGACGATAATTTATGTAAACAAAGATAGCGTTGGAATACTAAAAGTGCCAAAAGGACTGAGTCACCAATGGTGTCTCAAAATGGCGGCTAAAATTCGTTTGTCTCCTTCCTTCCCTCTTTATATTCTAAGCTATACACCGTATAAAATAATCCTAACCTCACTAAACAAATAAGTAATAAATAGTCAAAACTTTGACGCATTACGTTATTTGCTAAAACTCTTACTACTTAGCGTATGATTTGACACGTGGACCTTTGTGATTACGGTATTTTTATCCCGGTTATGCGAAAACTCCCTAATAACACGATGGAAATACTTGCTAAGTAGAGTTGCGCTTCCCGAATAAACTTGTAGATTGCCCAGCTCCAAGTAATGTATAGGATTTAGTTTTTAACTGTTTGACAGGTCTGTACTTGCAAGCACGTAGGTAATGAGTATCCACTTTACGGTTAAGTCTCTGACTTAATCTTGTACGAGTTGAATGAGAATTGCTGGTATTTGCTGACAAAGAAAATTGCCTTATGTTAATGTAAAATATTGACAGTACAAAAACAAACAATGTTAGACCAATTAATTAGTAATTGAGAAGTAAATATCTCAAATGAATATTGTGATAAATAATATTATGGATTATGTATATATGTTGTAAATAATTAAATGTTTTGTATTATGATAATTGTGTGAAATATATTTAGGTATTTTACTATTGATAAAACAGCAATAAAACATTCCTTATTTGAGTATTATTTAATTTTAATATACCTATTTAGGAAAGAAGCAGCTCTTGAGACCGTTTACCTCACAGGTCAACTCAGCTCTCGTGTAGTTTCAGTCTGTTACTTATAGAGGCAAGGTTAGCTGTCGCTATACCATATACCACTGTTTCACAACCAGTAATAAGAAACTAACATGCGCAATAGTGCCAGTTTGGAAATTGTCAGGTATCGTGTGTGAGAACAAACCATATATATAAAGAAATATATCGCTCAAAACCGTATGCGCAACGGAAAAAAGGGCGAGAGAAACCACCATTTTGATGTAGTCTTGTTGCCAAGTTATTTCATTGCCTTCTAATTTTTATACTATCTGTTCAAAGGACACATAAAATTAATATATAGTGGTGTAAAAATATTAGAATTATCTAACATGTTTTTATATCATTATGAAAGAGATATTATCATGAAATTGTAGGTTTTATTACTGCCAAATTATATGTAATTAATACTGAATATATTTATACATCTTAAATGTGGCAACATTAGGTTTTCCCACACATAATTTGACATCTACATATACCTGGATCATATCCATATATTATTATCCTTATTACAGGCGCTAGGCCTTTTTCAGCTGAACTGAATCGACATAATCATTTGCAAATTAATTTTAAGGAACGTAAATTTAGAGAGATGCGTGAACATTATTTATATTGCGTTGTAGGACAACGCCCTATTATAAGCAAAAAGAAAACTACTTGCCAGAAGCGCACGCTCCTCGCACGCCCGGATTCGTATAATTACGTCGTTCTATAGTTTCAAAACCAATGGAAATTAGAGAAGATCCTTCTCAAATACAAACTATCATATCACCTCACTTTATCTCTCGTTTCTTTTATAGAAGCAAAGCGTTGCACCAATATAGCTTTGTAAATGAGGTGATCCAAGTCACATCAATTCAACTAAGCTGATTTGCAAAAGGCAATTCCTAATTAAGAATTAATTTTGCCCAGGTCTATTTCTATTTGCAAATTCCTGGAAATATTTCAAATTCGCCATTTTATTGTGAAATTGTTTATATCTATTGGAATTCTGTAAATAATTTTAACAGCGATGCCTGTAAACATAAATTGGGGTGCAATCGGTGCTGTAATTCTCCCCAATATCGGTGGCATAGCTGGTGCTCCAATAGTGCAAAAATCATTAAAACCATGGTATGAGAGTTTGCAAAAACCTAGTTGGAGACCACCAAATTGGGCATTTGGCCCTGTTTGGACTACGCTGTATTGTGGCATGGGATATGCGTCGTATATGGTGTATAGGGATGGTGGCGGATTTAATGGTCAGTTCTATATTACAATATTATCCATTTTTAATTATATACATTTTAGGTCCTGCTAAATTGCCGCTAATAGTATATGCAAGCAATCTCGCATTTAATTGGGCGTGGACACCGTTATTTTTTGGTCGAAAAGATTTAAAGGGGGTAAGATTTATACATTATCAATTATTGTCATTGCTGTTTTACTTTGTTTCAGGCTTTGATTGAAATTCAACTTGTTAATCTGTCAGCGTTAGCAACAGCATATCTGTTTTATACAGTCAACCCAAACGCTGGATATTTAATTGTGCCTTATTGTCTTTGGTTGGGATTAGCTACAGCTTTAAATTATGCTATCTACAGAGATAATAAGGAAGGTAGTACTGCTAAAATTACCGAAATTAAAGATAAGTAAATTAACGTTTTAAAAGTGTAAAATGCTTTAATGTTTTCTTGAACATATATATTTCTTAATAGGTTTTTCTATTGTGATAAAATTATGTGTATGGTGGCAAGCTTTAATCGTTATATTTGGCACAATTTAATATTTTATAAGGCATAAAATGTATTATTAATTTAAAGGCATTATTAAACATGTTTGAATTACGTCGTCTTACTGAAAATAATCAATAAAAACTCCTAGTCGTTTGTAGAAATTCCATTTAAAATCGATAGAACCACAATTTGTTATTCTTAAATTTATTAAAAGATAATTATAACACAAAATCAAGTTTTCCATTTACTAAGATCAGTATAATTAGGGTCCTCTATTGAAGACAAAAAATATACACAAGTCCCTAATTATTAATAACAAAAACTGATTTCTTTTCGATATTTTAAAGTTTTTAACATACGTAAAACAATATAGATAGTATTATAGATTTTTCAGAGCAAACGAATGAGAAGTTTTATATATAAAAGTAATTTTATGAATCAGTTCCAACCGTTAACGAGTTAAAATCATCAATTGTCTTTCTTTTCTTCTGTTTTAACTTCCTCTTTTTTACCAACCTCAGCTTTGGAAGCTTCATCGAAGTTCTCAACTAGATCTGGCACATCCTCTTCGTCTTCAGCTGCACTTTTGCTACTAGCATTTGCGACAGTATTGGCGAGACGTTTGAGTTGATTGATGCCTTCTGGTCCCAGTTGATTGAGGATGCCAGGCAACATATCTGTGATTTGTTTGTTTTCACCTGAAATATTACACAGTTATAATTACTATTTATTAAAAATACGAAGTTATGAACAGTTGTTAACTTACCATGACCAGTGATGGCAAACGTATTCGCCGCTAAAGACGCCTGTGTCTTTGGATTATTAAAATGTATTACAGAACCATCATCCTTGATCATATTCACCTCCTCAATACCCGGTATTGTGTTGACTGACAATTTTTTTAATGATGATTGTAGTTTTTTGTCATCAGTAGCTTGTGTTGAGTGAACCACCTTCTTTTTACGCCTTGGCGTACCTTTACCACCGATCCGTACTTGGGCTTGGAGTTTATTTAACTTTTCTTTGTTCATTTTTGTATGTTTATTGTCTACTTACGTAGATATGGGGAGTTTTAATAATTACGACTAATATTACTGGCTAAACAAATTAATATTATATATATTATTTCAAATTGGTTTACTAGTTAAAGCACATGTTCATTCCAAAACCGGTGCGAAATGGAAGAGGAAAATGGACGACTTCCTTCATTGACATGACTTATGTTTTGACAAGTGATGTATAGCGCTAAATTTGAATATTTTTTGAATAAGGAAACATCGATACTTGCTACAATAATTAAAAACTAAATCTACTTTATTAGTTTTTTTAATTAAAAAGTTGTAGTATTCATTTATTTACTCTTTATAAAAAGTATTGGTGTATATAAGTTGGAACAAACTTATAAATTCATGGGCCATTAGTGTCAATGTTAAACAAGTTGGAAACAATTCAGTTTGATGTTATTCCGTAAGAGGTTAAATACTATTAGTAGCTACCATCCCTACTCTACACTTTTCAGCGTGATTTTTAATAACACAGGGGCAAGTTCAGGAATGGCACACTCAGTATGAGTGTGTTCCGGTGCGGAACTCTTAGACACACTCAGTGCGCATCTTGCTTTCCGTTCAGAAATCAATTTGGGCGCGAACTAGGTGTCGCACCAGTCACACCGCAATTTTATGGTATGTTTTTGATCTTGTCATTCAGATTTGTTAAATTACCTCACATTTCAAAGGGTACAGTTTTATCTGTGGTACACTTCTCTAGTCCCCACTCCACATACTCGAAGCGCCAATTTCTTTCGAAATCCAATCAAATTAACCTCAAAAATTAGAGATGGTATTTTTCACCAACGAAATTACAACATATGAACCGGCCCGGGCTGTACAATCACATAGCGTTTACGTGCAGCAAACATTGCGCGAGAGAGATGGAGCTATTTACGGCAAAAACTCATGTGTATATATGCAAAAACTCGGATAAATGATAAATATTGTTAATTTATGTAATGAATACGTATGGTAAATTATTTTTTTCAAATCAATCTAATTAGTTGCAGAATATGTCATATTATCATATCTATTTTACTCAAATATAACCACACAAGTCTCTTAATGTTAGGAACTAGCCAAAAAAACTGATAAATATGTTTAAAATTATAGAAAATAAACGTGAATTATCACATAAACACAATACTACACAAGCACGTGAAATATCTTTTTGCCGTAATTAGCTTCTCTATCCTTCTTCACTTTCTCTCTCGCACTGCGGTGGAGACAAAAAATTAACGCGACAGCCGTTCCATATGTTATAATGTCATTGCTGATTGCTGTCAATCAAATTAACCTCAAAAACTATAGTTGTTATGGTTAACAGATTAGGGAGAATTATTGTTTATTATGTTTAATTTGGCTAAAAACTAAAAATGATTTCGCAAAATAGTGTAGCTAGAAGTACAGGTATTCTTAACGAATTAAAATTCTTCTTGAAATATACTACAAAAAACGAAAAAGGCAATTCATTAGATTTAACGAAATCCGCATTAAATTTGTTAAAAAAATTGCCAGCTTGTCGAAGTGCTGTGTTTGAGCTATTTAGCAAAATATTCAACACAACTTCCTTAAATTACATTGAAGGAATTGAGGTAAGTAATATTACCCGTCTTAATTTTGGTTTTAATTGCCAATAATTAATAATATTCACCTAGACGGAAATCAACACCGGCAAATTACCAACTTTACCTGAAACAGATGAATTTATTATATCAGAAATACATGCATTTTTGATCGTATTGATCACGGAGAATCCAGTATCGTGGGCACCAATAATAAGCACATGGTCGCTAGATTTATTAGGAGAGATTTCTACGAGATACTCAGGAAGAGCGCATATCTCTACAAGTATGAAGTTCGATAGTTGTTTGATAGGAATAGACATATCAAATGTAAAAAAATACTTCATTTATTTAAATTTCAGACTTAAATGAGTCGCTACAACTATGGATGGCATGTAGAGCAACTCGTACTCTAGTAGACATTAATACCAAATGCCTTTCAAGTTTAATACATTCGGACACAGAGGCTTGTATAAGTGCCTTGTTAGGTAAATATTGAAGTATATTGTGATGGGTAGCTAAGTAAAAATTGTAAAAACAAATGAACGTTATTATGTTTAAGACACATCTGTGAAACATTCCCCTCATTTTGATTGGGTGGTTGCCCATGTGGGTAGCTGTTTTCCCAATACGGTCATTACAAGAGTGTTGTCAGTTGGATTAAAAGACTTCTGTCAAAATAAGTCTTACGATCAAGTGCGGAATTCGCCGAAACTGAAATCGGTTGTGGGTATTTTGGGACATTTGGCTGGTAGCCATGCACAAGATATACGCGAAGCTATTCTGGATATGTTTACAGTTAAGTATTTTTGAGAATTAATATTCACCTCTCCTTTTGTAGCAATTTACTATCTTACCTACTGTACTGTCGGGGTTTAAATTTACAATCAGATACTTCTGGATGGGGCCTCTTGGGAATGTCTTAAGTAATATAACTAGTAGTAGGTAGTTTATTATATTAATGGATGTTAATTACTTTTATAGAAAAGTTTACGTGAGAATTTCGAAGAAAATGATGCAACTAAGTTAGTGAAAAAGGGTACTGTTCCATATATTTTGCAATTAGCATATTTGTCAACCATGTTGCTGTCCTCTATTTGCAGTGATCTCAAAAGTGTATGTAAGTATTGCTTGTAGGTATATGTCCATATACACTCACCAACTGTAAATTCGGGACAACCAAAATTTAGGTCAAATTTAATGTAATATAACTTTTTCTTCCATAGTCCGATTTCAACCTTTTTTACAAATTACATTGGGCGAATCTCTCCTTTTGTCTTCTCCATACTCTTTCGCGTCCGTCAGGAGACCTCAGACAAAATCTGGACTCTTGAAGGTTCCAGTTAATGTGTTCTTACGAAAAAAGAAGTCTAGTAACTCGATGCTGTCTGAGGAGCTCTGGTACAGTTGCCGGTCTTCTGGCCCGTAAATTGACTTCATGAAGTCTCCTTCTTGCTGTAATTTCATTGACAGCAACTTGACGAACTCTTTGGAGTTCATTTACTGCACTGTTACGCCGATCTCTTAAAACGAGACTCTTATATAAAGCAGTCATCAAGGGCGAAAGGAGATGTCGCCTCTGTGTTGACTTTAACAGTAGAGTCACTGATTGAGATGTTGCCTAAATTCCTCAAACTATCCACATCCTTTCTCCTCTCAATGAACAAAAAATATACGAAAAGCTGCTATCGTCAAAAGTCATTTATGTTTGTATTTTATTTTTCTTTTAGTAACTGCAGATATTATTGGACGATTGTATTTCCTGTCTGAGGATTGGGTGAAATATTTTGGAACACCTGAAGATTTAGAGGTAATAATACCATCATACTTTACTCACGTATTACAATAACTCTCTAGGTAGGATATCGACCGGATAAAAATAAGTCGAGTTCGCGCAGTGACGTCATCGGTGCCCAGCGAATTCTTGCATGTCATGCACTGAATAGTATATTATGAGACTTGAATTCGATAACCAAACTATTTTTTTAAACTTGTGGTACTAAAAAGAATAGAATAGAACTATTCTGTAATTTAATAATATTTTTATTTATAAGTGCTTTCCAACCGTCAGTAATATTACCCAAATGAAAGCAGCAAAATTACTAGGCTTAAAACAATTGTACTGTTTAAATTATTATTGCCGTCACCACTCTTAGTTCTGTTACTCATTTAAATACTAATAATAATAATAAACATTTTAAAATATATATGTAAAAATGTGCAAAATACACTTAGTACTAATTATTGTAAAATTAATTGAATTTGCCGTTCCTTTGAGTCTTGTCTTTTCTTTACACTTTCTGTCCAATCAGTACATCCTGAGTTTGAATTTATGTTTTTAGAGACAGAATCAGGCTTTTGTTTTAGACGACATGGGTAGAGGGTGCTTTTGATTAAAATCTCTTTCATTTGGATCGAAATGTTTGGAGCAGACGCGGGAATTAGAAATATTAAATGTATCTTCACGACAATAAACATTAAGCCATTTTACCCTCAATTCACTATCTCGAGGGAAACCAAAAAAACAAAGAAGTTTGTCAAAGTTTTCACTACTATTATTCGAGTTGCAACCTAATACAGCCCACCTCATTCTAATTATCATTATAATATCATAATAACACTAACACAGAGTACTATAAATTATAAAAAAGAAATCACAAATATGAAAAATACGGGCACAAAACATGGACATAATACGTGCTATTGTCCGTTTAATTGACTTTTTACCATGCACGGGCACAGACGACGTCACACTCCCCCACCTTCTTGCGCATAACCGAGGCGCTATCCTACCTGGAGAATTATTGTACCATGGTAACATTGAGATACAGAAACGGGTGCATTGGGTGGGGCGTAAGCGCATACCAATATGGCGAATTCTCCAGAGCCGGACTAACTATTTTTGTTGACGTTTTTGTTTTTAATTTGCAGCTTGGGTTTATACTTTATTTTGAAATATTATGCAGTGTACAAAATACTTAAATATAGGTAATTATTGATATTTCATACCTAAATCCAGGAATAAAAGACGTTAGTACTTTATAAATTATATATTAATACCCCTTAAACAAAACAATTTTATTTAAATGTTGCGCTATGCTTATCCACTTTATTTTTACTTAAATAATACATCCTGGTATTAACATATTTAGTCGCAATAGATTTGATCAGTAAATGTATATGGTTATCAAACACTGATTTGATCAAAACCGTGCACAACTAAATTAGGAAAAATATTACTATTTACAAATTCCTTTAAAACAAGGTTTATTATGAATCCTGCGGACAACTTTTCATTAGTAGCTACTACAAGATTTTTTATGATTTTTTCGGATTGGAAGCAAACGTCTAAAACATCTTTTGAAGGAATTTGTAAATCCTTTTTTTGCCTTCATTTTAATAAAAGAATAACACTTCTTAATGCATCTCGACATTCTCTGCAAATAATTTGCTTCTTTAAACTAAAAACAACAAATCCACCAATATAAACAATAATGAATTTCGAAAATTCAGAAAATGGCCCAGGAAGATAATCATGATCTGGATAAATTATATTTGTGTACATTTCTCGTTGGTATCCAATTAATTCGAGAGACATATTCTGTCCAGATATGTTTACGAGCAGGATCTTTAGGAAATCTAAAAACCAGAATATGTTTTTAACACACATTTAGGGGTCTTTTTTGCTAGAAAGTGATGAAAAAGTAGAGAGTTTGAGAGTAGAAATCAAGTAAAAAAAAATAAACTACAATGCACGTATCAATTGTTCAGTGCCGAAAGAGAATGCTCCCAGACTCCTATAATAATGTGTTTTAATAAGTTCGCCTAAAAAAAACCCTAAATACGTCCATGTACAATGTTTACAATATTTGGTACAGACCTATGAAACGTTATTTCTGATATTTTCTGGTCGATTTCACTTCTACTACTGCAACTACGCACAGCACAGGCCACCATTATAGTATATTGTCAAATAACCGTCCAAAAAAACACGAAAAACTTAAATAAACTTGTAAAATACTCGTAAATAACACTATAAACTTGAAAGCACGACAAATGATATATATCGTATACCAATATGGCGTACCTGCACCCGCTTTTGGCCACGTTAGAGCGTCTCCCCCCACCTCAATGCATGGTAATAAGAAGACGGACGAATTTTTGCTTGTTTATTATATTGTACTACTTGCCATATTTGCCTTCCGCAAACTTGCCCATGACGGGCCTCTGTAATCTTCAAATTATGGTTTGTAGGAATGCATTGTAAGTCTAATTCTGAAATGTACGAATGGTGGCATAGAAATCATAAAATTTTTACTAAATTGTTCGTTAATAACAAAGTTAAAAGGTTGTAACGACAATGTTAAAGCAAACATTAAGGAAAAATCTTTAGAAATACTACGTAAGTCTTATTGTTATATATTTTGGAGGCACTGGAGATTAATGCTCTTATTTCTTCTAGAAAATATTTTATATGATATGGAAGATTCCGTTAAACATGGCAATCCGGTTGATATTGTAATATCTTGTGCTAAAGATTCCCAAGATATTATTAATCAAATGCTGTTAGATGATAATAAGATTGTTAGCGGTGTTGCTGCAAAAATAATTGTCTATATTGGTAAGTAAGTAAATCAAGTGATGTTGTATTCATTGTTGAAATAGTACTCGTTAAGAATTTTTTATTCTCTCAAACTCCGGTATTTCAATATTTTGGCTACTTTCCAACATAATCCTGCCGACCTTTATCCACTTATCCCACCGTTTCTCTAACTTTCTAATGCACATGGCATAACATTCTTTTGGTTGCTGTCTGAGCCAAGATTCCACCTGAATTTTGACTTCTGTTAGAGCTGAATTTCATGCCAAGTACCGCCCTCTCCTTATGTTTGATAGGGCATAATCTCGGCTATAAGGAGGAAAAGTCCCGGGAACAAAATCGTCCTCTGTACATGGGTTTTATAGACCTTGTTAAGGTGTTCGATATTGTTAACCGTGAGGCTCTGTGGAGGATATTGAAGGTCAAATGATGTCCCCAGAAATTCATCTGGATACTTCGACTGTTGTGAGTCTTGGACCAATTATAGGAGGTATTTAAAAACCCTAGACAAGTACCAACAACGATGTCTTAGGGCGGGATAGGTAGCCTGCAGAAATTCTGCGATGTTAGATACCGTCGATCTCTTTTGAAAAAACCCGTGTTGTTCCCACAATATGAGGTTTTTAATTTGATTAAATAATTTGTTCTGCAATACCGTTTCGAAAATCTTTGAAAAATTCGATATTATTGAAATTGGGCGATAGTTTGTTATTCTATCGTTATCGCCGGCTTTATGTACAGGGCATATTCGCGCTATTTTCCAGGCGTCAGGAAATACATGTGATGAGATTGATTTATTGAACAATATACACAAAGGCTCCGCCATAGCATAGGCACAATCCCTCACAACGAATGCGGGAATATTATCTGGTCCTGCCGTCATCTTGGGTTTTAACTTTTTCAATGAATCGAGAATGTCTGTCACATTTAACTCCCCAATACTAACCGGAATATCGGCATTTCCATCTGTAGTATAATAGTCCACCTGTTGAGATGGCAGAAAAGCACTTTGAAAAAAAATCGGCAAAAGCGGTCACTATATTCTCAGGCTTCTCCAGCAGGACCTCGCTGTCACTAATCATACTACCGGGAATGCGCGTTCTTCTAGATTTGCTTCGCACGAACCTCCACAATTGTTTAGGGTCCGATTTAACACAATCCTGGATTTCAAGCAGATAATTGCTATATGACGTTTCAATTGCCCGCCTAATCCTACACCTCAAAACCCTAAATTCATTTAAATAGAGAACCGAACCAGTAGCCCTCCATTTTTGTAACACTCTATGCTTAGCCTTGATTGACTGAATGATGTCCCGCGAAAACCATGCCGGATATGAGAACCGTCCCGTACGCACTTTGAAAACAGGTACACACATGTCAAAAACAACAGTCAGCCTTTCGTAAAATAATTCAGTAGCCTCATTAATATCCTCATAAGCATGTAAGAATGTCCAGTCTATGGAGGCAATTTCATTATACATTAGAGGAAAGTTAGCCCTGCGAAAATTGTATCGTTTTGCAAGTGCATTAATAGAAAAATCTTTGTGACTTGAGTTAAGCCTTAATTGAAACAGAACATTTAGGGCAGGATGATGCCTGTCTTCAGCCACCGCAGGCGGTACACAGCGTATATGACAGAAAACAAACTTCAATATGCAGTAGGGCAGTATGCATTATATAAATTACTTTTTTTTCTTTCTAGGGTACTTGAATTCGTCAGTTCTGATTGAAGCTGAATCGTTTCTGCTAAAAAACGCCAAAACACCGGATAATTTAGCAATTCTAGTCCGTATTTTGACACATGAATTGACTAGGAAAGAAGAAGAACAGTTCTCAACGGTTTTGGAACAGATTTTAAGTAAAAATATACAACAATTTTCTAATCATAATGAGGAAACGTCGGATTTAACACCAATGTGGAATAATCTTCTTATGTTATTAAGGTAATTTCTTCAAGTCTTTTAATAATAATAATAAAGGGCGAGTTTCAGTACAGTGGCAGATGTCACTGTTCTGTTCAGTTTAGCAACACCAAATGTCTGAAATGTTGGTGCATACATAAATAATGTTAATACAAGTAAAATATAAAATCAATCAATAAAACTGCGTCTGCTCCATTGATAATCATCATCATTACGCGAACTAAAAGAGAGGAAACCCATTGTACCACAACGGGACGCGAAATGTAAGCGTCCTCTTCTTAGGCCCATCTTTTTACTTCACTGGGTGGTGTCCCGTAAAAAGGCCTGTAATTCGCCTTAGGTCGCTTCTCTCCAGTTGGATAAGCTTCCTTGCGTTGGCCTCTGAACGTTTGATAAACGTTTTTGATTGTCTTAGGCCAGTTGGACTTAAGTTGTTCCTTTTCCCATCTCCGAAGTTCTTCATTCATATGGCTTTTAGGAAGGGCAAAGATGGGTTCCGGACCGCAGAACGGAGCGTTTGCGCCCACTTTTGCAAGTTGGTCCGCCTCTTCGTTCCCCTCTATGCCTTCATGTCCTGGCACCCATGTCAGAGTAATCTTTTTCCCCTGAGCTGCCAGTTGCTTTAGCGTCTGTTTGTATTCCCATGCTAGCTTTGACTTGAAGGTGTAAGACCTCAGTGCTTTTAACGCAGCTTGACTGTCTGACATAATATTGATCTGCCGTTTCGGGATGCCTCTCTGCAGGCATTCTTGAGCACAACGATTAATAGCGTTGATCTCTGCTTGGAATATAGTGGGACTTTTCCCGAGAGATTCAGAGAGCCTGCAATTAGGCCCGTATACTCCCATGCCTGTGTTCCCTTCTATTCCTTTTGAGCAGTCCGTATACCAGACGGATGTGTTTTCTGGGAATCCTGGTTCCTCATTTAGCCAATTTTGACGGTCTGCAATGACCACTTCAAATGGAATTTCAAAATCATGTTTGCGTGGCAAAGTGTCCGACGGTTTTCTTCCTGAATCCAAAGCTATTAGATTCAGGATTCCCATGTGTCCGTCTAGATCGCCAGATTTGTATTCCAGTTTCAGAGCGCTAATTGCTGCCTCTTTTTTGACTAGGACAGGCAAAGGTATTAGATGCAGCAACGTTTCCATCGCTGCTGTGGGGCAAGTTCGCATTGCCCCTGTTATTTCTAAACATGCAAGCCGTTGCAACTTTTGAAGACGGCATTGTGTTTTCTTAATATTAACTTTTGGCCACCATACTAATGAGGCGTATGTAACCATGGGTTTGATGACTGTTTGGTACACCCAGTATGTGAGCTTTGGCTTTAGCCCCCAAGTCCTACCGAGTAGCCTGTGACACGTCCATACGGCCGCTGTGGCTTTCGATATGGTTTTCTCTATATGCTGATTCCAGATTAGTCGTTTGTCGAGGATTATTCCCAGGTATTTGACTTTATCCGAAAGGCAAATTTGCTCACCACTGAGAGGGGTTAATAATGTCCACCTTTCTCTTTCTCGTGGTACCAACAGTTTTTTTCGGATTTATATTCAATCCCTCAGCGTCGCACCAGTTTTTAATTTTGTTTAATGCAATTTGCATGCGGTTGGATATAACCGATGTGTGTTTTCCCTTAACTGTGAGAACAATGTCATCGGCGTAGCTTTGCAGAGTAAAGCCTGCTCTATCCATTTTTGAAATGAGATGATCCAGCACTAGTGACCATAGAAGAGGGGACAATATACCGCCTTGTGGGCATCCCCTAGCCGCTGTCACTGTTACAGACACTTCGCCTATTTCAGCCGTAATGACACGGTCTTTCAAAATTGCCTGAATCCATTTCACCAGTGAGGAGTCGACACTCCTCTCTTCTAGTGCTCTACTGATGGATTCATGTGAGGTATTCTGAAAAACACCCTCTATATCGATAAAGGCAGTTGCCAGATTGCAACACCAGGGTTGCCAATTCCCGAAATATAAAAGGCAACCCTCGTATAGTATTGTAACGTTTTTCGGGAATATAACTAGACAGCGGTGTTGCCAACAGGTGTACATTTTCTCTTGTTCGTTACAGATGGGAAAAAAGCGGTTCTATCGCACAGTTAAATTCACAACCTATCCGACGAGCTATTGAAAGTAATTTAAAGCATCTTACAGCTTTATTCACTAGCGAAATCCACCATATGCATATTATATCAGATATCTTGGATTTGATCGAAATTCCAATACCTAATACATCGTACTGTGCTCCAATTGAGGTTATTTTGAACTTGACACAATCAGTTGTCAACTACTTCTTCGCCTGTTGTAAAGACAATGGTAAGTAATGACAAATAACGGTCTCTTTTTTTTATAAATTTGACCACCTACTAATCTTTTTAGGAACGTCGCAAAAGCTCAAGGGCTTCCAAAAGATTTGTCGTATACTGAGACGACTATGCACGTACTCAAAAGTGGCGAAAGTGTTGGCGATCCGGGAATTGTTAGAGCGAGCTTTGTTCCGGAGTGATAGTACCTTGTTCGGTGCTAAAAATAATAGTCATGGGGATACGCGGGATAAAAGTCTGCTCAAACAGAACAAGAAAATTGTAAGCATACACAATTATTGTCCACCTTAATTATTGTTATTAAATTAAATTCAATTCGGGATATTTTGGGGATCGGGGAAGTATTTACGGCTTGGAAATTTTTAAGCATTCGATATACCCATAAACTAAGTTGTTATACAGGGTGGTCTAGTTTCGAAAGAGGAAACTTTAGAGGCAGACAGAGAGCCACAAAATAATCATCATATAGCAATTTCTACTATAGATGGACACTTATTGGGATAAAATAGTGTTAGTTTGTCCCACGTAGAACTTCCCAGACTGACAAGGAATGCTATAATTCAATCCTGACTGTTTTTCTAGAGCAGTAGAGAGCTAATTGTATATTCGTGCCACTGAAAATTCTTTGGTCCTTCAATATAGGGAAATTTGGCAAACCTGCGTTCCTGACCCAATTACAAGACAATATAACTAAATAAATAAGCTACTATAATAATAAACTAATTTATAATCCTACAAAACAAAATACGCACACACATCAGATGGCGATATTTTGCAGGAACCGAGACAATTGAGCGCAGAAAGATCTTACAGGCTCATTGAAATAGTTAATTTCTTGACTAAATCCTTCTATGTTACATGTTTGGCATGCTCGAAGTAGTGGTGCTTTGGATTCATAATTAGTACGAAAAACAGGGACGTGAAATAGTCGCAGAGGGGCGCGGTATGTTAAAATTCAACGATCGGAGTAGGTTTGAACAGTCCACCAAGCTATTTATAATCATAAACAGAAAGAGTTGTCCGGCATACACTCTGCGAGCAGCCAGCGAAACCATTTGAAAGCCATCGAGCTGTGCTCTAGGATCGAATCCTTTACATGGGAATATATCGTGAATTTTAAACGCTAAATATTTAAGGAATTTGCGCTGCATGTCCTGCATGAGATTGGTAAATGGGAGACCATATTATAGATGCGTACTCAAGCTTCGATCTTACCAGAGCACAATACAAATTAGTTATACATTCAATATCACTAAAATCTTTGGTAAGACGAAACAAAAAGCCAAGCATGCGTAGTGCATCTAGTTCGTTTATAACGACAACCTGTTCTTTTAAGCTGTTATTCAAAAAGAACTGGAACAGTTGCAACTGTTATTTAAAAACAACGGTTTTTCTCATCTCTATATCCAACTCTCATGCCTTAAATTAATGCGTACTTCCTCTGGGTTGTTCAGCAGATTATTGTTAAGAAACTCCTAAAACAATTCCGAGTTCAACTTTGGGGGTAGGAAATGTCGATCGAATTTCTCGAGGATTCTGATGTGCCCAAATATGGATATTATGGTAATTTGTTACCCTACATATGGTAAAAGAGGACTAATCACTCATCCGTCCAAAGCATCTTATAGTCAGGCTTTTCTTACGTCGAGTTGCCACTGGCAAAAATCTTATTATATTAGCATCACCAAGGTGCAAATTCTGAACAGGCTTTCTGTGATAAGCATATCTGTCATCGTGTAGTGTTCGTAATATTTTAGACTTAGGTATGTGAAGGTTCGGAGTTGCCTTCCGAGAGCTACATGAGTTTTGAAAAACAGCTTTTCCTTATTTGTCACAGAATAAAACGATACCTTTGACGAAACATTCAACTGTTTTCAACGGTGGCATCATTGGCAGAGGTAAACGAAAGTCTGTCGCCTTTGATCATCTACCTGATGACATTATCATAGCTACCAATACTGCGGAACTAATCAATGTGATTAAAGCGTGCTGTGCTCTACCTGAAGAAAACAAATACAACGATATGTCATTAGATAGTATGACATTGTTGTCATTGTTGCTGGTCCAATTTGTTAGTCCTGACGTAATGTATAATGGTCTGCCATGGCCTGAAGAGGATTTCTCGAAGGTCAGATTCTTCGAACTGTTGAAATAACTAACTATATTAATGATGGTTTGCTTTTCTTTTTTTCAGGTAACGATTGAACGCGACCTTTTTATTCGACGGATGTTCACCAACAATCCATTACTGTGGAAGCTACTGAGCTTTGTTGCCGTGTACAGACCTGCACTGTGTTATTGTTCAGTATTAATTCGTGCTCTAACAGCCACATTGATTCACCAGTGGAAAAGTGTTGGTGATCAGAAATCTAATGAAACCGAAAATCTTTTAGAGACAACTGTCAATGTCATTGACGTAATGTCTTTGGGGCAGTTGTTGCCACCTCCGTTGAACTCTATTAGGGATATACTGCCAGCTCTAAAAAGCTATGAGGTGAGATTCTTATTGTTTGTTTTCAATTTACTCTAAACAACACAAATATTGCTCGCACGTCAACACATTCTCATTGATTAGACTGTCAAAAATGTCAAACTTCAAGATGGCGGTGACAGATTCACATGACAATACCAGTGTTGCCAGTTCTCAATACATAAATAGCAAGCCTCGTATCAATTAATCCACTTCAATAACCAAACTAACCTTTGATTATGTCACACAGATTTATAATTCGATCAAATTTGAAGGAAATCATTTTTAGTTATAAGTTGGCCGTTTTTTGACGTTACAGAAAAGTTAGAGGGTCGATTCTGTACTAGATAAACGTAATTGTATATGTGTGCGTGTTAACACAAAACGTACTCAGTCAAAAATCTTTAATTGTTAGTGTTTCCCCGGTTTTTCTTTCTTGTCATTTGTTGCAAATAAGACAGTGTCACGTCATTTTTAAAAGTGATAATAAAACTATTAAGAATCGATTGCCTTGTCTGTTGTAAAAGTTGAAATTGGCTGAATAATTTAAGTGAAACTCAGCGAATTGTAATGACGGGTTTGTCATTTTTTGACAGATGACAAGTAAAGACTACGGTAATGAAAAATACTATTTCTGAGAGTGTATTCACCAAACAGGTGTATTTTATTGTGTACGACTTCATGTGTGTTTGACTCTACGTTTTAAAAGTGTCAAAATAACTGGTTTTGTCTTCTTCAGATATTATGGATTCTAAAGGACTGCATTTGGTGGTATATGCGTGACAATATACCATCACCGGCATTGTTCATTTGCGATTCCAACGGGATTCATTGGAGAGATCCGATTGTCAACAGACCACCAGAGGCCTATACATACGCATTGCGAGTTATTTTACAACGGAACATTAAAACACTGGGTCATATGTATTCTCAAATGTTTATTAATATACCTAAACATGACAGTTGACGTATGTAAGATTGGTTTATGTTATTATTATGTAATAAAGTACCATTACTGTGTTTATTGTTGCATTTTATTAATATTATCAATAGGTAAAGTGTGAGAGAAAACACGTATCACTTCACCAAGTCCCTTATATTAAACTCGACGTGCGTTTGGCGAACATTGTTAGCATTCTCAGGAAAAATTAATTTGATGGGGTGACTTGACGATTAATTTAAATTCCACGTTCTGTTCAGCCCATATGGCACAAATTAATATTAAAGGGGAAACTTCAAAGGAGGGCCTACTTTGAATGTGGTAAATAACTATAGGTAAGAAGGGTCAGTAGACGCTAAAAACGGCATCGACATTCCCAGCCACATTTCTGGCCCATATTGTAATATATACTATAAGATATTATACTATAACTGTAAGTGCGACAAATTGCTTTTAAGACAGAGATATCAAACGTGCCGACACACGAGGTGAAGTAACTGTATATTATTTTAAACTGTGGTAAAGGTATGTCAAAGAATCGCACAGACTGCGCCAAAGAACTTTTATTTACAACAGTCTCTTCGGTTTGTAGTCTCTAATGAAATGGATCTCAGCCATTCCAGAATTCGTAACACTTCTTCATTTAACAACAGCAACCTTTAATTTATTAAACAGACACCTTTCCGTTTGGAACATGCGCAAAAGTCATCATCCTATCGGAAGATGCTATATTTTTTGCAAATGGCTGCAAATGTCAGTTCTGCTTTGACATTTGTGAAGTAAGCAGATACAAAATACACGTCAACAAGATATGAATCGCGGTACTCATGCTGATAATATAGCGGCTGTGGATAAAGATGTCGCAGATCAATCTACGGTCTATAATGATGTTTCCTTACAAAGTGCATCAGCTGTCCGTCGTTGACTGCCAAGCGCGTGCAACCTACGCTCAAGACAACTTTTGCTCGAAAATCATTAGCGACGAGCAGAACTATCGCTGCTAGGGCACCGAAAGTCCGCATATAACGCACGAAGAGCCATTACACCCACAGATCTAGAAACTTCTAGATCTGTGATTACACCCACTCAAAGTTACTGCAACGTGTCCACACTCAACGACTTTCTCCTTCCTCAATTGGATGAATTGAGATTGTAAACAATAATAATAAAACCGAAATTAGGCTTTCACGAACTCTAATACTCAATAATAAGCAAACGAAAATTAAACACTGAATATATTAGTCAAAATCGGGTAAGAAAACAGTAACACTAGTTACAGTACCACTGTTTTGTGTCATAGCCGGGAACTAAATAATGTATTATGTAATCTATACAACTGTGTTGTTTTTAGGAACAAAGTCCTGGGATCCAACACGAAGAGAAACCCAGCATAGTTATAGCATATTCCAAACTGAAACCTTAACCTAACATATAGTTTCATTACAACGATACCACCGCCGTCGTATGCTCCCAGAATGGAGGTGTATGATTCGGAGCTTCCCCAAGAGTGCCACTCAGAGGCCTATAATCAGGTAACGGTCTTGTAAGAGAAGATGTTAAAAGACAGGTATGCGTTGCGCGACCCGAGTTAAGCAGCGGGAGGCCTCGTTGACATACCCTCCAGTTATAATGCCCCAGGAAGACGTTCACAGGGACAACCCCAATCCGAAACCACACATTTCCCCACGGCAGTACCGTTCCAACGAACAGGACAACTGAAAAATAAAGAAACTAAAACATACGACTCAATATAGGAAAGAAAACGAAGAAATGGACCCTCTAGTCGCTTGTTCCGAAACAAAAAGAAGTAGCGGGTGTTCCTGCAAATGACACTGCCACTGATCTCCTTGCCGACGATTCAGCGGAGCGAATTGTGATTGCGAAAATTCACTACTGCGGTAGTAGTACCCAGCGTCATCGTCCGGTCTATTAAACTAGAACCACTCCCTCAACGACTCGCGAAGCACTACCCCGCGTCAACCACCCTTCCAAGGAATCTCGCCATTCAAAGCAGCCCTCAAGGACCCAGTAGCACCTACCTATTTGCAAGCCGATCAAAAAGGAGAATGAACAAGGGCTAGCAGACTACCAACTAAATAAAAACGAACTAAACCTGAAATATGACAACAAACACAAAAAGGTAAGTCATAACGACTTAAAATGAATAACGCCTATCAAGATGTTCAGATAGTTAACTTTTAACGTTAGTAATATTGTTACAGATTCGATGTTAGACTGCAACTACTGGTAATGATCATTCCTAGATCAGATACCATTTAAAAGATCCCACCCGGAATAGAATTCAACATTAAATCCGCATGAATTCTATCAAATACCCAAAATATTACGACAATTGATGTCCTGGACTCAAGAAAAAGATTTACGAAGGCTGCACCATAAGTAGTAAGTATAAATTTTATATTTCTTTTTAAAAACTTTTAAATAATTATT
Source organism: Apoderus coryli (assembly GCA_911728435.2). NCBI lineage: Eukaryota > Metazoa > Arthropoda > Insecta > Coleoptera > Attelabidae > Apoderus > Apoderus coryli. Next base: position 43,897 of record OU452213.1, on the reverse strand, counting down.
TAATAGACATTTTCTGTTTTAGGTGTTCACTTGGCATGAAAAAAAGGATGAAAGACAAAATTGAATCTAAACCGCATACCATATACAGGACCGTACTAAGAATATTTAATTATTGAAACAACAAACAAGGCAATTTTATTTTGTTTAAGGTGGTTATTTATTATGGTTAGATATACGCATTTACTTTAAGATAAAAATTGACCGTAACAAACATGTGGGTTCAGCAGAATGCCACGCACGCTAAATTCTGAGTCTGAAGGTATCTGTATTCATACTACTTACTAGCATCGGTAAATTGTATATTGTAAATTCAAAAATCATGTAAATTTACACACAGATTCTTAAATTCTTTATCACTTAAAAATTGCCATTTGTAACCTAAAATTTGCGACACTTCCTTTTCGACATTGGCATAGCTTCGACTGTTTGTTTTTAACCATGTATAAAATTCGTCAGTCCATTCGTAATCCTTGCCCCAATCGCACTTTAGTATCACTGCATTGCCACGGATGTGAAGCCATTTTAAGTTTTTGCCTGTGAAAGCTATTAGGAGCACTGTCGCTGTCGATATGCGTTCGGTTACTATCTATTAACAGAAATAAGCTATTCAGAAATATTTTAACGTATATCTCAAAAATAACGCAGATTTTTCCCTTAGACTTTGCAGCACTTAAGGAAAGCTAAAACTTTGTAACCAGTACTTAGGTATTCTCCGAAAAGTTTTTTTGTTGAGACTGTATGATATAGAAACGAGTCTAATCAACTGATTAAAAGTGTAACGAGAAACACTTTGTATCAATTCTTTATCAACATAACAAGATTTTAAATTCGAAAGTTTGTCAAACGTCAAACATTCCACTTTCATCAGATGACTGTTTCGTCGATCCACAATCGATTATTTTTATTATTATTGTGTCAAAACGATAGTCTCGATTCTACATAGAATGACATCTAGAGTAGAATAGAGAAATTTCAACGTATTCGGATCATTACTCTTTGAAATATAGTCGATCAAGCAAGGAATTAAAAGCATCCCTCATACATATGATAAGATTTAACTTTGTAATAAAAATTTAAAGACATACCAGTGTAGCAAGATATGCACATTGTCGGATTAACATTATCAAACTCTCATCTATTCGATCGCAAAATGACTTCGACTTGTGGAATCTCGGTATATTCTTATTGCCATAGATTCGAAGATCATTCTTGTAAAATTCTATTGCATTTAACACAGAGTCCGTTCGACACTTTAACAAATAAACTTTATTATTATTAAAAATAAATAAAAAATCATGAGGTAAGTACATATCCACAAAAAACTAAATCTGGCAACCCTGTTATCAGTGCGTATACTGTCAAATATGTCAAACTTCAAGAGAGCGATGACAGATTTCACCTGACAATACCAGTGTTGCCAGTTCTCAATACATAAATAGGAACCCTCGTATAAAACAAACTACCTGTATATGCGGAGAATCAAAAACTACACTTCTAACAGGCGCATTTTCCTGCCATAAAATCGCTTTGTACTTGTTACTTTTCACTTCTAAGTGGACATGCAATCCCATGTTATGTTGTCGGACATTTTTCCATACAACCGGTGATACTGGTTTAATTATTACATCATCAGGCGTGTACCGGTTCTTTATTATATGTAGATGTTTCAAGTTGGTATAACTGAGCAGTTCAACTAAATCGTCACCGAGATTCTGTGGACTAATGTGTAATTCCTTAAAAGAACAATGATTAATTTAATTTATGGCAGTGACGACTAGTCGTTCGATTAACAGGACTTTTTTTTAATCTAAGTGTCAATTGGTTTAGTGCAGTGTAAAAATCACACATCAAAGATAACATTATATACCTCATCACCATGTGGTTAAGTTGAATAGTTTAACGACAAAAATCAGACCAGTTTTTGACGCTTCTGCAAAAGAGAATGCACCCTCACGTTTAACTTTTTCCTCAATATAAAATTCTTCATGAAATATAAGACTTTTGAGGTGCCAGAGGTATCAGCTATATAATAAAAACCCAACAACCAAAGATCTTTTAAAAATGTTAAAAGCCGTACTAAAATCGGCAGCAGGGCAATCATTGGACAATCTAACGGCTCCGGTAGGTAGGTTCAAAATGAGTAAGTCTGCACCGGACTTTCCACTGCGACTACCGAGGGTACCTATTATTATATTTCTTTAGTTCTTGATGTGTCTATTGATGAGCTTATGACCTTTATGCCCGCTTGACTACCGTAGAAGATTTTGATTGACTTTCGAGCATAGTGCTCATGCCAAAAGCTATCAAAATGATTGTGTTAATTCCGTAATTTGTTCTATGAAATAGAAGTAAAAGGTAAAGGAAATCAGAAATGCTAGCGCCATCTCTGTATTAGACCGGAAACTTTTCACCACATCCTCGTAGTTATTGGAATACCTACGTATAAATTTAAAAATACGCCAACATGTAAGATTTGATACTGTATTTTCGTTGTGTTTATCAATTTCAGTGAACGTAATGTCATACCACACGTCTGACACAATTCATCCAATAAATATTGTGCTTCTTTCGGGTCTAACATTAAATCGACCAATTCCAGATGTTGTAATTTTTTGAGATTGCCCATTAAACGTTTTAGAGCGGCCAATAGTTTACCGCCTGTGCCAAACAGCCTTATTCGTTCGATATCGTCCCGAGTCGTCATATTACAGGGAAATGTAAACTTTAAGCTTCGTATATTCCTGCCGATACCTGTAAATTAGATGGGTTTTATTCAAAATAGGCCCTCAAAGCTCACCAACCCACGCCACTGGCATTAACGTACACATGGTTTCTTACCCTGTATACCTACTTTGGTGGCGCGAGAATCGTTTTAGCTTTTGAATTGTACAGTCGCACGGGTGTTAGTTGTAAAGTTAATTAAATATTTTAATTTATTTACAAAGTTTAAGAATTATTTCTAGTTTGTCTTAAAGTTTTCTAAAGTTTAATAGCAATCAGTCGACAAAGTTTTCTCAGTAGGTTCTTTTTGATTATTCTTTTAATTTCTCAAAGACTACAGACGTTTTTGTTTCTAAGTTAATATTTCGTATAGTTGAGTTCATGTCTGTTATGATTGTCAGTTTACAATAATTATAATTAAAGATTTGTGCGGAAATTAATATGATTATTCGTAATTATATTAAGTTGTTGTTGTTTGGCCTCTACACTAGGTAATAAAGCCATCTTTGTAATTCTTGGACCTACAGTTTAGCGTGGAATCCGAACCACGGTCCTCGACGCCAGATGCCAGCACTCACGACTATATACTCAATAGAGTTAAAGTTGTACATGAGACGAGACGTATCTATGCTGACGTAACGGAATTTGTTTAGGATAAGTCAATTGAAAAATCTAGGACCAAAAATGAGTTAAGTTTGATTAGCAACGTAACGTATTTCTCTTAGGTTATGTTTATATTTGTTAAATTCGTTCGGATACCTCCGGTCATACAATCGAGGATTTCCGGTAGAATGCGTTCTCGTCTGCATGACACGCAAGAGACTGTATTGATACGGGATACGTATCCGCAAACGAGATGAAAAATTCATCTGCGCATCCCTAGCTGTCAATAGATACGTATACGTTCTTGTCTCATGAACAACTTTAACTCCCTAATAACTACTTGGCATAGGCAAGTCTACCGACTCGACCGAGAGCACCGTCCACCCATCCAACCTCCATCCACGCGACTGTACTGTAATGCCATAATCACGTCGATGCGCGCTTGCACATGTGGGCCTCTCCCGCCCCTTATAATAATTTACCTTTTCAAGTTGTACAGTTTCATAGACTTAAGATTTTCTTTGTTGATTTCCATTTTCTTTTAATGTTTTGTTCTTTTTATTTTTTATACATATTTATTTCTTTTGTTATTCATTTTTATTATTTATTAAATTTAGTTTAGTTAATCAAAGGGAACTATGTGTGGGCTTCCAAATGTGACAACTACTAATGCAATACTTGCCTACCTATAATGACATTCTCCTTTTCTATTTCCTGTTCGGCATACCATGACAAAATATTCATAAATTCATACAAATTATAAAAATTAAACATGGGATTTATTGTTAGGTCTTTAATGTGCGTCCCGATTTTTGTTAGGCACATTGACGTTCTCATGTGATCCAATACATACTAAAAAGAAATTAAACATTTTTTAGCAGGTTTAACATTGGAGTGGAACTTCATGATAAAGTCTGTACAACACTCGATTCTCGAAAATAGAAGTGCTACTTCCGTTAGAGAGTGCTTATATGCTTCCGTTGGCGCGAAAACTTGAAATAACCACAGTACATTATTTGTATTTTGTTTAATATCAAACTACTTTGTTCAAAAATTATAAATAAAAAACTACAAGATAAGACATCGAACCAACAACCTTCCAATTACAAAGCCTGTACGTTACCCGCTGAGCTACACTCAGTAAACACCTGTTATGCGAATTACCAAGAGCACAAACTTTGTTTCATGCTGTTCAAGGCGCATCTTCCGAATTTTCGCGCCAATGCAAGCATGCAGAAGCCCTTTATCGAAAGTGGCACTTCGATTCTTTAGAATCCACTCTGTACGATATTGAAAATTTGAGCTTTAGTTCACCTGCCACCCCGAGTAGTAGTTGAATCTGCTCCTAGTTAATGTGTCATCTTCCAGAGTAAAACGTCGCCATACAAATGGAAAATGAAATGCTCGATACCAGGCTCTACATACCAAACTAGCATAGTACTTCTGTCTAATAGTTAAATAACTAAAGATTCTTTCCAACAATAAATCAGGTAGTTGCGACCATTTCGAGTATTCTTTGGTATCGTCATCTTCTTCATTAGACACATCCAAATCAATATAAACAGCTACAAATCACAAATAATACTTTTGCATCGTGATTTTTGAAACAGTGATTGCAACCATGGGCGCCGCCAGGGGGGTAACTCTTCCTCTTGATAATCGTAATATATATTTTAAATTTCGTTCGTGTTCAATTTCATAGAATAATGTTTATAGTTTATAGGGTTATTCTTTCGTAGTGATTGATCTGAACAAGTGAATGTGATTATACTGAACTGAATATTTGGCGAAACCGAAAGATCATCTTTTTGGTGATTGTTTTCACTTAACCTCGAAATCTTGTGAAAACAACCAAATCTGCTCTGAAAACTGGAAAATTATTTCTTCCATGATATTATTATCCATGTTTTAAACTTTTACAATTTATTGGTTTGATTCGAAATCATATTCCAATTATTATCTCTCAATATTCAATACTTTTAGAGCTTAACTGTTAACTGAACGAACTAACCGGTACCTAGAGGTTGATCAGTAAGCGGCAAGGGGGGTAGGAATTTTAATCAGTTTGGTAGAAGTGACCGATGTCGAAAGAATACGCACAATCGTGAATGAACTGACAATTTTCAGATTGTTCACTTAGTTCAGTACGAAAGAATAACCCTTATATTGTTCAATTTCCATGGGTTATACGCATTGAGGTGGGAGGAGACACTATAACGATTCCAAAGCGGGTGCAGGTAGGCCATGTTGGTATGCGATCTCTGTCATTTGACTCGCTTTCAAGATGACAGTGTTATTTACGAGTATTTTACAAGTTTTCTTAAGTTTGTCGGTATTTTTTGGACGGTTATTTAACAGTATACTATAATGGTGTTCTGTGCTGTGCGTAATTGCAGTAGTAGAATTGAAATCGACAAGAAAATATCAGGAATAACGTTTCATAGGTATGTATTAAATATTGTAAACATTGTAAATGGACGTATTCAGGGTTTATATTTAGGCGACTAAATACGTTAATACCATGATGTATTATTTAAGTAAAAATTAAGTAGAAAAGTCACTTAGCAAATGGCAACATTTAAACAAAATTGCTTTGTTTAAGGGGTATTAATATATAATTTATAAAGTACTACCGTCTTTTATTCCTGTATTTTCAAGTGTTTAGTACACTGCTGAACATTTCAAATTAAAGTATAAACCTAAGCTGCAAATTAAAAAATAAAAACCTCAACAAAACTAGCTAGTGCGGCTCTTGGAGAATCCTCCATATTGGTATGCGATTAGGCCCCACCCAATGCACCCGTTTGTGTACAATGTAAAATAATGCTTATAGCGGCTCCTTATATCTCAATTGTTATACGTAATAACAGGTGGGCAAATTTGAGGTTAGGAAGTAAATTGGCTAAAAAATACACCAAATTCAGTTTTATTGACGAAAAAATACGAACCTAACCACAAACCGCACCATACGGTCAGTTTCTTTGGATGTAATGGTATTTCGATAGTTTTTCAGGCAGCCAATTCACAAGCGTTCGATGCGAACAATGGTCGGCCGGCTTTAATTCTTCAACGAGTTGAACTTTATAAGCGTGAAGATGAAGATCTTTATGCAAAATGTTGCGCAAAGTGCCTCTGGCGACGCCCAATTGTTGCGAACGCCAACGAATTGATGTTCCAAGATCATTCTCAACCCTTTTGTTGTACAGCGGCGATGGTTACATCACTACGGCCATTACGAGCGTATAGTTTTGGTCTATTGTCAGCAACAGTACCGTGACCCTCGAATTTAGCGATTAAATTACGCACAGCCGTCTCAGAAGGGGCTGATTACGAGGAAAAGCTGCTCGAATTTTACGAAGTGACACAGTAAAATTTTCACCATTTTGATCACAATTCAAATTCTTTGTTCAAGAGTGCATGGTTAAAATTTCCTAACTTTTAACTAAATACACGTCAAAGGATGACAGCTCAATTCTTTACATTTCATCATTTGACAGCCAATTTACTTCCTAACCTCAAGTTTGCCCAGCCGTTGTATTGGTTTGAGTTCTTGCACATTTTTGCACGGCTTAAACTGGTGGGTTTAGAGCTATTCACATAGCCATACCAGAGTGCTCTGACCCACCATGATCTACCCTGTGAAATTTAATTTAATAGGTACCCTTCGGAACATTTCTATGGGCACCCATGATTGCAACACATAGGTACTTTGTTCTTTCTTTTACTTTTAGTAAAGTCATCGTGAAACAGACTTTTTGTAACTTAAACAGGTACTACTTAATGCTAAGTAACTCAAATATATAACATACTTTTTTGTTTATATTAGATACCTGGCACATCAGAAGGCAGTACTAAATCAGTGCTTTTCTTTGGACGTTCTTTGTAGCGTTCTGTCCAAAGTTTTTTGGCAAAGTTATGATTACGATCAGTTTTCGCCTGATTCCGAGATGTTGTAGCTGGAATAAATATAGTTTACACACAGTAACTATTAAAGATCATGAGACTTCAACGGAGACTCCGGAGCAGTAAGGCGGTGCAGCGGTATTTCGATGAAAGTTTCTAATAGTTAAGAACCGCACCTAATAATTTGTCTGAAAGGGTTACAAAACAAGCAAAGAAATAATTCATAAATTTGAAACGAATTGAGATATCAAAAACCATTATTTAGAAAATAAATCAAGCTTGGATAGAAGTAGTTCTGAGTTACAACAAAAAATCTGTTATTAATACAAGAAGTTCAGCCGGTGATTAATAATTATTGTAATAATTGCAATATTATCATAATATACAGGGCAATCTCTCGGATTGGGGTAGGTTGTGAAATAAGAAGTGTATAAATTCACATAAAGATTTGTCGAATCGGCCTTCACTGCAGAGCTATGAGCCGTTAATACACAAATAAATGTTTGATATCTTGTTATGGCGCCAAACTACAAACAAAAATAATGACGATCCTATACAATCATAAGGTTGGCTTGAGGTGTAGATAAATAAATAAATAAAAAATAAATCAGGTGTATTGCCCGCATGCGCATAATATACAAACTTCGATTAACTCGGCACTTTGGCAAATTAATAATAGCTTCGTTCGCGGTGACGATTCTGAACTGAAACGTGACGTCACAGAACTGGTTTTAAAGTGCAGGCGTGGTTCAAAATGCGTTCGTAACTGTAAACACCGCGAACGCAAAATAGAACCAAAATAGAATCGCATAGCTGGATGCCGGAATATTTTAATTTTCCGTTGTATGTTCTGTTGTCGTCGTGCAACAGTTGTTAATGAAAGTTAGTCATTTGAAGAAATTTGAGTTCTATTTTAGATTTTTATGTTGACGTGTTCAAATTTTAATCACTGTTCAGTCTAGTTCATTTAAATATTATCCCTATTATGAAGATACTGTCCCGCAATTTAGTGAAGAAGAATATCGTGAACATTTAAATAATGACAGAAGACCTTGCGCAGCGATTTTAATTTTTAGTAACATTTTAATTAAGTAATGGAAACAAGAAACGTTGTTTAATTGAAAACTTTATTTATTTTATTTCTGTGGTTTTCAATTTTTTCAGCACGTCACTGTCACTAAATATTTCATAAAATATAAAAAGTAAAACCTCAAATATAACAGACATAAATCATTTCTGCTTTTATTTATAATACCTGAAAAAATAAAACTCTTCATCCCCCATTCTACTCTTTCTGTCTTCTTCTTTGTAGTCACTGACACTTTCTAAAATCCTTATCATTGTCTTTATAAAGACAATGCTCTTATATACCTACAAGGATAAAACATAAACAATAAATAAATATAAGCAGTGTATAATAATTGTTGGTTACCTAGACTGCGCATGTCAGAACTCTCATGAGAATGTTTATGTCCATCCCTAATACGTAGTATTAGTGTGTACCCATCCTTAGATATATTGAGGTTATGTCAAGCAAGCCACTGTTGGCGCTAACATTATACATAAAACCACACCGAATGATATTATACTTCATCACTTGTATGTTTGAATATTTAGTTAGATTGTTAATAAAGAAACACTAATATAAATACGTGTTTACCTCAACAACCAAACATAACAAGAACCAACAGTTCTTTTTCAGTCCGTAGAACTGCAAAATCGATTCAGAACCGGTAGTGACTGATTCTTTTTTCACCGCGAACGCCGAAATCGAAACTGCGCAAGCGTAGAGAACTAGAACCAATTCAGAATCGTGGCCGCGAACGAAGCTAATGTATGCTCTCAACGAGTCCCTATCTACCATAAATTATGCTAAAATTGCATTAATTTATACGAGGCGGTTCAAAATAAATCATTAAAAAACTGAATTTCGGGGCTAGTCTTTAAGGGCTCATAGCTCTGCAGCGAAGACCGATTCAACAAAACTTTATATGAACTTATAGCCTTCTTTTTTCACAACCTACCCCAATCCGAGACATATTTCGGGTATATAACAAATAAATTATATATTATGTGCTTGAAAAACGGTACGGAAATAACTTTCCCTTCCTGTTATTGTTGTCGTTGACCGGTAACAACTTAAAATATTGGAACAACAGGTTCCCCTATAGAATGTCAATATTTTGTGATGATTTCAGTAAAAATCTCTTAATTATGCTCCACAGGTCATATTAATATACAACGTCTACACTAATATTATAAATCCAGCCCAATTATTGATTGATAATGACAATGAATGAACGAATAAGTATGTTATATAGTATGAATTTTATTGCGTATTATGTTCTATTTTCATTATTTGTTACCTTCATCGTTTTCATCCACTTTCCAACATGCCTGGTTGTTTTTACTCATATTTCTTATATTTAGACGAAATGTATAGGTACGGAAAATTGAATTAATTTACAACTACCTACGTGTGAAGGGTCAATATAATATATATTATTGTATCAACGAAACAACACATATTTGTACTGTTGTATGTAATATAGAAAAAAAAACACAGCTGTATCTATTCTATAATAATCATGAGCTAAAAATATATAGCGAAACGTTTAAATTTAGAAAAGTCATTAGGTATAGTTAGTATATGTAATATTGTCTAGAAGTTGGTTTTTACGACAGCGTAGAAAGGCCATCATGGTAATTTTCTTCTTCTTTCCACTTTAAAACTGGAAATTCCACTTTTTAACTGAAAATTCCACTTTTTTATTGGAAATTCCATTTTAAACTGAAAATTCCACGTCAATTTTGGTCATTTCTCCGGACCAAAATCCGCACCAAACAGTGACTCGTTTTGGGTGCATCGGCTTTTCAATGTATGCGTGCGGGTTTTCTGTGCCCCAAATGCGACAATTTTGCTTGTTTACATACCCGCCAAGATCAAAATGAGCTTCATCTGAAAAGATGATTTTTTTGGCAAAATCGGCATCTTCTCGATCGCAGGGCCACTGAGCGAAGCGAAAACGCATTGGATGGTCAGTTGGCTTCAACTCCTGAACCAATTGGACTTTGTATGGCGTCATACCCAGGTCTTTATGCAAAATTCGTCTCAATGATGTCTCCGAAATGTTCAATTGTTGAATTGATGTTGATGGCGCTTCACGCACACTTTCTGCCACAGCAGCAATATTCTCGGGTGTACGCACTGTTTTTGGATTTTCACGCTTTGGTTTATCGATGAGGATGCCAGTTTCTTTCACTTTTTTCACGAGATAACGAACATACGGAGCTGACGGTGCTTCTCTTCTTCCAAAATCCGTACGCAATTTTCGCACACATTCTGCAACATTACCATGATTTTCAAAGTAATGTCGCAATATTTCCCAGCGTTGTTCAAGCGTATACACAACCATATTCGTTCAGCGGAAGGATAAAACTAATTATCTGTCAAATCAGACATGAGCTAAGTGTTACCCTTCAAGAAATAAGCACTAGTTGAAAAAAGAACGTTAGATGGCGGACCCGATACAACGTCTTCAGGGCTTGAACATCAGAGAATGAATGACAAGTTCTCACCAAAAAACCATAGGCCTGTGAAGCCTCCGATACCTTTGTTAGGATGTGTTTTACGAAGTTAATTTGATCGTCAAATATTATGCCCAGATCCTTAATCTCATTAACCCTCGGCACCGAAATACCGTCAATATAATAGTCAAACTTAATCCGATTCCTCTTAAGAGAATACGACATAACCTTGCGCTTAGATGCATCTATGGATATCCTGTTCATCCGACACCAATCACCCAGTCTGTCAACATCACACTGTAAACCCAGACAATCATCCGAGTGCCCAATAACGGAATAAAACTTAAATTCATCAGCGAATCCCAGTCTCCGGCAAACTAGGTCGAGTCCGATGTCATTAATAAACAAAAGAAACATTAGAGGGCCAAGATTCGATCCCTGTGGGACGCCCGATGATGCCCCATATACAAATGAGTTAAATCCATTATATGACACAAATTGTTTTCTTGATGTTATATATGATCTCAGCAAAGTCAGAGCATCCCGTGAGAACCCAAAGCGCTGCCGCTTGTTTAATAAAATTCCATGGTCTATCCTATCAAATGCTTTCGCAAAATCCGCATATATAACATCAACCTGAGTTCCATTTGCCCCAATACTATCTGAAATGAACTGTGTGAAACGAGTCAGGTTACTCACTGTTGATTTCCCTGTCAGAAAGCCATGTTGATAACTTTCAATCTGTGAGTTGTAAGGATTTACAAGAACAGACATAATAAATGTATTGCACTGCAATTTTTGGAAGACAGAAACTTTTCAGGGAAAGGTTTTGTTGTGTTTTAATTTTAATAAATTCATATCAGAATCAGCCCTTAAATTGTTTCGATATAAGCAAAGTGAATACATACGGAATGTTGATGATGAGGTGATGGCCTCTCGTCTTCTTCATCATATTGTTGTCTGTAAGTTTCTGGATAATATCTGTCGGAATAACGTAAAGTTACGTTAGGTTTCTGTTGGTCTCCCTAGTTTCCTCGTGAAAGACTGCATCAGTGTGCTTTCTGCACCATTGCAACATATTTTTAAGCAAATTCTTGAGTCTTCCACGATTCCTGTTTGCTGGAAAACAGCAAGAGTTACGCCTATCCTAAAATCAGGGAAGTCTGATGTGATTAGCAACTACAGGCCAATTTCCCTTCTTTGTAACTTCTCTAAAGTTCTTGAGATTGTAATATATGAGAAAATTTATTCTCAGCTTCAGAATAGATTCTCTGGGCATCAACATGGGTTCTTGAGTGGTCGTTCATGTGTTTCTAATTTGGCTGTATTTTCTGACAACATATGTTCAGCTATGGATGATCTCCAGCGGGTGGACGTGATTTATACCGATTTTTGCAAAGCATTTGACCGTATAGATCACTACATATTGTTGTATAAATTACAGACTTTTGGTTTCTCTTATCGTTTGGTCAACTTCTTCCGATCATATCTATTCGAACGATTACAGTTTGTAGAATATGAAGGCTTTAAGTCTTTTCTTTTTCCTTCCTAATTGAGTCTTATCCTGACGATCTTAAGATCTTCCAGCCCATTAATTCCTTGAATGACTGCGATCATCTGCAGAGTAATTTGAGCACTCTGTGTACCTGGTGCACGGACATTATTAGGAAAACAGATTTCAATTTTTTGGGGCCTTGGTTTGGTAGAGAACGCTATCATACAGGACCTAATCAAGACCTAAGAAAATCTCTTCGCGAGCTACCAGAATTCTCGACGGGTTGGCGACCACTGCTCTAGATATACGATAGAAGTAGAGCTTTCCGGTCTAGTTAAAATGAATGGCTTAATACTACTCTGCGTTTATTGTTGAATGCATTTAATAATTGATTTTAAACTTATTTGAACATATTTCCCGATTTTTTCATCATTTGCATATGACCATTGAATGCCATGGACCACATTTAACTCCTTCAACGATTTCCTTACCAAAATCATAGATATCTGTGAATGTATAAATATTTTCAACATCACTGTCTAATAATTGTTTATACTTATTCCATCCACTCCCAAAAAGTTTATTATTCTCTAAAAAAAAAACATCATTTTAAAACGTCAACATAGCTGACAACATATCGTCATCAAGCAAGAAGAATGTTTTGACTTGTAAAGCTTAAACAAGTCAATAACTTGTCTGTCACATACTCTATTTACATAAAACCAAAACGCACCTGTTAGAGCAATTGTATGACGACTTCCACATGCTACATGAAGGATATTTGTATCCGACGTACTGATGTCTACAGCTCTTGGTGTGGCAAGTACCGAAATTTCACTTGAATCTTTCAATTCATCGCTTACCAGTCCCAATTGACCATTACCTAAAACAATGATCGTTAAGGGTCAAAACAATATGTGCTCATTTGAGAAATGTTTACTTCATTGAGCTCCGGCTTGCCTTACACAACCTAATCTTGCTCCATCACCTTCGAATAATCGAGAAGCCACGCGCGCGTATATACGAAGGTCGAGTCAAGCATAATTTGTTAATTATTAGTTCTAAGGACTTTTCCAAAGATTTTCACACCTGAGTAAATTGAGAATTACCTACCATTCCAACCCCATAGATAAAGATCTCCTTGACTGCTCAGTGCAGCGGTATGCCACCCTCCCGCAGCAATTTTAACTATGCGAATCCCGGCTAATGCTTCAACCAACTGAGGATTTGAGCATTCTCCTAAGAATCCATGTCCTAACTGACCCCTACTAGAAATATACAAGTGGTAGAAAGACAAACTATTAAATTTGAAGCTAAATTTACAGGTCTTATTCGGATTTGTTAAATATTACCTCTAAGTACTTACCTTCCGTTGCCCAATGTGTATACATGACCAATAACATCTAAAAGAACTGCATGTTCTCTTCCAGTCTGAACATCAACAATTTCAGGGACATTTTCTAATTCTAACTGTTCAGGAATAGAATAGAGACATTTATTCTTAGAATAAGCAACATTCAACCTTAATCCAGCACTTAACAGCGTTACTTGATCATCGCCTTGTGTGAAATGTGGTACTCTCTCAATCTGATCGAAATTATCTGTTGTTAGTTTAAATATACATCCAGATGTAGTTAATAACAAAATAACATTTTCATTTGCACTAATTTTTTTAAAATTATCACATAAATTTATTATCACATTAGATTCACAACAGTTTGAAAAGACTGTAAGAGTGTTATCACTTTTATTTAACACTGCCGAATACGTATAGCTGATTTCGAGACAGTCAACGTCATCAATCTTGAAAGTTTTAAAGTTGGAGACAATGTCGTCATGGTAACCATAGAGTTGTCTATACAAATTGTGTCCTTTGGCAAACACGCGCATATCGCAGTATACCTTTCAGTAAGTAGTAAGGTACAAATAATACGAAGATCAATTTTGCAATAAATTCTTCATATCATTTAGAAATTTTGGTATTTAAAAACACAGGTGTTTCGCACATATTAAGTAGGAGATTCACGTATAATGGTAAGTAAATATTTATTCTATCTATAATCGCACTAGCTTCAAATAATATTTAATTATGTGTTCTGTTTGTTTGATATTATACAAAACTTTAGTTGCCATAGTAATGTTAAAAACACATCCTGAAGTTCTATAATTATGGCAAAGATTAATTAATTAATCTTTGGTTATGGTTATGACAAATTCAAAACAAAAAACATATGATTCCTTCAAAATGTTTGTCTAGACATCGCGGATCATGTTATGCTATGTTGCCGCTATTTATTATTTTCCATTCAAATAATCTGTATTTCAGCGTGAAATTTTTCTATGTAGTGGATAATAATATTGGTCTTCTCATGAAATTTCTGCCGTGCCATGTAATGTAATATTATTTGTTTATCAAAATACTACAATCAACCTCTAATAAGTTCCTTTTGTGTTCATAATCTAAGATTTCATATAACAATAAAACTGAATAGGAAATACTAACCAGATAAATAGTATAATCAATGAGTAGAACCTTTGGCGTAGAACACTAAACTGACAATCGTTTTACCACTTCACCAAAACACTTCTTTTAAATCTCGACGCGCGTTTCGCTAACAATGTTAGCATCCTCAGGAGAGAATTAAGAGTTTTAATTCTCTCCTGAGGATGCTAACATTGTTAGCGAAACGCGCGTCGAGATTTAAAAGAAGTGTTTTGGTGAAGCGGTAAAACGATTGTCAGTTTAGATAAATAGTAAATACATTTTTTTTATAGGTCAAGTAACTGGTGTTCTTTTTACATTTTTTTCATCCCCTTTTGTATTCAATTGCTGCCCATTTTTTTTAAAGATTTATTGGCCTCTTAAAAATTTCTGCCCATGTATAATTAATTAATTAAGCTGGCAACATGCAAAAATATGCATTGAACATCTTTCTCTAGACACTTACGAGTGCGTGAGAGATGGTAATGTCCTTAGACAAGAAAAGAGAGAGGAACGTAATTGTGCCGGTCGTTGTGTTACCACCTAGCACATATCCCTTAGATTCAGAGGCGTAACATACATAACTTTTGTGATATATTTTTGAAAATTTATTTGTGTAGATTAATCTTTGATCTTACTGAATCTGGTTTTTCGTCTTTTCTAGGGAATATTATCACTTTTACGCAAATTACGAGCAGCTCCAGAGAAGGAACTTCGTCTATTACTTCTAGGCTTAGATAATGCTGGAAAAACCACTATACTTAAGATTCTAGCATCTGAAGATATCAATCACATAACACCAACAGCTGGTTTTAATATAAAATCGGTAATATCAGAAGGATTCAAATTAAATGTATGGGATATTGGTGGTCAGCGGAAAATACGACCATACTGGAAAAACTATTTTGAAAATACGGATGTTTTGGTACGTAATTCAAATTATCTCTTATTCAGAAATTCCAAAATTTTTTGTATTTAATAAATTGCGATCCAGTCTGTTAGAAGTTTAGGAAAAAATGGGAATGAGGCCTATGAATTCCTCAGTCGACATGTAACGTTTGCACCCAAGCTGAATTTTTATGCCCTATTCGACCAATTGTGACAATTTATAATAAAGCGCAAAAGCCAAATCGTTCTCAGTGCGTATACTGTCAAAAATGACAAACTTCAAGATGGCGGTGACAGATTTTACCTGGCAATACCACTGTTGCCAGTTCTCAATAAATAAATAGCAATCCTCGTAATTGAAGGTGATAAAAGCCATGTAACTCGTTTTTGATTTGCTCACGCGTCTTTCCATGTAAAAACAGGAAGCCAATCATTTATTTTCTTCTTTTTCCATTTCAAAAAAACCAAAACTTGTCCACTTGAAAAACTACTCCACCGAATTGGTTGATATTGAACGTGGCGACAATAAGAAAACCATGCAATGTTGCCATATGTATTTCGGATTATTGGTTTCTATAATAAAGATTTAAACATGTACAGATATACGTGGTTGATTGTTCCGACAAAAAACGCTTGGAGGAGACTGGCATTGAATTGTACGAATTACTTGGTGATGATAAATTACAAAACGTTCCACTTCTAGTCTATGCCAATAAGCAAGACTTACCAGAATCGATGTCAGCAGCTGATTTAGCTCAAACCTTGGGACTGCCATCAATTAAGGATAGAGCGTGGCAAATCCAGTCCTGTACGGCAACACAAGGCCAAGGAGTACGCGAAGGAATGGATTGGGTGTGCAAAAGCATCAAGAAAAAATGATTAATTAACTTATTACTCCATGTATCAATTATTATTATAAGAATTTTTGTAATTACTTAAATAAAAAGCTATTAAATACCAAACATTTACTAGATAATAACCACACGGATTCAACCCCACTAAGGAGATCAACACTCTACTATACAATGATTACTATACAAAATTCTAACCTAACTTCCTCAATTTACCCACGGACTGGGCTAAAGAACATTAAATGCCTTCAAAATTATGGAATATTCACAAATAAACTTGAATACCCACAGAAAATAACGGACAAACTCACTAAATGACTTTGAAGTTTAACTATCCTTAATGTCACTGTTTTCGCATGTCGTTTAGCATGCAAATAGCCCTTCATAATATCATTGTCCTGCGTCTAAATTTCACAACCCTTCAGGCAAATTTCAATTTTTTGATGCTTTTGCTCGGTATACTATTGAAACATTCAATCTAGTTTTTTTGTAATAGGATTTGGTTGAGGCGATGTCGACAATTCGTCAGGTGTCTTTTATACATGATATAAACCACACATTTTGCTTGGTCTAAGTTGAATAACTAAGAAAATAAGCGCACACCTAAATGAAAATAATTGTTTTTATTTTTATAAATATTTGCATATTTAATTAAAATATTGCTGATGGAATACTAACTAGTATTAAACCAATCAATATGTCGTATAATGTAGTTGAATAATTAGGATTTTTATTTTAAACACGTCGATTTTGAAATGTTGTGTGTATTGTAGTAGGTATACATTGTTAAAGAGAAAAAAACAGCACTGGAAATTGAAAACTCGTTGAGATATTGGGATGAGTTTTCGTACACGCAAATATATCGCTAGAGGTCACATTTACAAGTGGCTTATGGGATTTTTCGTTCTGACGCACCGCGTTTCACAAAACAACGTCCCCCGTATTTTACATTGATCCTATGTTAAATAAAGAGAACGCATGGAGTGATGGCATTTCTGTGTTCAGGCCTGCGATATAGCTTTTTCACATAATCGCAGGATCAAAATCAGCTTTCTTGATAGTAGGTATAACTAGTACAAGTATGGCGTCTAAAAATACAAACAAATAAAGCTGTAAACAAACAAAACATTAGTAAACAAAAATAACCTACCTACTTACGTCTGTTTTAATAAATACAAATATAAATAATTAACATTAATTAATTTAAGGTTGTTTGCGGTGAGTGAAGTAAAACAATAAAATTGTGTTACTAATTTTAAAAATGTGCTCTATACCTAAATAATATCGTCCTAATCAAATTTGTAAGATAAACCGGAAAAATATTGAATTACTTCCGTATAAAAATGTTTTTTTAATACTAGGTACTTATAGGTACCTAATACAAGGTAAGTTTGCTATTATTTTAATTTTATTAGATACTAGGTACATGGTAGATCTTTTTTCGCAGATGACATATTGTCATAATATACGAGGTGTGGCTATAAAATAATAACGAGGGTAAGCTGAAAACTAATACACCCATGCTTGTAGAACCCTAATAATGCGCCGTGTTGCACGTGGAATGAACGATTTCTTATTCAATGTCGTCTCGGGCATCTGGGAAACGCAGAAAACACTGGGAATCTCACGCATAATTCCCACACACTTCTTTTATTAAAATATAAGTTTCATTTTTAGTAGCGTTTTTTCTGTTTCATGTAAAATTCGTTGCGGCAAAAATAAACAACATCACTTCTATTGGGTGTGCCAGATAACTTTTTTTTTTGAAAATGCTATAAAAGAAAAACTGCTGAATATTTTCTCAAATTTCTTTTTTTATTTGAAAGTACAATCCTTCCGGTTAATAATGACAAATAATTTCATTCAAATGGCTGCCTCGGCTGGCCATGCAGTAGCCTACACAATCGGTCCAATTTTTAAGCACATTATCGATTGTGTGCAGCTGTATTTCACCAATGGCTTCACGAATATTGTCCTTTAAAGCGTCAATTGTCTCTGGCTTGTCGGCGTAACACTTATCTTTGACGGCACCCCACAAATAATAGTCCAACGGTGTTAAATCGCAGCTCCGAGGTGGCCAAACGACATCAGCTCTGCGGCTGATAATGCGATCTTCAAAAACAGGGCGCAAAACATCGAGTGTAGGTTCGGCTGTGTGGCACGTAGCGCCGTCCTGTTGAAACCAAATGTTGCCAATATCCTCCTCTTCAATTTTTGTGAACAAAAATTCGTTCAACATGGCCCGATAAAGATCGTCATTGACTGTAACGGCCACTCATTGCTCATTTTCGAAGAAAAATGGCCCAATTATAATTTGGACAAAAATTTTTTTTTTCTCAATTTTCACCAAACTCACCAAGTTTGTTCCTATGCCCATACTGATGGAGAAAAAGTGTTTTCTTGTGGAGAAAATATTGTTAGGGGAGCAGGACTTTGCTCACAAAGTCTTCCCACAGGGCTATATGCAGACCCTTACTTGATGACCTACTCTGGGCTTAGTAGACTCGATCGAGACACCCCACATACCCTGGTCGATTCGGAATAGATGTTCGATGAACATATCCAAAGCTCAGGAATGAGGGTGGAGCACCAATTTTTTTATAATTTTTCAAATGTGATCTATATTTGGTGGGATGTAGGCTTTCACTTGATGACCTACCCTGGGCTTAGTAGACTCGATCGAGACACCCCACATACCCTGGTCGATTCGGAATAGATGTTCGATGAACATATCCAAAGCTCAAAAATGAGGCTAGAACGCTTATTTTTTTATGAGTTGTCAAAGTGACATTTTAGTAGAAATGTATGATTTTGGCTATGTTTGAGGGTCCGTATTGCTCAAGGTTTTCATGCTACCCCCCACATTATATATATATTTCGAATCAGCGCAACAAACTCTATAATCGTACCAAGTTTGAGGAAAATCTATTTTTCAACCAAAAATGAAAATTTTCCATACACTTACATTGATTTTTTCTAAGATTTGGACAAATTTTTTTTTTCTCAATTTTCACCAAACTCACCAAGTTTTTTCCTATGCCCATACTGATGGAGAAAAAGTGTTTTCTTGTGGAGAAAATATTGTTAGGGGAGCAGGATTTTGCTCACAAAAGTCTTCCCACAGGGCTATATGCAGACCCTTACTTGATGACCTACTCTGGGCTTAGTAGACTCGATCGAGACACCCCACATACCCTGGTCGATTCGGAATAGATGTTCGATGAACATATCCAAAGCTCAAAAATGAGGCTAGAACGCTTATTTTTTTATGAGTTGTCAAAGTGACATTTTAGTAGAAATGTATGATTTTGGCTATGTTTGAGGGTCCGTATTGCTCAAGGTTTTCATGCTACCCCCCACATTATATATATATATTGGACCAAAATCCGCACCAAACAGTGACTCGTTTTGGGTGCATCGGCTTTTCAATGTATGCGTGCGGGTTTTCTGTGTCCCAAATGCGACAATTTTGCTTGTTTACATACCCGCCAAGATCAAAATGAGCTTCATCTGAAAAGATGATTTTTTTGGCAAAATCGGCATCTTCTGTAAGTCGATCGCAGGCCCACTGAGCGAAGCAAAAACGCATTGGATGGTCAGTTGGCTTCAACTCCTGAACCAATTGGACTTTGTATGGCGTCATACCAAGGTCTTTATGCAAAATTCGTCTCAATGATGTCTCCGAAATGTTCAATTGTTGAGACCGACGGTGAATTGATGTTGATGGCGCTTCACGCACACTTTCTGCCACAGCAGCAATATTCTCGGCTGTACGCACTGTTTTTGGCTTTTCACGCTTTGGTTTATCGATGAGGATGCCAGTTTCTTTCACTTTTTTCACGAGATAACGAACATACGGAGCTGACGGTGCTTCTCTTCTTTCAAAATCCGTACGCAATTTTTGCACACATTCTGCAACATTACCATGATTTTCAAAGTAATGTCGCAATATTTCCCAGCGTTGTTCAAGCGTATACACAACCATATTCGTTCAGCGGAAGGATAAAACTAATTATCTGTCAAATCAGACATGAGCTAAGTGTTACCCTTCACGAAATTAGCACTAGTTGAAAAAAAAACGTTAGATGGCGGACCCGATACAAATGAAGGCCAAGGGCAGACTGATTTCTTTATAGGAACGAGAGCCACCATATTCTACGAAAAGGCTTGACGCCTCCTGTCACATACGTAAATACTTTATAGCCAGACCTTGTATCTTCATACAAACATCACTATTCTCACTAAAAAACTTGATCTGTCATTTAAGTAAAGAATGGCAAGTCTTTATTAGAGTCTTATTAAATCCAAGAACGGCATAATCATTCAATATGGCTGCTGATGACAGTAGCATGGACGATGACGTATTCGAATCGCAGGAAGACATTGATAGTCGATTAGCAGTTTCGAATAATATCGATAAACGACCAGTAAGTCATTCACCGACTGGGTATCGAGATTATAGGCCTCCACCCGAAGTTTTACAATTGTGTGCCAGTAATGTACTGGATGACAGAGAACCGCCCGTACATAAGGTAAAAGAATTATGTACAATAATATATTTATTATATCTGTAGTTGTATAAATTTATTATTCGATCGAGGATTTTTATGTAAAGATAGCTCGGTTATTCGCAAACACTTGATATAATTTGATTAAACTTAAACCCACAGTAGGTACTTAGATTAGCGCTTCATTTTCTTTCAATTTTGTTAATTAATTTTCTTCAATCGCGTGTTGTTTTTTACGAATAACTAATATTTTTTAAATGGCTCACCCGGTATATATTTACATCCATTAATATTGCTTAATATATGTTGAAACTAACAGCTTTTTATAGGCTCTATGGACTGCGTTGATCAATTTTCAATTTGTAGTTGTAAAGGTCGGCAAAATGAATCTATGCTTTTATATATGTGTTTAATTTCGAACTACCTATATGTATAGTGAATTTCAAATCGCCATATTCATATAAAAATACATTTTTCAGTACGTGATATTTTTTTTGCAGACTATTCTTTTAGGAGACAGTGGCGTTGGAAAAACATCATTACTTGTCAAATTTGACACTGGGAAATTTCAGTCTGGGAATTTTTCAGCTACCGTTGGTATAGGGTTTACAGTAAGTTTAGTTTGGTAATGTATACCTATTTTGCTGCACAATATAATAAAGGCTATTCAGAAATGATGATGCCAAAAATTTCACCAAATATTCACAGCATAAAACGTGATTTTGAAAATATGGTAAGCGCATTTATTTTCCGCAGATATTAGGTGAAATTTTGGCACTATATTTTTTAAGCGCTTGAATACTTTTTGGAATACACAATATCCTGTATGGTTTTGAATCTTTTGTAGCATTTTACTTTCCCGCTTTACAGCGATAGGTTGGCTAACATTATATTTTTGATAGATAGATAGATAGATAAATAATTTACAAAATGCGGCATAACAAACAAACAATGTCCCAAGCATCGGGCAATCTCAGGAATGTACTTGTATTACTGGGAACATCTCCAAACTATTAGACTATATAGGGGACAAACGGTACATATATCAACAAGTAGGTATATCATTAAAATCACCGAACATTGTGTTATATTTTTGATGATTAAAATGGACTATATAGAAGTGTAATACAGTTATTAGGTATTATTATTCAGTGCGTGTCAGTTACCTACTCTAAATTCATAAGGATAAGGGGCTATCATTATATATAAGGGTACATACATTTCAACCTATACCTAGCCAATCGCTGGATAGCAAATAGGTACATAATTTACCTATACCTACAACGAATGAGGACCAGTAATACATAATGTAGTATTCGAATAACCGATCGGCAGGTGCGAATCAATCTATAATATATACTGAAGGAAGGATACAGGATGAGTCTCCCTAGCGTGCAATTTTCCACATATTCTTGAATTTTCCTTTTTTTTATCGATTGTCTGACAAAATTCCACGCCGTTTTTTTGGTCGATAAGTTTATTATTATTTAGTCATAGATTAGGTACTATTTAGTCAAGTGCGTAAAGTTGAATTTGTTGTGCGTTCCAAATAAGTTTTGAGTCTATCTAGAATTCCCCACATATTTAACCTCTCGGGCAATTCACGCGGTTTCTTACTGAGGCAGCAAAATTGCGATCTTATTTAGGTTTTGTTTTTTTTTGCGAAATAATAATACCTACGTAGTCACGTACATTCATCATTGCTAGGGCTATATTACGCCAAGCCTAGCAGGACATGTTTGCTTATAACTCGATTTTAATATGCTCCGTTAGAGGTGAATTACGTTTTCCAATCATATTGCATCACTACTGAGTCATAACAGCGCAGTTTGTCTACTTTTATGAGGTGTAGGTATATTGCTTGAGTATTCATTGTGCACTGAGAAATGCATTTTTTTTTTTGATTAGGCCAAGGCAGAGAAATCATCATGACCCCTAGGGAGTTCCTTACCACTTCCCTAGGTAGTGTGGGACTCTAACCCAAACTAAAACTCTGCCTTATCTTTGTAGTATGGCTCGGGAACCCTTTTCCATGTCCTCGCTTGATTGTCTTCTGTTGCTGTTGTCTTCTGATGTTGATTGTCGTCTGTTGCTGTTGTCCTCTGTTGGTGGTGCCTAGAAAACACTCTGAAACATACCTTTAGATGAGTATACCTGACCTGAAAGAAACAATATTAATTGGTGTTCTAATCCTTTGGGTTCCTTCGTCAGAGTTGACTCCTCGGTCTCCGGTACCGCCTGGCACCGTCTTCTACGTTGTAGTTGACTGCTTCGCGAATCAGTGGGTTTGCATGGGTCTCTGCCATTACAAAGACCTTCTGGGCTCTCAACCTCATGACGCCCCTGAGGGCGTCGAGTTTGAGATCCCTTCGGATCTGTGCGTTTAACACAAACCAGGGTGCACCCACTGCCATCCTTCTTGCCTTGTAAGAAAAATGCATATTTTTCAGGCTTGTTTTTATCTAGGGATAGAGCCACCCTGTTTGTTAAGTATGTAACTATAGTAGCCATAGGAACATCAAAATATCGTGTTTTGTGACGATGACGCACGAGCGAAGCACTAATATTGCACAGAGCGGTTAATCAGAGGAGGTATATTTGTTCAGGCTCTCTGTAAGATAAATAATAATGAAATATATCTCTTCTCAAACTAATAAATAAAATTAACATGAATTTCTCATACAATAAACTTATGCAAACATAGAGATGAATATTAATAGAAATTGGTGATTAAACATGGATTCTGAAGAGCCCCAAACAGCTCACAGGAAGATTGTGCGTGTAAAGTCGTTAAAAAAGCGTAATTTGGTTGAGGAAGAGTACGAGACTTCCGGGCAGGTGGTTGCAAAAAGTCGTAATAATGTAAAGTCAACTGATAATGATAAGCCTTTTGCGGATGAAATATTGGATCCATACACAATTAAACGGCGGGAGTCTTTGAAGAATAGTGCGTGTGACATTTGTGTTAAGGTAAACTCCATCTATATGTCGCTTTTGTATCAGTTGAAAGAAGGGATTTTTTTTAATTTAAGGATTCTCCTCTGATTTGTTTAAGTTAGAAACTGTGTGTTTCATTATTTGTATTTTATATTAGGCATATAAAGGAATGTTCTTTTTAATTTTTTCAAGTAGGTAACTAACTTAAACACATTTAATTTAAATATAGGTTATGTTGCTGGGAGATTCAGGTGTGGGAAAAACGTGCATGCTGATGAAATTCAGAGATGGACTATTTCTATCTGGGAATTTCATATCGACAGTTGGTGTCGACTTTAGGGTATGACCAAATAATGTTAGTTCTATTTCTCTGAATTATTTCCACAGTTCTATTAAACAGGATATTGTGTGTTTTTATTTAAAATTAATGATGTGTAAAAATGAAATATCTACGTGCCTACTTTTGTTTTAGACTAAAGTCGTTGACGTTGACAATACAAAAGTAAAACTACAAATATGGGATACTGCAGGACAAGAGCGGTTTCGTAGTGTTACTCATGCGTACTACAGAGATGCTCATGGTAAGTTCTTATTTTAGGTATGTAATATGAGGTATACTAGAGCTATTCATCATTTAATTGACGTTGACAGTTTTCTCAGTTTCACTTGTAATCTTATTATTTGTTGAAATCTATTAAATAAGAACCCCAAACGAAATAATTGATCAAGTCCTCATAATATGAAAATTTGATTAAGTATCCTAAAGCCTAGGCCTCATACATGATACACACATTGTGCCTATATAATTATACGAGGCATGCTTTTTAAGTAAGTACCGTTTTGAAATTAAAAAAGACGTGAAAAGATATCGCAATAATTTTATTTTTACATGAAAGCCTGTACCTTAATCTACTTTTTTACATAATTTCCGTGAATATTGAGGCACGTGTCATAACGTGGCACCAGTTTTTGAAAACCCTCCTCATAAAATTCTGCCGCCTGACTTGTTAACCACTGTATCACAAATGATTTGACGTTGGGTTCCAAAAATGTTGACGGATTTGCACAAAACCCAACATTTAGGCAGTGCATTGACTTTCCTTGAGCGGTACCACACTGAAGGTGAAGATTTTTGAGACCAAATTGTTACTGGTGACGAAACATGGATGGCCTACGTCACACCAGAATCGAAACAACAATCCATGGAATGGCGACATTCATCATCACCCAAAAGAGTGAAGTTTAAGCAAACAGTTTCTTATTGGGATATCTTTGCACGTCTTTTTTTAATTCCAAAACGGTACTTACTTAAAAACATGCCTCGTACATAGAGCTTAAATATGTAATAATATATAGGTTGTCCCACTTGAAATAAGCAAGTTGCCACCTACCTACTATAGAAAAAGTTTTGTGCAGCATGTGCAAAGGTTCTATTCACATTATTCTGGGACATCCTGTATATACCATACTATATGATAACAATCAATTTTCTAGCACTTCTTTTGCTATTTGACGTGACCAATAAAACCAGTTTCGACAATATCCGAGCATGGTTGGGGGAAATTAGAGAATATGCACAGGATGACGTTGTGATAATGCTGCTCGGTAAGTTGATTATTTGCAATTGTTATACAGGGTGTACCTGTTGGTTTGTAACACTTTTAGGGAACAAGGCTGATTGTGGTAGTGACCGCGTCGTTCGTAGAGAAGAGGGTGAACGATTAGCGAGAGAATATAATGTGGCCTTTATGGAAACATCAGCAAAAAGCGGTCAAAATGTTGAGTTAGCTTTTGTAGCAGTAGCCAGGTAAATTCTATAGGAAATATAAAATAAACATCGGTAGAATTTGTTCGTGTATTCTAATCGTAGATTTCTCGATTTTGAACCATTATTCTCTGGCTTTCTGCTTCAGGGTCGCGGCAAATTTTAGTATTTTTGATTGAGTATTTCCCTGACATAATATTTTAGTAAGGGCTCGAAGAACTTGGGGAATTTTAAGTAAAATATATACTTATGTAATACTTCAAGGTCAAGGACTAAACATTTTTTTCCTCTGGTACCTAGGTACATGTCACAGCTCTGATTCCTTGTTGTGTTCTCTATTTTCAGGGAACTTAAGGCTCGAGCTAGTGGAAACCATGATCCGCACAAATTTAGCGTACAAGATTATGTTAGGCAACAGCAAAATCAACAATACATCAACAATTGCCCACCCTGTAGTTATTAGTGAATAATAAAATTAATTCTAATAATATACAATAAATTAATACACCAAATCAATAAAATATACATTTATTATTAGATAAGGACTAAATAATAATATCTACTCTAGGTAGGTACCTACCTATTAAATTTATATAAATATTAATATTATTAAATGTTATATTTAGGTAGGTATACTTACTCAGAAATATGTGAAATGTATTAATTGGGTAAGTGAACATAAGTCTGAAAAATTTTAATTAGTATGTTAAATTATTTTAAGACCTATACATACTGTAGGTATATTCGTCGAACATGTTCGCTGCTTACACGTTTAGACGACCGACCGACGGAACGGGACGCGACGAACGTGTGGTCATAGTAGGTACCTAAGTAAAACCTCAAATATGAAAAATAAATAATAAATATGAAAAAGGATTTAAGCTGTAACCTTGTTACAAGAACTGTTATATTTTAAACTTCTTGGTCATGACAACCTGGTATTGAGGTATAGGTAGTTTCGCGTCGATTGCGTTTGAACAACGAACATATTCGGTGAACAACGTGTAAAGCCTCACACGGTAAATGACCTTTAACCATTTCAATACAAAACAAATGCAAAAATATCGCTTTTTATCTAAGGAACGTGTGTGAAATTTTGATGATTTAAACTAAAATATAGTATTTATTATACATGTAATACCTACTTATATGTTATGAGAGGTTTTTTTGAATCCTTTAACCAACCGGTCCGGTCCATTCTTAGCTGTGAGTTTCTTAATGGTAGGAACTTAACAGTGTTAGAAATGAATAAGCTGTTTTGGATATCTGAAACCACAAATTATGTACTAGGTACATATTTTTTCTTGTTCAAATTTTCAAATATTATAAGCGGTTAAAAATAACGAAAATGTTTGGTACCATTTTGAAAGTAAAATTAGGCCTTAACGTTCTTATTCTACTAAGATATGTATTGAAGATATTTCTTAAAGTATCAAGAAACATCGTAGCGTCAGGCACAGTGATATACCTATGTCTACAACTTACGTCTCCCAATTTTGGGAGATGGGAATAGTGGCTAGTCTAACCTTCAGAATCATGATATTTGTCATAAACCCAAATGGTCCAGCATGTAAATAAATTGGTCGCTTACACCTCGCCATAACGGTTATTACGTTTTTCATGCTTCCCATGTCAAGTTCAAACCAATTTATGTTGTAAATAGTTTCAGCAATGGCAGCACTCTAAGGTACATTAGATTTTATGATTGTCATGGCTAAAACTTGTTATGTGTGTATTTACTTGATCACTAACGATTTGACCAACTGTTGCGACCATCACAAGAGAGAGGAACCATCCAACTACTAGTATGATTGAGTTTACGACTTCGTTACCCTTAAAATGTATAAAATTGTTACCGATTAAGCACATTATAAACTTTCAATCCATATTATAACAATATTTACAAAAATGTTTCCTAGAACTTTTTTTATTCATTAAACCGTTTTCCTTTTAATTATGTCTGAAAAGGCAAAGATTAACTAATTTTGTTATTTCTTTTAGTTTTTTTTGAAAACGAAAAGATTTACCTACGAGGATAAAAAATGGGTCAAAGGAAAACAATTTTTTTGTCGAACCTTTGGATGGGCGTAAGTTTTCAAGAGCGAGTTTTTTCGAGAAATCATATACCAAAGAGCCACCTTAATTTTTTGGAATGTTATTTATATACAAACTGTATATAAAATTACCTTAAATAAATAAATGAAACTTACATTTATAAGAGCATACGAAGCAGACCCAACTATGGAACCCGTTAATAAGACATGTAGAAACATACAGTTGCTTAGGCATGCATCCAAACCTTTTGCCATACTGTTAAAATTATCAATAAGATGTAGTAGGTATTTAACCAAATTCCAATGTTGCCAGATCAAAATTAAATTATAACAAGCAAAAATAGTGGAATACAATGAACTTACTCAATAACATGATTATGATATAGCACTGCTTTTCTCAGTAGCTGTTTTCTGACCTTCATTTGTTGATTTTCTGGAGAAAACGCATCACAAAACAATTGCTCCACGTGCTTCAAACGTATGACAATATGCAACATCGATTCGACAATGGTAAATGAAATTAAAGTTGACGTACAGTACGTATTCAAAATTGTGACAAATTGTATAAGATAATTAAAAATACTGTAACTTTTTGAATCGAATGAAAAAAATTGCTTAATTTTGAGTAAGTCCATAAAATTTTTAATCAAATATTTAGTATTATGTTTATGTTGTGGTGAAAATGAAAAGAAAATTGCAACGCATAACGCATATACACTATGTAGTTTTGACAGCTTGTTCAAGTTGCCATTGTAGGTGTCATAATGTGCAGGTTTGCCAAAATTTGTGAAATCTGCTAGACTATCATAGATGCGAGTTAATGATTTAACATTCGCGAGGAATGAAAAATTGAAATAGTATGCACCAAACATTGATATTACAACACAGAAGTCGTAGTTTAGAAATCCATTTTTACCTGAAATTAAACAAACAATAACAGAATACAAAAAAATGATTACAGAAATAGGAAATTTATATCAATAAGCATGTACAACACAATCTTCTTTTTTATTTAACAAACATGTAAAACAAAATACTCACCATAGAAATATAATTGAAGAGCACTGCCAAAAAATATATGCGAAAATATGAGACATATGAAAAAATAACGTATATAAAATAAAATACCAAGTTTATGAGTTATGCTGCCTTGTGGCCAAATGAGACTTAGTTTCAGCATCAGAATAGTAATTTCCAACATGTTTTTAGATAGTATCTACTAAGTACATAAATAACATTCAAAACTATGCTTTTTAGTGCTTTATTTAACCAGAACAATTACATTTTATAGTGTTGAAAAATAAGACAGTAGCTAAATATTTAAAAGCTAAGCAGTGTTGCCGAAAGTTCTTTACTTTAAATTTGCATTTGTTATCTAACTACCTCGTGTAAGAGGAAAATACCTACAGGGTTCTACAATTGATGTTTTTCCAACACAATATTTAAATTTCTATTGAGAAAACTTGATACCTAAATTATTAACATTATAAAATTATTTTCGATAATTCTTTGAAATTTACAGATTTATTTTTTTTTTTTTTTTTTGATAGCAACTGTATAACAATTAATAAATGCTAAAATCGATAAAATTTAAGTGTATTTCTACAAATCACTAAAACCTATTCGTGTGTTTTCTGACAATCAATCATCAATAGAATTAACGAAAAATCATTTGAATCGGCAAAGCTGCTTCTAGTTGCATATCAACCTAATAAATAAACGTGTAACATTTGACACATAAATTATGCAACATATGTAATGTGATCTTATGTTAGGAAACTAGTTATTTTCCATTTTTTTTATCCAAAAAGGAAAATAACTATATACTTACCTACCTACCTATTCTTAACATATAAATAATATAAAATTTCAATATTATCCATCCTTAATGTTTAAATATCTTTAGTCAGGTGTCCTTTTTCGTAATCGTTGTAATGTAGACAGCAAAAAGTTTTGCTTAATTTAACTAACAGGAACTCAGTAAGGTTAAGAACGAGTAAGCTGTATTTAAAATCTGCAAAATATAATTAAAATTTAACATATTACTAGGTACAAGAACTGAGCTAGTCGGGGCTGTTTTTCAAATACATATACATTGTTACATTTTGAACAATTTTCGTCTGTGTATACCTAGATTTGCTGGAGCTAATTTGTTTAGATTGTGTGGTTTTCGTAAAATATATTTGCGTAATCAAACCTTAAGTATCATCACGTTATTCATGGTACCAAATGCACCTGCATGTAAATTGATCGGTTGCTTTCCACAGGCTATTACAATTAATAAATCTTTCTTAATGCAGGACTCCCAATTGTACCAATCAGAATTGTATATTGTATTTGCAATAGATAAACTCTACAAAAAAAAAAAAATGTTATTAAGTGAAATAGTGCAAAAATCATATTATAGGACTTGCTTGGTCATTAATAATTTGTCCAATAGCGGCGACCATAACCAAAGATATGAACCAGCCTAGGAGTAGAATAATGGAATTCATCACTTCATTACCCTGAATAAAAATATCAAATAAAGATTATCCTTAGTATGAAACGATGAGCGTACCTACCTTAATAAAAGCGTAGCCAGCGGAACCAACTATGCTACCGGTAAGTAAAACATGTATAAACATGCAATTGCTGAGATATTTGTCTAATAACTTGGCCACTCTGAAAACAATAAGTACATAATATATTCTGCTGTCGCCTAATTTTTTACTACAATAATAATTTAAGAGTCGCCAAAGAATTTTGAAAAATAACGGTCTACAGCGTTCCAAATTTATTTTTCTGCACTTGGACTATGTGACGCAAACGACGCGATGTGTTTGATTCTGTGAACTAATTTAAACTTGAACGCAAGAAGATTCAGATTTTTTGCAAAAGTAATTTATAAACAAATGAATCTAAGTTTAGTAGCGAAGGAAGTTGTAACAGACAAAGACGTAGCTACTCACGTTTGGGACTGAAAATCCGCATGCTATTCGAGTAAAAAGATTTCAAAAGAAATTTAGTGTGAACGTTTTCTGTTTAGTAAAACACACACACATATATTTTGCAAACCCTTGTTGTTGATTTCTTAGATCAATTAATAAATTAATTCAAAAATAAGTCAAATAATATACTCACTGAATAATATGTACATGATATTTAATACATTTTCCAAATAAAGCTCGTGATTTCTTACTTATAGCTTCCTCACTATCGAACATTGATTGCAAAAGCTGATCCAAATGTCTAAGTCGAATTAAAATATGAATCATAGATTCAACAATCACAAACGTAATAACACCAGACGTACAATACGTGTTTAAAATGGTCAAACATTGCATAGTAAAATTGAAGACACCATATAACTTTGAATTGAAGATGTCCGTGCTTTTTCGTATGCCGAACAATTTCAAAATGCTTTCGATCAAATCTCTGGTGTTTTGTTTGTGTTGTGGGGAAAATGAGAAAAATACCGCAACAAACAACGCGTATATGGTATTGAATCGTGACACCTGATTAAGTTTGAGCTTATGTTGGTCGTAGTTGTGTGGTTTGCCATACTGGGAGAAATCTGATAGTGTCTGATAGATTTTATTTAGATTATTAACGTTCATGAGAAATGAGAAATTGAAGTAATATGCACCAAAGAGGGAGATGACAACTGCGAAATCGTATTTGAGAAATCCTGATTTACCTAAAAAAAGAAGAAAATTTACACATTCATATTATGGCATTAGCGTTGCGGCAGATTCAATATCTATCTATATTCAATATATACCTAAACGAACGAATGTGGTAAGTATAACATTGTAGTAAAAATGTTTAGTTTTAGGTAGGTACTGTTTATAATTTAAGTACTTGATTTCTTTCTGTTTCTCCTAAGCAAAGATCAACCATTTCAAAAGGGGAAACGTTGGAACCAAATGCAGAGTACCTACCTTTTTAAAGAGCAATATTTACCTACCAGCACTACACTAAATATGGACATTAAAAATGTGTCTTACTCTTCCCTACTTACCATAGAGATAAACTTGCATAATACTTCCTACGAATACGTGACTAAATAACACACAAATTATTAAATATCTAAAATAAAACCAATTGGTGACATTTGTTTGATACTTAGGCCAAATTCCAGCTAAACGTAGGGTTCCTAAAGTATTTTCCAACATTTCAAAAATAGAAATAACAAGTCTTGCAAGTATTTATTAAGCATCTGACATGAAATGTGTAAAATATTTCTCTATATTGTGTTTTTACTATATAATTACTTAATTAATTAAGTACACAGCTAATTCCATATAATTAACTTATTTTCTAGTTAACAGCTATAACAATTAAGGTAGCTCCATAAAACCAAACGTAATAAGTGTATTATTTTTTCTAATTATTACTTTACAGTAATTTCATGAAAATTTCCATAAACCATATAATATATATTTTCAAACAAGCTCGCCATTAATTTCTTGAAGAACTCAATAGTGTTAAAAAAGAGTATGCAGTCTTGAGAATCTGAAATAGAAATACAGAAATAAATATATTTACTTACAATGTGTCCCATGATCAACGAAACGATAGATGAAACAGACAAAACATTTATTCACGAGTTTGAAAATTAAAATAACTCGGAAATTGAAGATGGAGGGAACAAATCGGATACTTTTACTGCTATACTAAATTATAGGTATTACTAAATGGAAAAAACCTTTATTTAAAAAACAGAATTAGTATAACTATCTCCTGATGGTTTATAAATCTTTGTTAGAAACGACACGTTGCAATTTCATTCCTTTAGGGAAACAAACAATATGGGACATAAGCCTAAAAACGTCAGTGGTTCATGAGGTAAATTAACAATCTAACATTAAAAGCAAAGCAAACTATTCAGTGGGGTATGTATGACTTTCTGAAATCTGCACATCAAATAATGAGTCTACAATAAAGATAAAAATTATTTTTAATACTTAACGTACGTTAAGAATAATTGCATTTGACATAACACCAAATGGACCAGCATGTAAATTGATGGGTTTGGTACATCGGTTGAGGACCATTAACAGAGACTTCATGCTATTTTTATCTAGATAGTCATACCACGGTGCATTATATACTGTTTTGGGCATTAATAAGCTCTGAAAAAAAAAATGAATAAAATTTTGGTGACATTTACAAGTGTGCGCTACGATAATATAATATAATGAATGTATTATAAGCCTGCCAATGAAAACATTGTTTTTAAAGGTGATACATTTTTCCTAACGTGTCTCCTATTTCTTCAAGTCCTCAGAAAAATATTATGCCAGGAAACTCCTCATCCGTGACAGTAATGATATTTTTTTCAATTTTCAGTTGACTTGAAACGTTTACCCCGAGCAAAGTTTTCATGTTTGGGAATAAAGAAAGTCAGACGGGACGAGGTCAATTTAACCAATTTGGCTGTGGTTGTTCGGGATGAATGAGCTGGAGTGGTGTCTTAATAGCACTTTTACGGGGATAAGTTTGTTCAAGTTCCACTGGAACTGACTGTTTTTTTGGCAACTTACAAACGTTTGTTTTCTTCATTGGTCTTTTTTTTTAATTATTCTTTAAACGTACTTGATCATTAAGTTTTTGACCCATTGTTGCCACCATAACGAGTGATAAAAACCATCCAATAAACAGAATAGTCGAATTCATCATTTCACTGCCCTAAAATAAAAAAAAATATAGAAATAGCTAACTGTGATGTAAGTAGGTATGTACTAACTATAAAAATTGTCATATAGTTTTTTGGACTATTTCTTATACGACTAAGTCAAATGCAAAAACGTATATTATAATTGAAAGAAACACACTCACTGATATTAAGGCGAAGCCGGCACATCCCAGAATGCTCCCAGTAAGCAACACATGAAGACAAATGCAGTTACTAACACATTTATCCAGTTCTTCTGCAATGCTGAAATTCATACCTAGTTATGTCAAATCCAAACCTGGTTGTACCTGTTTACCAGGGCTGTTTGCTATCTTGCCTGAATCAAACCAAAAACAGTAACTCACCTCAAAACATAATTATGGTATCGAATACACTTTCTAATTGCATATTGTCGCCTGTTTCTATCGTCGTGTATTTTCCAAGCCAAAGTAAACATGTGTTGAACATGTCTAAGCCGAATTATAACATGTTGAATTGATTCCAAAATTGTAAACGATATTTTTGATGAAGTACAGTAGGTGTTATAAATGGTGAACAATTGAGTTAAATAATAAACGCTAGAAAACAATTTGGAATCAAAAATAGTAATTGATAAACTATTTTCGATTACAAAAAGTCTTTTAATCAACTCAATAGTATTTTGTTTATGTTTTGGTGAGAAACTAAATAGAACTGCTGAGGTTGTTATATAGATGTTGTGAATTTTCGATAGTTTATTTAATTTAGCATTAGTTTTATCGAAATCAATTGGTTTTCCGAAAATTTCGAAATCGGATAAAGCTCGAAATACTTTTGATAACGGTTGAATTTGATAAAGAAATGAAAAATTGAAATAGTATGTTCCGATCATTGATATTACGACAACCACGTCATAATTAACTGATTCATCAGTTGATTCTGAAATACAAAAATTTAATTAGTACATGTTGTGTGTTTTTGTTTCACGTTTTTACAAGTGCATTCAAATATTTTTCAAACGATTTTAATGTATAAAAATATCTAAATCCTACTTTTGCCGTCATGATCAATTAATTTAAATAGACTTCCAGTTACGACCTGAATAGAAAACAGGTTTACAATGACATATTTCATATAGAAAACAGTAACTTTTTCGAAATTTTTAGGCCAAATAAAATGATTTTGCAACAATTTTAAACTATTATTTAAAATAGAAATATATTGCATTTTGAAAATGATTATTCAAGAATGCGTCCACAACTAATATATTTCAAAATTCTAAATTAAGAAAGTATTTATATATAAAAAGAACACTTGTCAAAGATTCATATATTTTTCATAAATAATTAAGGATTTTAATATTTAATTTATTACTGCGTATATAAAAAAAACGTGAATATACGAGGGTTATTTATGCCTTTTTCTTTATAACAACAACCAGCAGTTTTTTGTTATTTTGAAATCAAACAAAAAATCATACAACCCAAATATTTAATTATTATTTTACGCAAAACGAAATCTCATACAATCAACAACGAAATTTTAATGAACGTATCAAATTCACGCTTATAAGAATCAAGTATTATTCTATAGGCTAATTTCGATGGCTTTTTAAGTTTTAGCTTAATAGTTTACAAGTTTTACGTCCATGCAGGCTTATGAATAATAGACGTAATAAAGCTAGATTTCCATATTGTATTATTACGCATAAAAATTGTACCTACTCAAATTTTAAATTCTATGCTATTTCCAAATTAGTTGCACTGTACCTATCTTACATCTAAATTTGCCTACCCTGTACTTGCCCACCCCCTCGTATACCTACTTACTTCATGAAACACAATATTTTATAATAATACAAATAGGTATTATGGATGAAAGCAAATGATATATTGGAGACATTTTATTTTCTATAGATTAATGTTGGTATTAAATAATCATAGGGATTTGAAGAGAAATTGGGGGTTGAAAAGGGCCAACCGCTCAATTTACCTGTCTAAAACGTAATAGGAAGGTTGTTCCCCAAAATACATGGCGCTATTTAATTGACCCTTGTAACTATAGCATGTCAAAATTTGATTGGCAGTTCAGTAATAGTATAATGCAACAGCTCTGGACGACAACTTGAATATTGTAGGAAAATAAACAATACAAATAAACTGTTGCCCTCGGGGCATATAAATACAGCTCTCTATATTATTTAAAAGTGTAGATGTAATATTTTTGTGAGCTTTTTATTGTCATTTCCTTTTCTCGTTTTGGTCAAATGGCATATATTTGACCCCCTTCACAATAGCCATGCTTGTGAGTTTAACTAGTTCTTCCTTCTTAATCAATAAACTAAACTTTATAGACGAACGACTATATAAAATTAAATTAAAACGCAATTAAATGTTTCATAAAAAAACACCAGATAACTTTAATCAATAAGACCATTATTAGTCATATTATATAAAACAAACAATATAAAAACTGCACCAAGCAAAAAATAAATAAAGAACAACAAATGAAAACTAAATTCTCACAATACTAAGAAACAATGCGATCGCAACCAACATCAAACTACTATGTAAAACGTCACTGTTTGACTTGGTGATGGCAGCAGTTTTCACAACAACAACGTCGTCGTCGGCATCCTTTTGGCATGGTATATGTTTTTTCAAAAATTTGAAAAATGCATCGACAATATTAGCTGGGGTACTGTCGTTACATTTTTCCAGTTCTGTATTGACGCATGTTCGTATTGTTTCGAAATCTCTGTCAAAATTATATTATTTTTGTCATATTATTATTTAACATAAGTTAAGTAACTACTTACTTGCAATCTTGTTCGGAGAAAAGGAATGTTGGTAGGTTTGTAATGGACAGATCAGCAGTATTTGGTACTCTGCTATCTATAGTAGCGTTCAAGCACTGTTTCAAACCCTCCTGACGTTCTTGCATGCATTCGACACCTCCTTCAGCAACAAACACTGAAAATATTATTTTTCCATGAGCATCTCACAAACCCCTTCCCTTTTGTACTAAGCCATATTTAAGATTTCTTACAATTTAGGTAAATTCCTATAATAAGATATAAACTTACTAGCTAGTCGATCTCCATCCTTGTAACACATAAATCCTTGAATTTCTTGTATAATATCCAAACTAATATTAAATGCTTTCTTTTCCTCATCATTCATGCACAAACGTAACTGATCAGTAACATTTTGTATGCAACCGTACATCGCCGGCCATCTTTTACAATATTTAACGAAAACTTCATCCATCGCGCCAGTTTTTTTGGCCACGTCTAACTCTTCGTTCATTTCAGTTACATTGACATGTTGTGACATACAATTTTGCAGAAAATTTTGTTGGTTCTAAGATATAAGCAATTTTAATTACAACCATAAAACCTGTATATTATTATAATAACAATATCGAATCTATAACTACCTTAAGAGAATCCACTACGTGCCCTGCTCCTTGTTTCTCGCATTTCTCCCTAAATACTTTTTCCATCTTCTCGCTAGCAGCACCAACCTGTGTGACATTGATGCCATCAAGGGGAGAAGTATCTAGTCCGTTAGCGCTTAGTTTTTTCTGTATGTCATTTATGTCTAATTCGTTAGCGTTTTGAGCTTCGACACCAGCTGTATACAATAAAAAAAATTTAATGTATCAAACAATATATTTTGTGTTATTTAGAGGTAGTTAAGTACCTAATTAAACTTCCATCTGGACATGGTCTTAATCGTCTCGGGGAATTTCAAAATGGTTATATCCGGTTTTATTTCATTTTTTTAGTGTGTTCACAATAATTTTCCTATCGGTCGGGAAAGTAATATCAAGACGCCTGAAAACCACGTCTATGGTATCATTCTCAATGTTATTTCCAAAGAGTTTATAACTATTAGAATATTGTGTGTGTAGTGAGCTCACAGTAGGTACCTATTATTGCCGACGGGGTTCTAATTCTACGTCTATAAGGGTGCTATTGTCGACGGGGTTCTAATTCTGCGTCTATAAGGGTGTTTCTCATTGTGTAATTTGTTCTTTTGGGTAGGCATATTATTCATGATTTATTTAAATTTGAGTAGTGTGAATGTGATAATAAAATGGTTATATTTAAATGCCATGCACTACGGTTTGGAAAATCCCATTTTTTTTAGAATTATGTGGAGAAGTAGGTAGCTAGGTATTAACTTCTACTTTGTTTTGGAGATATGAAAGGTGTCGGAAAAAGGATTTTTTTCACAAAAGGTTTCTGTTTCATGTTTTCTATCTTTAATAACAAGTAAGATTCCCTTTGATGACATCATTTTATGTAGGTATGTATGTTTACCTATAACTATAAAATGAA
The DNA here is from genome assembly GCA_911728435.2 of Apoderus coryli. NCBI lineage: Eukaryota > Metazoa > Arthropoda > Insecta > Coleoptera > Attelabidae > Apoderus > Apoderus coryli. Next base: position 6,179 of record OU452213.1, on the reverse strand, counting down.
ATATTGTTAGTGAAATCAGTTTTTTTGGAGACGAAATTGGATAAAAAATATAGGATCAGATAAATGATGGATTCTCGAAGCAAAATTATTTAAATAAGAAAGTATTGGTTAGTTTCTTATTGGCAAACCTTCAGCAAGAAATTCATACCTAAAGTAATTTATTTTAATTTTGTGAAATAGGTACCTAGTTCTTTCTTGTCTATTATGATAAGGTATCGATAATAATATCATTGATAATGAAAAACCCATTCGAAACCAGATACAATAAATAACCAACATATTATGAATTTTGTTTAAACTCCAAAGTCTACTAAGAGTTAAATATAGAGATACCTTCCTACCTATACCTATTATAAAGGATGCTATTAACCTGTCTATAACAAGAATAATACATTATTATTTTTAAAGAGGTACCTACCTACCTACCTATATTATTAATATGTTTTCATTTAAGATACTAAAGTACCTATGCCTAAATAGGCACATAATATAGGTACACCTAGCTATTAATACCTACATTATTATTATTAATAATTTTTTTAGGACTTACCCAAAATGAGGAATATTAGGAAAATGTACCCTGTAGTGAATGCCATTATTTATTATTATGGACTTTATTAAAACACCAATAAATTACTGTATCACAAGCCTTTTATATTATTACTAATAACAAACTAGTATAGTCTGTTGCTTATTTTAAATACCTATTATATGCCTTCTTTATAAAAAATACTGTGTATGTGTACTGTGTTTGAGGTTAGGTGTACTTTATCTTTTGACATTGAGAGAGGAAACTGAAACAATAATAAATAATATTCACTTATAACAAATTAATGTGGATTGTATTATCGCATTTTTTTAATGGTTTATGTGATATAATTACTAGAAACCAACCAAGATAAATAGGTACCTCCTGAACTCATAGTTATTGTTGTCTGATATTAGCTTTCACCATAGCAGGTGGGTAGTGTTACCAATGGCTATGATCTAAATTATGCGCACTGTCGTCTGTAATTATGCATTTTTATCCAAGATTGTGCGATTTCTGAAAAAGGCTCTAAAACTCTAAAATAACTAATAAAATACTTCCTTCCCCTCGTTCCCCTCCTTCCCCTCCACCAATCCTTCCCCTCCCCACTTCCCCTCCTCCACCCATCCCTTCCTCAATCCCTTCCCCCTTCCCCTCCAGCCAAAACCCACCTGATGGTGAAAAAATAATAACTACGAAACTATTGAGCCTGCCATGTCATCCTTTCAGAATTGATCAGATAACAACATGGGCAATATAACGTATATACTCACTATCACTTGCAGGCCGTCGCAGGGGCGTACCAAAGCCTCAAAAGATAGCAGCCAAAACCCTCCTGACGGTAAAAACTTGATAACTCCGAAACTATTGAGCCTGCCATATCGGGCTTTCTATAACCAGCAACATCTGATGGTATACTGTTTTACAACAGAGCGAAAAAAAAGTCCACTATGGCTTTTTAGAACCAGTAACATCTGATGGTATACTGTTTTACAAAAGAGCGAAAAAAAAGTCGACTATGGCGCCATCTCGTGACTAACGCTCAAAGCTTTGGGTGTCTAGAAACAGAAACCCATAATCTGTTTTGGCTTAGTTCCGCTATATTCCAACGGATGGCGCCACAGTTGTGAAAAATCTAGATACAGAATCCTATAATCTGGTTTGTCTTAGTTCCACCCTTTTCCAACAGATGGCGCCACATATCACACAGACAATGGATGGATAGACTTTTAGAGTTGAATAAAACCAAAATTTTTCATAGTACATTATTTTATTTACAGTTTAACAAAAACAAAAGAGAATTGGTTAGATAACAACATGGGCAATATAACGTATATACTTGCTATCACTTGCAGGCCGTCGCAGGGGCGTACCAAAGCTTTAAAAGATAGCAGCCAAAACCCTCCTGATGGTGAAAAAATAATTACTCCGAAACTATTGAGCCTGCCATATCGGCCTTTCAGAATTGGATAGATAACAACATGGGCAATATAATGTATATACTCGATATCACTTGCAGGCCGTCGCAGTGGCGTACCAAAGCTTTAAAAGATAGCAGCCAAAACCCTCCTGATGGTGAAAAATTGATAACTCCGAAACCATTGAGCCTGCCATGCCATCCTTTCAGAATTGATCAGATAACAACATGGGCAATATTGTTGTTTTTAACTATTTTACTATTCAATTAAACAACCATAACTTTTAGATTATATTTATTATTAATGTGAGAAATTGTAAAATACATATATGAATGACAAGTGCAAAAAGAATACAAACATTATGTTGTGAAGTTACTTACTGTCTAAAAAAAACCAAAGTCACCAACATAAAATATAACGAACTAAAACTACAATGTTGCCACATTTACATAAAGGGAAGAACATAAATGAGGACGGATTTTAGCGATCTACAACAAATATAACGTATATACTTGCTATCACTTGCAGGCCGTCGCAGGGGCGTACCAAAGCTTTAAAAGATAGCAGCCAAAACCCTCCTGATGGTGAAAAAATAATTACTCCGAAACTATTGAGCCTGCCATATCGGCCTTTCAGAATTGGTTAGATAACAACATGGGCAATATAATGTATATACTCGATATCACTTGCAGGCCGTCGCAGGGGCGTACCAAAGCTTTAAAAGATAGCAGCCAAAACCCTCCTGATGGTGAAAAATTGATAACTCCGAAACTATTGAGCCTGCCATGCCATCCTTTCAGAATTGATCAGATAACAACATGGGCAATATAACGTATATACTTGCTATCACTTGCAGGCCGTCGCAGGGGCGTACCAAAGCTTTAAAAGATAGCAGCCAAAACCCTCCTGATGGTGAAAAAATAATAACTCCGAAACTATTGAGCCTGCCATGTCATCCTTTCAGAATTGTTCAGATAACAACATGGGCAATATAACGTATATACTCACGATCACTTGCAGGCCGTCGCAGGGGCGTACCAAAGCCTCAAAAGATAGCAGCCAAAACCCTCCTGATGGTAAAAACTTGATAACTCCGAAACTATTGAGCCTGCCATATCGGGCTTTCTATAACCAGCAACATCTGATGGTATACTGTTTTACAACAGAGCGAAAAAAAAGTCGACTATGGCTTTTTAGAACCAGTAACATCTGATGGTATACTGTTTTACAACAGAGCGAAAAAAAAGTCGACTATGGCGCCATCTCGTGACTAACGCTCAAAGCTTTGGGTGTCTAGAAACAGAAACCCATAATCTGTTTTGGCTTAGTTCCGCTATATTCCAAGGGATGGCGCCACAGTTGTGAAAAATCTAGATACAGAATCCTATAGTCTGGCTTGTCTTAGTTCCACCCTTTTCCAACAGATGGCGCCACATATCACACAGACAATGGATGGATAGACTTAGAGTTGAATAAAACCAAAATTTTTCATAGTACATTATTTTATTTACAGTTAACAAAAACAAAAGAGAATTGGTAGATAACAACATGGGCAATATAACGTATATACTCGCTATCACTTGCAGGCCGTCGCAGGGGCGTACCAAAGCTTTAAATGATAGCAGCCAAAACCCTCCTGATGGTGAAAAAATAATTACTCCGAAACTATTGAGCCTGCCATGTCATCCTTTCAGAATTGATCAGATAACAACATGGGCAATATAACGTATATACTCACTATCACTTGCAGGCCGTCGCAGGGGCGTACCAAAGCCTCAAAAGATAGCAGCCAAAACCCTCCTGATGGTAAAAACTTGATAACTCCGAAACTATTGAGCCTGCCATATCGGGCTTTCTATAACCAGCAACATTTGATGGTATACTGTTTTACAACAGAGCGAAAAAAAAGTCGACTATGGCTTTTTTGAACCAGTAACATCTGATGGTATACTGTTTTACAACAGAGCGAAAAAAAAGTCGACTATGGCGCCATCTCGTGACTAACGCTCAAAGCTTTGGGTGTCTAGAAACAGAAACCCATAATCTGTTTTGGCTTAGTTCCGCTATTTTTTAACGGATGGCGCCACAGTTGTGAAAATCTAGATACAGAATCCTATAATCGGGCTTGTCTTAGTTCCACCCTTTTCCAACAGATGGCGCCACATATCACACAGACAATGGATGAATAAACTTTTAGAGTGTAATAAAACCAAAATTTTTCATAGTACTCTATAATGTAATGGACCTATCTGATAATAATAATAAAAATAATATTAAAAAAATAACAACTTAACAAAAATATCTATATTTGTAATAAAAAATAATAATAACAAAAAAAATAAAAATAATAAAACAAAGTTAACAAAACAACAACAAAAATACACTTCATTAGAGCGGTTCCCTAACAATTTCGGAGAACCCTTCCCTATTTCTTCTGACCCTCCAAAAATGGGATAAACTTTGATCCCTAGTCAACATTTGTAGAAATTCTTCATCGTGCGTAATAATTAATAACTGGAAATTTTTCTGGAGCTGTCTTGATGAAATCATATTCGACAACGTTTGACATAAACTGTTGATATTTTCCCTATCTAAATTTGTTGTGGGTTCATCCAAAGCCAAAATGCCACATTGGAAGTAAAAGTATCCGCTAACGCCATTCGAATAACCAACGATGCTAACACTCGCTGTCCTGCACTGCATTTTCCTCTCATTTCACACTCAATTCCTTTCTTGATTTGCACAACTTTGTAGTTGTAACTGCGCTTCTTTAAGCCAGCGCCACATAGAATATCATCCGTTTTGATTTCAATATAATCAATATCATTCCCTTGATAAATATTCCTCCATATTTCTCGGATAGTTCGATTAATCTGCACCATTCTCTCTTTGTGAAATGTTATAATAGACTTTTCTAATACACGAGTGTAGGTGTCCAGATCATTAACTATCATTTGCTTAACTTTCAATTCATATTCTTTCTTTAAACAATCAATGGCTGCAGTCTTAATTTCAGGTTGATTTAGTTCCGTTTCCAACTCTTTCTTAATCGCAAGATTCGTCTTAAAAACACCGATTAAAGAATTTATTTCAGCCTCATAATCGTTCAATTGTTTCTCTAATCGCCGCTTCTCCTGAAATACGCTTTTGTAATTTTGATTGCCAATTCGTGTGCGACGTTCTGTCACATCTTTCTCTAACGCTTTACCTTTGCCCTGAAGCTGTCTAAGATTTTTACTATCCAAAAGCTCGCGATATCCAATGTCTCTACTCGCTAGATTTGTTTTATGAGTCGATATAGTTTCCGACAATTTCTTTCGAGTATCTTCCAGTTTATCAATCGCTGATTGTTGCAGCTTCAGTTCTTCCATAGCAGTTTCTTTCTTTTCCAGTCCATTATTGTGTAAATACACTTGAATGTCGTTATGTAGCTTTTCAATATCTTTAACGAGTCTCCTATTAATTTCTAACTCATTACGACGCTCTTCGATCTTTTGTATATGATCACGTTTAATGTCATCAAATTCTAATATAAATTGTTTCAACTGTCGTTAAAATTCATCCACATTTTGATTCAAAGTTTCTTGTTCTTTTTTATATTCAGCAATTTTAATTCTATATTCGTCCGCTTGAATCTTTAATAGAGGTTTTTCTTGCGATGCTTTCTGCACTTCCAGCTTCTTCTGGATCTGATTATGTATGTTAGTTTGTAAGAATTGGATCGAACGCATATTCTTATCGAATAATTCTTTCTTATCTTCTAATTCCTTACGCATTGTGGATAGATTTTCGCGTGTTGTATGCAACTTAAATTCCATTTCTTCCCGAGATAGGTCGGATTCGACGTTTAAAAGATCTTTTTCGTACTGTTTGACATTGTGTTGGGACCGAATAATCTCCTCAGAACATCGATCTAGATTATTTGCATCTGTAATTAATTTCCGACAGATTTCGAGTTCCGTTTGGGGATCTTGAAGTTCGGCTGCAAGTGAGACCAATTCGAACGATATATTTTCTAAAGATTCAGTTTTTTCAGCTAGTTCGAGTTCCAGTTTTGGGATTTTATCTTCTGAAACAATACAAAATGGAATCAGCAAAACTGAATAGTGTTGTGTTAGTATTACTATTATTTATGTTAAGATTAGTTGTTATACTCAAATTTACCTTTCAGCACAGTGATATTAACATTGACTTGTGTGATTTGCTGTAATTTATTATAAAACTCTTCTTGT